>OY292515.1:10665199-11188946 GCA_958496365.1 Subacronicta megacephala | reverse complement strand
CCGCGCCGCCACCTGTCCGCTGCGGGAGGGAGAGGCGCGCGGAGGGATCGTGCGGGCAGGAGTGGGAGCGGAGGAGAAGCGTGCAAAGCTGGCGTTGTACCGGTGGCGGCTCGAGCTCGGTGGGCGCCGGCCGTTTCTTGCCCGTCTCCGAAGACGCGCTCGCTGTCGGCTGCTGGGCTGCGGCGGCCGTCTACGTGAAGCGAAGCGTCGCAGGACGGGACAGAAACAATAACGATGTAGTAGATGCACAGAATACACCTAAAGCTCGGCGTAAGGTGATATTATGCGATAGATAAAATTAAATAAAAGTTAAGCGTGAGTGCGACGGAAGCGTGGCGCGAGCCGGCGCGAACTGAATAGAACAAAGCTCTGCGAACTTAAGCGGCGTCGCGGGCGAGACCAAGCGGAAGAACAGAAGCGAGCGCGAGCGAGCGAGGCGAGAGCGTGCAGCCTGGTGGCGTACCGCGCCGCGCGCCTGCGCCTTAAGGTGCGCCTGCAGGTGCAGGGGAGGGTGGAAATAGCGGCAGGGGTCGCGGACGCAGCGGCCCTTGACGGCGTCCATGCACACCGTGACACAGCCGTCGTCGTGAGCGGCCACGGGCGGCGCCGGGTGCGCGAAGCGACACTCGGACTCGGCGCGCTTGCACGCGCCGCGCTGGAACTCCCGGCACACCTGCACCACCACACACCAGCCATGTCCGCCGCTCGCGCCCCGCGCTCAACTACCCTCTGCCTACACGTTTGCACGCCGCTCAGCTAGCGCATACACGCGTGAGGATCGATACTACCTACGCGATGCGAGTGCTTATTTGCAATGCGTCACGTACTTGTTACTAACACATTTAGAAAGAAAGACGCGACCGCGGCTTGTTGTTCGATTGAAGAAGCGCATGGACTAGAGTCTATTAGTGACGATATTGCATGATTGTTGTCACGTTATATATGTTTCTTATATTGACTTGGACCGGACGCCGCTTTGTGACGATATTATACTAATCGGGAATCTTAATATTTCTCGAATGTTACGATTTACGCATCCGTCGCATCTTCAAATTAATTTGGTCGGGAAAGAATTTATTAATGCCTATAATAACTTGCCTAAAGGATTTGATAAACGAATGTGAAGCGCTCGGCACGTCTACACTGTGAGCGCAAATCGACGCTGGTGGACGACGGTAGTTCGTCTTATTCACCCGTTCGGCATATATGAGCGTGCGCAAGTTAGGCCGAGTTTGTGCCAACAGTGTAGGTCCTTCACCAGAGGATAAAGCGAGTGCTGCTCGCAAAGCGCACACGCAGACGCACCGGGCCAGTGCGCCCGCGCGCCACATACACACGGGGACGGGCATACGGCACATCGGCCAAAATTTGTGACGAGGACCGACATACTTCATTCTTCATTACTTTTCGTGTTAACTCCTACCATTACAGTTGGATATAGTTTTATTACAATTGAACCAAAGATAAAGGACAATTTATAATACTGCTATTACCATCGGTCGGTCCCCGGCATAATATGTGGCAACATGGGGAAGCACTACTCAAGTGTAGACGCTAAGGGGTTCAAGTGTCTAAAATGCATGCTTACCTCTAAGCGGTCGGTGCGCGGCAGTTTCTGCTGCAGCACGGGTTGCTGCATGACGCCGAGCGGCGAGGCGGCGGCGGCGGACGGGTCGTGGCCCAGCACGGCCGGCACCAGCTGCGGCGCGTAGTACTGCGCGTACGTCGAGCCCACGCCCGGCACTCCGGACAGGTACGGCGACGTCGCCTGCACACCACACCAACACTAACACTCAGTATACTTGTACATTTACTCATTCATCACCATTATTATATACGTAATCATCTTATAGAAACACGACCTTCATAGTTCTCCACAGTTTATTTTAATGCAGTTAATAATAAAGCCCTCTCCACAAAACTTGCGTCGAATACAACATTTACACAAAAGCGATACACCTATAAACATTTAAAATAAAATTTCAAAATACCCAATAATTATTATCCAGGAATTAGTGAGCCAAACCAAGCCATCACATGCAATTATAGAGACGAATTAAGAATATTAAATAAGCATACGGTTTATCCAGTCTAGCTACTCACCGGCCACCAGAAGTAGACAAAAGGTAAGGACGAACCGGGAAAGGGTGAATTCAAGGATTTAAACTCTTAGTTATTAAATTGTGCTTTACGGTGTGCTTATCATGTGTGTGAAGGAAAGGAGGCGGCAGGATGCGAGGGGGCCGGTGGTAGTGCGTCGCGCTCGGCGGTGGCGGCGGCATTACCTGCGGGGCGAGCAGGGCCAGACTGATCGGGTCCAGCGCGGCGAGGTGGCTGGCGGCCGCGCCCGCACCACCCATGCCGCCCACCTCGACACAAAACCACACAAACACGCTACTCATCGTGCGAGGCTAGGTCTGCGCCCGCGCCACCGCGCGCACCGCCTCGACCACACTCCTCGCACCGACTTATAGATCGTATCTACGTGAAGGGTTTTGTGGTCTGACTACTTAAATTTGCAAAAAGTAGGTATGTAGTTCCAAAATCTACAGATGCATTATGCGCGGCGCCGGGGCGGTGCGAAGAGGAAAGTCGAGGAGTGTGTCGGGCCGCGTTGTTAGCGACAGAGTGAACAGTGAGGAGGACGAGGTCCGGTGATTAAATCTGCATTACCGCTTATACCCATTTCATACAAGTGAGTAAATTTGGAGAGTAGACATGCCACTGAAGGAACGATTCGTACAAACATGCTCAAGCAGTGGGGAACGATCGGCCTCGGGCTGTAAAGTTTAAGTTGTGCCTCACAATAAAATTAGTAGGCTATCTACTCTTACATTCTAAAATAAGTACCCAGATTACTCCTGACTTTATTTAGCAGATTCACGCACTCGAAGCGAAACTTTAAATTGAAGCGCAAAACTAGTTGCAGGAACGACCGTTCTGCCTTGAAGAAAGTAAATTACCAGTAACTTCCAACGTGCACATGATTAAGTTTCCAACAAAACTTTACAAGGGAATCGAGTTAATTTACTTACGGTTGAACATATTTTCAATGCGCAGAACCTACGTCTACCTTATTATTTGGTGTTTAACTAACTACTTAGGACACATAAATGAGGCACAACTTAAACTAGATACTTTATAAAGACTACGTGTTTCAATAAAAAGAACGCTTATAAAATTACAGAATAGCGAGAAACACCGAAAGCTGCGTGTGGCGTGCATAAAATACCTACATAGGTGTAGAGGTCCGATCGCTCGAGGCTTCGGTAGTGGTCGGAGGGAGCGTAGCTTGGGTGACTCACCACAGCTGGAACTTGGCCAGGCAGCACCTGGCCGGGCGTCAGGCCCATCTGCTGCATGAGTGCGTTCTTGAGTGCTAGGTGATTCCGCCCGTTGATTAACAACTGATCCTTCAGATGTTGCGGTGGATGGAAGTACTTGCAGGGTGGCTTCTCGCGGTTACACCGACCCTGGAAATACATAAATGTTGAAGTTTAAAATGCGGGCTACAAAAACAAACTATTAACTTACAAATATACTGTATAAAAATATTTCGTCCTACAGATACCTATCGTAATGTTTGGTTACGTTCAGAACGAGGGTGAGGGCGCTATTATGGTACGTAAGTGGAAAATGCAATAGATATGAAAGCTATACACCGCAGGTAACCGACATTTCTGGGCTCTGAGAATAGACGAAAATGGCGGACCTCATACGATATCATTCCGATAAGCAATATGTATGTAGCGGGGCTGCGGCGACCGCGGTTTCGGCTCAATATCGGTCGAATGTGCGGAAATCCCTCCATGCATCACAATTGCCGAGAGCCGGGCACGTAGCCACCAGAAATCCTCTACTCGATTTTTCCTTATAACCGCGTCTTACGTGGTGTCAAATATTTCTGAGGCGTGTCGGGGGCGGCCGCGCTCCTCGATCCGCTCATTTTCGACGTCAATGAGGCGCGAGATAATTGCCTTTCGGAATCGAAGCCCTCCGCCGCACCCGTCTATGATGATTTATTTACATCCGTGTAATTAACTGTCGCACTACGTGACGGGAAGAGCTTCGCGGACATTTTATCGTCGCACGCCGAGCCTCCTGCGCCATATTTTATTCAGTGAAAAAACGGAAAAGCGCTTATCGCAGTTCCAAAGAAAATACGTATACAAACAAACGCCATCTGAATATTCAGTACTCCTCTAGGGGACTCCCTTGCTGATAATGTCCGCGAAACAGCTTTGGAGTGATTTAGTGGGTAACTTTTCTAAAGCATGCCTGATTATATCTTTGAAGTTAAGTATGTGTAGTCGTAGAGAGATATCAGCAAACATCGCCAAGTGTGAATCTTTGACTGCAGCCGAATCAGATGCAGACATGTTCCGAATTTTCTCAGTTATTAAACTTTGGCGATGCGTGCTACAGCTAGCTAGTAGAAGCAGTCGGCTGCATTTAGATTAACTTGTTACTGGCAGGCATAATGTTAGTTGGACGGTCCTCTCACAGTTTAAGCTTGGGATAAAGTTATTACTTCCTGTTACTCCGTGCCGTCTACTTTAGTTTAGTTTCGATTCGAACCAACCCGTTTGTGAAACTTGAATGGGTGATCACGTTTCATCATTACTATGATAACTCTGGTCTATCAAACTTCTATTTATTAGCTGCCGGAGTTTGGGATAATACGTTGGATAAGTTTGTTGGAAGCATTAGACTGATTTGTAGGTGTTGTTTACTACGAATGATTATTATTTTTGCGTATGAAAACTATACGTACGTGTTTCATTATCTTAGTTGATACGATGTGAATATGTTGCCAAAATTAGACAGGCTGTAGGTAAAACTGTGTATAAGTAATGTTGGTATTATTTATGTGAGTATCGGCGAGTGCAGGCCGCTGCAGGTGTATCGCCGCGGTGATTAGCGTGACGGATGCCCGCGCCGATACAAATGGCCGTCCGCCTCAGACGGATGACCATGCCACGCTCGCCCGCCAAACACATTACGACGCATTAATTGCTCTTCGATCACTATGCCTCCGAATTTGTTTGTTTTACATAACTCGTGTTCACTACACGAACTCTTTATTTCCCAAAGGATTAATACTGGGCTTGACGAAAAAGAAAATATAAAAAAAATAACAGATATTGTAAAGTAGGCACAGCTAGTAAGTATTGGGCTATAAGACCACACGTAATGTAGAACATGTTCATATTGAGCCCCGAAAATTAAACAAAAACTTTCAATATGGCTTATTTGTTCAGGAAGGGCAACGGGAGGGTCGAACGAGCGCGGGGTGGGCAATAACCGCCCAAAACTAATAACATTTTTGTGTGATAGTGGAGAGCAATCCGTGCGCGCTACCCTCGCATGTCCTGTTATAACACAACAAAGCGCACTTGCAATACAATAAGGGCTTAGCTGAGAATCACTTTCATCACTATCATCCTTCCTGAAGATAAAGAAATGTTTACAACTGCCTCTGCAGTCTAATAATGGCAAAAGCTTGCCATTAAATGGGATCTAAACATACCGGCAAACGTTAAGTGCACATTGTGTATTAGTACCTACACCTTTATCTAACCCTTCGAGGAATACAGGCGTGATGGTATGTCACAACTTCTGTGGGATAGTAATGCAGCGAATTTGCCAATCGCGGAATTTAAAGAATGTGCCTCATTGTGACTTGGCACTGGTGCCCGATTAAAGCGAAAACGACATCAATGAAGCGAGATGCTCGTGTCTCGTTAGGGTGAGAGTCAGGCGGCGGAGTGCTCTCGGGAACTATGACGTATATAACGAACACCCCTCGAAAGTAACGTCCGCCGACAGTCGGCACGCGCACATCTCGTTACCACCACGCCAGCCGCTGCCAAATACTGCCTCTTCCATTTTGAGTTTCGGAAACTGTATCAAGAGTTTATTACTGGATAATCCAGTAAAGATCATCAAGATAAAGTTTGACGACCTCGCTCATAAAGGAAGTTATGGATGACCCCATTGGCTTGCTTTATGATGTATCGTTGCCAACTGGATGACTCTTAATACCTACCAGAATTTAGTCATCGTATGTTTTGTTCATCTAGTTTCAGCTAATGCTAAAAAACAGACAATATATCCTCTGATGTGTAAAACAAAGGTCTTTGCGTAAATACAGCTATGCAACTCGCAACTGTGTTAAAAGCAATTCAATTGTCTCATTGCGTGTATTAGTATGCGGGTCAATGTTAATGTCTTAATCAAAACATCAATCGGTTGAATAACACATGAAGAATGCACGCGACAGACGAGGCGTGCGGTCGTTAATCGATTAGAACGTTCGATCACGATTGATGTATCGTTGACACGGCGTCGACGCGCGACGGTGCGTGGCCAGCCGTACGCACAAGCCGATCTCCACCCGTACATTTTACTATTGGGTGAGCGGACACGCGTCGAGTCAAATCGACACACGAGGAAAACAATGAGGTAACGAGCCGATGAATGACACGCTCCCGTCGCGAAACGGCCCGGAGTCCACTTGTACGCACGAAAGTGGGTGCCAGAAATATTTGGGGACGGACGGAAATAGACGCGGCCGGTTAAACGTGCCAACTTCTGCACCAAGTAGGTAGGCCCGAGACACGTGGCCCACACATACTGCTGGAGGTTTAACATTCGCATGCCATTTTCTATTTCAACGTAAACAACGTCTTTGTTTTGTAGTTGATTTAGAATATGGCAAATTATATAGGTAACGAATTATAAAGTACAAGTCCTTGTTCGTCGTTCACTACTGAACGAACTTAACCTAAGTCACTCTGGGAGTGTTTAGCTTTCTATCAGTATAAGAATTTTTATTAATCGATACAGGAATTTCGGAGATTACCTCATACAAACAAACCAAACTACAAGTGAAGATTTATCATATTAGTTTCCGTAATAGTGGAGTTCCTTATTTTTGCAGATGTGACGGCAAAAACAGCCGTTGCTGTAGGACCGCACTATCTTCTTAACTTCTTACACGATCTTAGCCGTTTTCATAATATTATTTGTAGAAAGGCACCGTAATACAAATTCACTAACAAACAGAGGAAACGATGTTCAACACATTATTAATTGTAGTAAGTAACCGGAATATTAGAACAGAATTCCATAGCCCGATATGGGTTCGAATCATTTGATTGAGGAAGGAAACACGATCTGAGACCGACTAATATTCGGCGTTGAACGCCGCAAATATTTTTTTCAACAAGCCAGGCGAGGGAAAGGTAAAATCTAATTTGCAAAATTTGGTGGTCGGGAAGGGAATTAGGTAAGCAAAGTCAATTCTGAAAGTAAGTAGAGTTTGAATTTAAAATGATTTATAGAGGCACTGGGGAGTGGCTAATGAGGCGTCATGCGAGAGGGGCGCGTGTTTACGCTTGGCGCTCAGCGCGTATTTTTTTACGGCGGCCTCTGGGCGGCGCCGCCCGCCGCGCGTATTGCTGACGTAACATCGAACACGCCTACCACACTAAATAATTAGCCACTATCTAATTCTCATCGAATTACCACATATTAGAGTTAATCAGAATTTAAATATATTTTACTAATTTGAATATTGAATTACCATTTACTACACATTAAAGTGTTAACGAACTTCTAATTAAAGTAAATCTCAACACTTTACAGTTATGTAGTTGTAACAGTATTAATTCAGTGTTTAATATTCACGACCATTATAGCTGTTTAAAAAGTATTGAGATAAGGGGTTGGGACTTACAGCCGCTTGGCAAAGTAATTCTAGGAAGATAATTTGGTCGCAAACTTTACGCACCTATTTAACTTTCACAATATACAAAAAACCTGATTTTGTTTAAGCTTACTTACTGTGCAAATAAACAATTTTCTCTGTTATTAAGATGTCCCTAAACTGGAAGTCGTTCATTAGTGGTGAGTTAATATAATTAAAACTCATGCTTATATAATTTTATGGTAATATGCATACGTCTAGTTTTTTGTAGACGAAAAAGAAACCAAGTAGGAGCCTTAAAGTAAGAATTATTCACTCCGGTGAAGTTCCCAACAAGTTTGCATGGCGGTGCCGTAGCTTAACGTTAAAATATGCATTCGTGCAGGGAGTTATCTCGGCCACTTATGCCGTTGCCGCCGGCGAGCGCCCGCCGCACGGTCACTCGTTGTTCATCCCGGCTTTAATATTAGTTGGCCACTTTTAAACGTTAATGTCGAAGCTTAGGGTTTCAAACTGTCATAAAAGTAGCGTGTGCGAGCAAAACTCTGGAGTCAAGCATTAGTAAACAAATCTGTAGTAAAGGGTAGTGTCGTAGGTGTTGGCGCCGGCCGCGGGGACGTAGGGGTCTGAGATTAATGCAACGGAGGCAGGCGCGACCTCTCCAGGTGTTTCATTAAATTGCGCGCGGCGCCTCGGCCGGCTCGTGCGGCCATTATGAAAGCTGCAAGCTCGAGGGCCATTCGCTTTAAGAACGCCCGCGCCACTTTGTAACAGCCTTAATGAATCTTGTTACTTATAGGCTCGCGTAAATTGCCTGTTTTACTAACGTGGCGTGGGGTGAAAAAACATTAGGTCAGTGAACGCTTTCCTGAGGATTGCCTTTCGTACTCGCTGAGAGGATTTGTGTTACGTCATTGCCTCGTTTTCGCGATGTTATTAGCAGATGAAAAGTCATCAGTCAGGAATCTCAAATCCGTGATTGTAGAATAGTTGTTTGACTAGAATTAATGAATACTAAACTTGAGCAGAGTTGTTAAAGCCCAGCAACATTAATGATAGGTTGAGAAGGCTTTTCGTTTTCCTACCTACATTTTCCACGAAATAGTTTGTAAGTTTATGAACCGCGTAACTTGTGTTATTTGTCTAATTAAAACGCGATGAACATTCAAAGTTCAAGTGCAATTTATTTCCTTATTTATAAAGTTAGGTTAGTTGTTCTAGCTAGTTTAGAAAAAGAAGGCACGCTTTGAAAAACAACAAAGTAAAAGAAAAGAAGATCCTAGTATACAAATTACCAATAGATCTAACTCAAAAAGATAACATAACTGTTAATAAAAGTCGAAGGACAAAGGCATTTACTCCTCGGCGAACTCGCTTGTAACAAACCAATGCAATGTTCCGTTACTAATTATTACGCTTCGTCTAAGAAATCGTTTTTGTGATAAAGAAAACATTTAATAACTCTGCATAACGTGTGTGTAGACTGTTGTAACATGTAACGTATGATTCAGGCTAAGGTACGTAAACAAACGAACTGCGTGCACGTGTTTCACGTGCAATCTAGTGAAATAACCGGCGCGACTAAGGCGAGCGGCGGCAGTATGGCATGTGACGCGATACGAAGCCACCCGGCCCGTCGCCTCTCCCCAACTAACCAGTTTAGCCTTCCTGCTGCAGTAATTAGTCTAAGCAGCTAGACGGAGCACATAATTCCAAGTGCCGGTAGGTACTCTCTTTGACTTTCTTGATTATTTAGGGGGTCACACGCTCCCTGATCCCGCCAGTCCGATCCGTACGCTACGGCTAAATTAAACCACTTAGGCTATTCAACGTAAACGTAAGCTTAAGCTAGTCTAAGTAACTGTCTCTACGATAATTAGGTCATCCGATGCCTCTCATTGACGTTAGACTAATTGCAAGATGTGAGCGACACAATGGAACCAGTTAAACACATAAGATTTTTGACTTTCGACATCGTTTACTTATCTGTTATAGTTAACAGACAACAATAGTTGTATCACAACAAAGGTTTCTAGGACGTTTCCGTAACGGTATTTTCTCTGCTTTTGTACTGAAGTTAATAGAAAACGTTGAACGATATCGGGTTCTCTTCACAAAACCTTGGCGTCGGCGAATGGGATAGTTAGTGTCTATCTTGTATCCACCACTATGCAGCTTATTTTGTTAGTTCAGCTTGCCTCGCAACATTAATTCTATCTTGTTTTGTTATAAATGGCAGAGATTATTTTAACAATTCTGTTTTTACAAATTGGTTTTGTTGTCAAGGATAATTTTATTTTAAAACTAGCTTTCCGCCCGCAGCTTCGCTTGCGTGGACAACACGATTTTGACTGTTATTTTTTTTCTATTTCCGGCGGGATATTGTAAATTATTTAAACCAAAATTAAGACCAAATAATTTGCTCCACTATATTATTTTATTGAAATATAAAAATAACATGTAATTTTTTTTATTAATTTATTCATGTCCTTTTAGCTAGAGCGATGGTTATTCTGGACGCCTCGTAGGGTCGATTTCAATGAGGAGGGACAAATACCGGAAGACCACTTTGCTCTCAAGAATTAAAATCGCACTTCTTTGTATACCACATTGGTTTTTCTGTCTGGTATCAAAATGACCAGACTGCTTTTAATACAGTAACAGGCAAGGTAGAATTTCCCGTGTGAGAAGCCGTTCTTCCCTTAAATCTATGCCCGCTACCCTTAATGACTGAAATTTTATTTATAGCATTACAAAGCATCTTCTTAAAAATATAGGCATCAATACACACATTCGAGGTATGAAAACTGAATCCCCCCGAGCACATCCAGTAATCACAGTGACCTTTTTAATATTTTTGTGCAATGCTGATACTCTCAGTCTAGTCCCGTTACATAGCTTAAGTGCCAATCTATAGACTTCGTTTGTATATTAGAAAAATCTGGATATACTCTAAGATCTGTCATAGTCACCTGTCACTACTGTATTCAGGAAAGATGATAAACATATTTACAATCTCCAATTCTCCATTTACTATTTTAAGTAAGTAATAGCTCAGAAAACTCTCCAGCAGACGCATCTCTCTCGTATTTCTTTTTAAAGATGATCATTATGTTGGGTCATAGGTATGACGATGTCAAGGAAGCTCTGACTTCGTCTGCTCGGGTTCCTCTAGGTACAACAGAATCTGACGGAATTCCCGTGCCAGCACCACAGTAACTCCACCCATCACTCTATTGCTGCCTCTAAAATTTTTAAGAAGGGTTCTATGGTGTGCCTCTCAATCTCAATTCTACTTTTTCTACCATAGAAAGCATTTTATATGTTTATCAACCAACGTTTCTTGAATAAAATCACATTGAGTTTTTAAACACGACATGACATGTGTCAAAATAAAAAGTAAATTAAATCAAAAGCACTAAGGAGTATTTATATCAAAATCGAAGCAAATCATCCCGAAAATAACTTTCCCCCCTTATTTAAGTCCACTAGGGGATGAATTTCAATAAAATACGAAACACGTCTTCCATCAATTCTGTTAAAGAACGTTTATGCAAAATTTGAAGCAGATTGGACCAAGGAATCACGTTGTCCAATTCAAACTTTGCCCCCCTTTTTCACCCCCTTAGGGGTATAATTTCGGAAAATCCTTTCTTATCGGATGCCTACGTCATACAAAGAATACACTCTCCAAGTTTCAGGTCTCTACGATCAGCGGTTTAGGCTGTGCGTTGTTCCGTCAGTCAGTCAGTCAGTCATTCAGGACAAAGGATTTTATATGTATAGATGACGGAATTACCATTAACCGTTTCGAAAACTCGTTTATAATTTCTAAAGACTTGCCTATATTAAGTTGTCTCCAGACAACATATTATCGTAAGTCAGCAACGCCCTCATCGGTTTCTAGGGACCGAAACAATACATTTTGCATAGTGTCTATAATATCCTTTTTAAAGGGAAGCTCACAGTATTCGTATCATGAAACATATAGTAGGGTAAAGTACATTAAATACATTACAGAGACTGAAAAAAAAATGCATAAAGTGAATATAGCAATCTTACGTGATCTAATCTAAGCTGTCAAGTTGCCGTCGCTCTATTTGATTAGTGTAAGCGGGTGTCTATGCAACGCAGCTCGCTGGCCAATACTGTTTACACTAACCTATAACACGTTACATCCGGTACAAGGTGTTAACATAACTATTCTAATTGTTCTTGAATGATGGATAAGGAAAATATGACTTCAATTACAAAGAATATAAATAAAACTGAACATTTATACAGTTGCCTGCGGTTGTACTCGCATCCTAAATGATTCTCTGAGACAAAATGTAGCTTATGCCCCTCTCCGACATCCAATATATCTCTACATTAAAATTCATCAACATATTTTGTTCAGCGATTTATGTGAGAACGTAAAGATCCAACAGACAAACAGATTTACTTTCGGACTTCTAAGTATTGATTTCATCAATACCAGACTGTGATAGTTATGTATTTAAGCCGGATTACTAGGTATTGCAAATTAACTATTGTAGTCAGCTGGCTTAAGACAGAAGCCTATCATAGTGTAAGCTAATTAATCAGTTATTGGCGAAGACTAACCGCATCAACTGCCTCATTGGTGAAATTCTCAGTAGAAGCTTGGTATTTGGATTTATACCCAGTGAATGTAAATAGGCTCAAACTAAAACGCACTTAAAAATTTTATTTAGTATCACAGAGAAAAAGAGTAATGTGCGAAGCCGCGGGAAAAAGCTAGTAAGTACCTACGTACAGACCATGACGCGTGTATTCTCCGAAGGGTTGTAATGTAATGGAATGTAATAGGGGGCCAACCTACTGCCATTAACCGGGCACAAATCCAGAATCTGTGCTGCTACAGAGAATTTCATGAAAAAACTCAATAATACTGACTCGACCTGAGAATCGAACACAGGAACTCTAGCCTAGCAGTGGACCTTGAGTAACGAGGCAGTCAAAAAAGAAAACAGCTAGTATATAAAAGTTATTTCAATCACTTCCTTCAGAAGTCACCGTACAGTTTAGTCGTAGTATACAATGTCACAACCGAAGAAGATAAAAGGTGATAAACGCGCAACGAACTAACTACAAAATAAAGAGCTTTTACTACGTACGATAAGGGAACTTTAAGAGGAGTTTTCGGGCTCGGGTCGCACCGATAAATTGGGCGGCACTTAATTATGATCTCGGGCGGCATCTTGCAGGCGGCTAATGTCCCGGACTCGTTTAATGCGCGAACTTGTAGTCTCAGCTCCGGCGGGCGTGATAAATCTCCATCTGTGCCCCGTGCCCCGTGCCCGACCCCTGCCTTCAGAGTAGCGGGTACCTCGGCACGACACACACCCGTCTGGAGACCGTGGCCGCGAATAAACTATACCACGAATAATACCTAACTTACTGCCTCATATCTATAGAGGTATGTTTAAATATTCATTCGCCGAGCGGCCCTTTTTTTTAAAATAATACTCCATTTACAAATAATGACAGTTCAATTAATTAATAATATCGTTAAAATGACTGCATTTTAGTGTTTACATGTATTTTTAAATGATAAATTAACTACATTCCTTTGTATTAATCATGAAATAACGCTTTTTAGATATTAACATCGAAATAACTTTGTGTAATAAATGGAGTAGGTATAGTTCGTTAAACTTTTATATGGGACATCCAACAAAAACAAATGAATGTATGCATAAATATTTCCGCCCACGTTTCGTCCTTGGCGATGAAAACGTGGCACTACATTTTCCGTGAGAGCCGTAGTAACGGCTACGAGTGCTACGACTTCGTAGAACATAGCATTGGTTACAGAAAATTCGTAGCAGTACCCATTATTTTAATTCTCGTAGATACTGCGTAGCACTACAAGTAGAATAAGATTTAATTTTTAGAATAAATTCTATAATTCATTGAGTGGTACCAATTAACAAATTTTTATTAATAATGTCTAGTAGGTTTTTTCTATCCTATATATACCCCTAAAATTAATTCATTTTAATATTAATTTGTAGCACATTCTTAGAATTTTTTCTGTGTTATTCATTATTATAATTAATCGAAAACAATTTCGTTAGCAGCATTTAATGTTACATTATTCGACTACAGCTACTTCTCCGTTTTAAGATCCAAGTGTACTTCTAACGTAAGTCCACAGTGCCTTACGCAAACATCTCATTTGTTAACATTGTAAACTGAGACTGTGCGTATTTCATTTAGTAAAGCCTTAAAAGCCAGTAAATATGTAGGCATAAATCAATTTTCTAAACAGAATGAAATTATTAACCGCGATGATTTACGATGTAAAACGAAACTTTGTTCGCGAATGTGGGTAATATAGGAATTATTGTGTACGGCCGGGTACATTAGGAAGAGTGGTACTGTGTTATTGCATCGTGTTACGTTAATGTCGCAATGTTGATGGCGGGCGGCGGCGCGGGCGCGGGTGCGATGGCGATGGCGATGTGGGGCGCAGGGCGCAGTCGGCGCCACATTATCTAGGTATAATTAAAGCCGGCAAGACGACGGCGAGACGTTACGCCCGTCCTAACGACTTTTATGGCGTATGTAACATTGCCGGCACATAAAATAAATGTGCCGCCTCCAGCACCCCGATATAACACAGTATTCCCAGATTCATCGCCAAAATGTTTGCTCACACGCTATACGACTGCCGTTATTTAGTCTATACCTCCACATAATGAGGTAAATATTGGAAAATGTTTTTCTTTCCCTTCAGTGACACTAACGTAGAGTCATGATGGCTCTCGAAAGTGTCGATGAAAGTATTTCCTGAAGTTTATTTGTTAAAGTTTTTGCAATATAAGTTTCTATTCGGGAAGGGTTCACGAGTTTGTAGAGCCGAGGGCACAAAATAAGAGTATAAAAAGGTTGTTTACTGAAAATGTTGAAGGTCATTCATGTCGAGTGCTCGTATAGGTATTTGTACGCGCGTTCGAGTACATTTGTTGTTTTTTCTTTTTGAAGTGTGAATGTAACAGAATCGCTTATAATTTCTTTCTTTATAATTCTAATATCTTAGGGTGAGAATATGAGGGTATACGAGCTGACCGCACAGTCGGTGGTTTGCCTCTCGTCTGCGTCCCGAGGCGTCATTTAAATCTTTATATGTCCACATTAGCTTTATAGGCGACGGGGAGCTTTCTCCAACGTTAGCGGCGCCTGAGTGCACTTTTATTGAGGATGAAATACCGTAATTGCCACTCGGCGCCAAGCCGTGACTGACGAGTTTTCTACGTGCTAATTGTGCCGTCTCATCTATAAGGTCGTATGAACGCCGGCTAAAGGTCAAAACATACTTTGCTTCCTAATAGGGTCTATGTGAAGTTAACTCTTGAGCGCCGAATTGATGTTTATTATGATTACGTTGTTAAGTGTTTTATATACGTGAATGAATAGGTTCTTACATCATCGCATATTATAAACAGACTCAATATTGGCTAATACATAAAAGGAAAATATTCAAAACAATAACCGCTTTTCATATCTCAATCCACAAAAAGACATAATCTTGACAAATGACGGTCTTTCAAGTGTAGTCGGCAGTAGAGGCCGCATTGACAAAACACCAAATAAAGTGACACCAACACATAAATAAGCATATTCGATGTTTTATTGAGTGGAGGAAATACGAAGGAAATAGTTTCCTGAGTCATTACGCGGGTCATCAATCAAGTGTGGGCCTGCAACGTTTAGATTTGGAATTGTACGTTGTTGTGGATCGATTTGTGGGGCGGTCGATATGTGGCGGGCGGCTGATCGTGGGCGCAGTACCTATAGCGCGGGGCTACCGTGTGTCAGGCGAGCTTCGCGTGGTCGTAAACGGCAATAAACGGCAAAGGCGTGAGGACGGCCGCCGGTATGGAATGGAGTCGAATGCACGATATCTGCATTGTGGGGCGGCGTCGCGGCGCCGGCGGGTCTGGGCGTCACGGCGGCGGCGCATACATCAGGCACGCGACCGCCGCCCGCCGCCATTCTGCCGCTATAACCCTCGCCAATTATCATAGTTTTGTTCGTATTTTTTGCCGCATTAATGGCTGTTTTCAGACAAACACCCTGATTGCCGGTGGTGCAATGCGATTACAGAGTTTGAATACATATTCATGCCAAGCGAAAATAAACTGATCACGTTAAAAAATAATGCAACGATTTTTATGAGTCTTATTAGCGTGCAATTTTAAACGGATTCCTTACGTAAAAGAAGCCTTTAATAAAAACGAAGAACCAACTTATCAGTCTGTAACTCAGTAGAGTGCACTCTTTTAATCAAATAAACCAGTGAAAAGTAGCCCTTCTGTTATTTTAAGTTTCTGGGTGTCAGTTACCTATGCAAAAAATTAAAAATTGTGTAACATCTTTAAGCAAATTATTATAGTCAAATCAGCTCGTGTACTAACCAAATTCTAGCTTTAAATATTTGCGTTATTAAAACGGACAGAGAAATCAAGCATGACAGTGATAACTGAATATAACAAGAAGAAAAAATATATTTATATCAGTGTTTTCTCTAACATTGCTTGATTTATTTTACAGTATGCAACAATAAACCTCGATTAGACGCTCTGTTTATTATTTCATAACGCATATTTGAAATGCTTGTGTAATAAAATGCGAACTCATTTCTTGGATGGACTAAGTTTTAATTCCACATCGGCTTGACGTGTCGTTACGTATGCAGCAAGTCAAGCGACGGCGTTGGGCGAGCAGGTGGAGTGCAAGGCGTCGTCCACATTGAGTTGCACCGGCGCGCGGCGTTCCCCATTATCCTATGCAAATCCGGATTTCCTAAATATCGTGCGCTGCCGCGGGCCACCTCGCTATCGCGGCTATTAATAACGCCGTGTTACAAATACGAGCCTCGGAGCTGAGCCGTTTAGTCCGTCGACGAAATACACTAACCGTATGTTACTTCATACGCTCACGACTCCACGCTAATATTAAGTAGCGCCGTACGCTGCACCATAATTTCCAATTTGATTAAATCCTTTTTCCAATTACGAGGTTGCGGATACGCGTTTGTTTTTATGAACTTTACGACAATCATTTTACATATCATGTAGTACTGGCATTATTATAACTGTTATAATTTACTTTACTAAAGTCTTACATAGATAAACAGTTTGGGTACGTAATACTTGTGAATTTACAAATGAGGAAACTGTATTACTACGTCGGTAATACGTGTTCCCGCGCGGTTGTACATTTTACTTTGTTACGAGGGCGCTAAGTAATAATTTCACAAAATAACTTAGTAGGTATACTTCAGGGGAAGTTCGTTTAATATTCCACTAGGTAAAGTGTTTATCGCGCCAATCTCGTAAAACAGGTTAGTCGAATGAAGGGTGCAGATCATCGCGCCGAGGTCAGAGGATGGGGTCAGGTCGGCGCGGGTCAGCCACTGAAAATAATCCCTTACCGTTGGGGGGAATTAAGTATAATTCGTTCACTATAAGCACTTATCGAGGTATGTGGGATCTTATAATTGAATCGACAAAAACAATTATATATATTGTGGAGCGCCGGTAAAGCGGGGTTTGTTCGTCGGTAAAGCGGTCTTCATTTACAAAATGAAGAGGGAAAGACTGGAGCAAACAGCTTGCACTCGCTCCTCGCAAGTTTTTTGAAGAACGTAGTGGATAATTAGATTAGATGCCGCTGCAGACCGAGTCTACGTGAAAACCGACACGAGCTTTTTCTTCTTAACTCCTTACACGTTAATGTCGGAATTTATAACAAAAGTGCCCATTTAGCGAACATTTCATTCTTTTAAATTGAATTCTAACAAAATTTATACTTTATATTTGATCTTTGTTAACTTACGGTGGATGAATTAGAAACAATTTTTACTTAATTTAAACTGAATAACTAAAAAAGGAGATTCTCAGATTATTATGCATTTTGGTTAACAGAGTACTGCGTATGGTTCTTATTAAAAAAAAAAACAAATACTTTTTACGTGTTTAAAATAGAAAATAAAATAATTTGTACATTCAAAGCCAAACATCGTACCCGGCGTTTGTAACACAGTAAATTTAAAATAAATACAAAGAAAGATAAATTAATAAATGCTCACCTAATGAGAAAACTATTGCAGGAATATATGTGTAAGTACACAAGTCGTCCGCACAGAATGACAGTACTATATGGAATGGACAGCGGCGACGTTCACCTACCCTTACAATTTAATTAAATATGGCTTCAGATTAACTCAGTGAGGCTTCATACAAACTATTCTGTTTCATATTTTCCACCCCCCGATAACAATCTGTCCGCGGTATATCGACCTTACTGCCCCTATCATACTAATATACATACTTTTTTCCACTGGATACAGTCATTTTTCTCCATAAAATTACATCACAGCACTCTAATAAGATTACCTGAAACAAAAAGATTACACAATTAGTCGGATCACGCGATTTGTTTACGCCAAAGTCAATTAGCCTAAACAATGTCGCTAATAATAACAATGGGAGCAGGAGTGACGAACCAAAGTTACTTGGGTGTACAGTCTTGACTTTGATAATAATGGGTTTGGTTGGAGAGCCGCGGGTGGGGTGCGGGGCGCGATTGTATCCGATGATAAACATCGGCCGCCCGCCGCGCCATCCAAGAGTCGGCGCTAATTAAACAACAACGGAGAAAATTAATTTGATTGTTTCGGAACTACGCCTCTTTGTTTCGGCCTTAGAACGTTATACCTAAGAAAAGTGTTCAGATGATGCCTCTCGATGTCGCCGAGACGATTTTTCACTGTAACACCATTTATATTGTGTAAAGTTAGTACGTCAGGCGAGCACGCGACGGGCCCCGGTGACAAACAAGAACAGACTGAAGTTGACTGTTTGACACCTAATGGAAGACTTGCAAGTGCAGCAGATCGATGATAGTATAAAACTTACAGACTATGACGTCATTATGTTCATTAATCGTCTTACTTGAGTGGATATTCATTTAATGGAATTTTTATTTCGGTAGTGACCTAATTTTTGGGACCCGGATCGAAACACCATAACAGTAGCTCCAAGGTTAATTGATATAAAAGTTACCGTATGTGGTAGACGTGTGACAAATGGGAGTGCGTGATGTGGCTGTGCTCGATGTCGCGGTGCCAGTGACATGCGACGCCGAGCCTAGACGGTACCGGGCGCGAGACGCGGTTCAGGTACCGCCGTGTCGCCTTACATTACGCACACCCTTGCCAACATTACGCCACGCCGCCTTCCTTGTCGTTATTAATGACACCAAGTAATTAATTAAACCTACGCGTTCAGATATTCCAGTCACCAACATATGTTAACAAGATCCGATACCCCCACTGAGCGTAACAAGATCATTATATTACACCAGACGAAATAATACAGTTATTGTCATCTACACTACTGTAAATGAATAATTTATAGGGTTAACGCAGAGTTTGGAGCTCCGGGTGTCAATTAAGCAAAGTATTTACGAAACGCCCTCTCAATAAATAAGTTAGGTAATAGAATTCGGAAAATTAATCGTGAATAGGCACGGGGGGTCGGACAAAAACTTTAATGCGTGTTGGGAAACCTTTCAGCGTGAAAATGTGGAATTACATGCGGTATCCGAGTCGGGCAACTCGTTCCTGAGTGTGTGAATTATTTACGCGGCGCCGAATGCGGGCGGCAGCGGTGCCGCTCGCAGATGGATCGGAGACGACCAACTTTTAGTTTACCCACAAATAAGTTGATTCGATTTAATTTGACCAAAGGGTAACGTTACTGAACATTTTAGCTTGTAACTTTAGTATGTCAAAATATACTTCGGTAACAGTACGTTGTTTAGTGTTGGTGAACGTTTATCAATTGTTCGCTCTACGTCCAAACCTTTCACGTACCGTATTGTAGCTTTACCAATTTGAAGATAGGAGAAATTATCAAAACATTCTAGGTGTGTAGGATTAAAATAATAAAGTTTGTATCTGTTTTTGTTTCTGTTCAGTAAAAATATGGATGAACAGAATGTCTCCAAATGATAGTTTTTTTTTCAATAACGACATAATTAAACTTCTATCAGGATATTTTTTGAAAAGAAGGAGAATGCGAATGCAGAAATTGGCATCTATTATTATTTCAGCAACTTTCATAAACTTCTCAATCTTACAGTTGGGTTTATGCAAAGAAAATTAATTCAGATTCCAATGAAATATACATAAGTTGTTATCGTTCCAGAATGCGTACTAATTAAATTCAAATGGGAAAATTCAAAGCGAAAAGTTTAAGAGTGCATGAAATGTAGATGTCCGAAGGGTACGGTATTCGGGCCGGGGGACCGACTCATTAAAGGATGCGCGGTTCATCTCGCCCGGGCCGGACAAAAACGGGCCGCTGTCCGTTACGGTGCGGCTCGCAATTAAACACGGGACCGAACGACGCCCGTTCATTGGAAAAGCGCTGAACAAGCGAACAATACAACAGCTATCTAATTACTTTGTGCCTCTACGCCGCCTGTTGTCTCTACAATGTAACGTCACTGTAAAGTTGTTTGTGGTTTTTGCCAAACGTACAAGTTCCACATGAACTTTCTGATAGCCCATACGGACAAAATTAATTAGAGAATTTATCGACAAAATACTTCATTGATACGATTTCTGAAACGTGCCAATTATTACGATATTTGATTGCCAAATGTGACACTAAAGTCTATAAAACGTCGACGTTATTATTAAGACCCTTTTCGGGTCATTAATTGGAGTCGAAGTGGGGTTTAATACAATCGAAATCAAATTAAGTACATTCGGTTGCGGTGGGGAGTCGGGTTCAGTTGATTCAGCGGTATGACCATCACATGCGGCGCCCGATTCTGGCTTTGCAATAAGAATATGAAGTTACTCATCGTTTTATACGATATCATAAAATACTTGACCCGGTATAAAAATCATTGTTAGGATAAATTTGCTGGTTAGGATAAATGAAGTCGAGACAGTAGCGATTATACTGCTGTATGTGCACCCGACGAAACATAATGCCGGCCGACGACGCGGCTCCAATGGAACGACCCATTAATATGCAAATAAAACTTGCAATTAATTGGGCTTTCAAAGTTAAATCGTCACTACAGGCGAAAATTGTTCTTGTGAATCAAGATTTATCGCTGAAAATGTGTCGAGAGTTTGTTGTCGATTTAGCGAGACTGTAAAAGAGACTGAACAACATTATACACGTAAACTACACGCGATCAAGAGTGCAGCACATCAAGTAGTTGTTCTCTTGACGTATTAGACTTGAAGCGGCGTCCTGGCGGGGGTTATGAGGTATAAGCGGCGCGTAGTTGCACGTCGGGAATGGATGGTCGAATTAATTGAAATATAGCGTCGCGTCGGTGCGCGGTCGTACGGTGGCGGATTGGGGGATTAAAGTTGCAGCAGTTTCAGCGCTGGAGCAGGTGCGGCACGCGCGGAGAGGGGAGAGGGGCTGCATTGCGGCGAAGCTATCGGCTTGCTGAACACGAAGCCGAAGCGTTGAAAAATTGCGCTGAACGTCTTGAAGCGGGTCCCCGCAGCGGCGTGGAGCTGCGCTACATACAAATCAACAACGCTGCTATCTCGATATCGCATTGAGCTGCTGAGTCATGGACCAAAACTTAATAATTTACCTTCAATCAGTCCAAAGTTCCGAGTACTAGCGATTATTAAAAAAAAGAGATGAAATATAAAACTTGCAAAAAGGATATTTACCACGTTCACATTAAGGCCATTCATAATTCTATTCGGAAAATACTGTCAACTGCTATAAGATTTATATGATCCGTACACCTACTAGGTATTAACTATTGTAAAGTGTACTCTCTATTAAGAAATATGAAACAATAATTCGTCTACACCGCAAATGATATCAGAAAGTCTCCGACCCGAGTACGGAAAGGTCGAAGTAGAAAATATTGCTGCAAAGCTAAGCGCAACTTTTGCAATGACTCAGCGATCGCGACGTCGCAAGCCATCGGGTATATCTACTCGAAATATCAAAATAAGATTATTTTATTTTGTGTCTGCTCTTATCGAGCAGCAAAGAGGATATCGTTTATCTAACTTGCTCGGTGAGCGACCAACTTTTGTAGTGTTTTCAGGGAAATACTATAACAATTCAAATAATCGTGCCTAAATCCGTAAGTGAGGGTATAAGCGAAAGCTAAACTTTATTAAAGGTCCGACACCGTCAGGGGTCGGAGCGACCGACCTTCATAAAACAAACTTTATGACAAACAATAACATTTATTACATAGTTGAGTATTAATGCGCACTCCATTTACAGCTGGGCGGGCGCCGTCGCGGCGCCCCTGCATTGTTGGTCGCGACATAAACATCTTTTTAGGTTTATAATAAGTCTCCCCACGATATAGGACTCATTGCCTCTGAGACGTGAATAATCCCAATCTAGTGTGCTGTTCAAGGCTCGCTTTACAACCAACAAACAACATGTACCGCCTGTAGTACCCTAGCAGCCTTATTTAACACGCTTTTTAATAACATAAAATATTTTTTTACAACCTTGCAACGCTCTGATCAGCTCGTGTCTATTTATGAAAGCAATAAAAGAAAGTGACATTTAATAAAAATACAAAACGTCCTGAAGTAAGGTAGTGGACAGCAACGAGCGCCGGGTTGTTCTTGTTCTAGACTGAAATAAAATTTTATATAGGACATTATACGTGACAAACGACGTGAACGACACGAATATCCTCTTTCGAGTTACGCTTTCAGTAGCTGTTCTTATTTTTACGTAAAAACGTAATCGTAACCGATGTTTAACTGCGGGTTCACAAAAATATAGAGCTTGTCACTAAATAGGTACATTTCAAGAAATAATATCACAAGCAATAACCATTGCTCCTTGCAGTTACTAGCAATAAATGTCAAGAACTCTTTGTTCATTAAAATGAACGTGTTTACTTGCTGTTGAAGTGAGTTTGACTGCGAAATGCTGATTGTACAAACAAGTACGAGCAGTATAGCAGTAAAATATAACAGGATTAAATAATGTTTTTACTGTATGTATAATGTAGTGCGTACCTAAGTATTTAATGTGTCATGGATTTCATGTACACTAGACAGAGGTTTGTATAAAGCCACTAGAGGACATGTGTCAGCCGAGTGCTCCAAATAGGGAACGTTTTTATACCAAGAGAACTGCCGGGAATACGGAACGGGTGAATGAATGACATGACTTAGGGAAATCTCAATTTGCCGACCGCCCAAATATACAGGCTTTTGGTTTCACTTTTTGTTTGTATATTTAGGCGGCGCGCCGGCGTAACATCTAACAATGCCCATATAAAAAGTCAGAGTTAGATCTGTTTACTTAGTAAATTTTATACTATAACTGAGTGAATTCAGACCCTATTGTAATTCCTACTGAATCATTCATGACCAACCAAACGAGTGCCGGATTTGTGACAGTTGTATTTATTTTATTGTCCAAATTTGCGCGTTTATGTATATCAAGATGATATGAAGAGCACCGTCTTAACTCAGAAATTTTGGAGAATTAAGTGACAGATTGTTTTATGTTTTGGCATTTTAGAAGGCACGTGTGAGGTACGGCGTGCAGCATCAGTCGGTGTAATGTGTACGCGTAATCGCGATGGCTGGCGGTACTTGCCGATGCTCATTTGCGTATCTAAGTGGGCCCGCGGAGGCCATTAGCCAACGATCGAAGGCGTCATTACTCGCGTAGTGGCGCGCGATAAGGAGACCGCCACTACACCCTTAACGACACCGCCTGCGGTGGAAGTGGACAGCTACGTACCTTCCACCCTTCAGATTGCTATTAGAAAAAGAATTTAAGCAAATGTTACGGAAAATTGGGTCAAATTTTATGCTAAAAGCTTCTGGTTAATTGAAGTTTTTTGAGAATTTATGATTTACTATATTATTTTGTTTTACTTTTTCTCACTTTAAAAATGTAATCAAAAATGTAAATTTCAACAAAAGCTAAGTTTAGATATTTAAGTATTTCTCAGGTTCCTGTTTTTGGAAGCTTCATGTGCAAAATTTCAAATATCCATTCTGAAAGTTTCATAATTTGGACCCTCCATTTAGCACAACAATTGAACGTCAAAACATGACAACATCGTTCCGTTATTATCGCTCTTTGTGAGACTTACGTACAGCTTATGGCACAAGTGTAACTACTTACATACTATTAGCAGCTGTAGCATGTGATTTCATAAATGGTCTTGAAACTCCATTGCGGAGTTTCGTCGTATATTTTAACGAGATTGCCGGTAGTCGCCGGTGCCCTAGCATCGAACTTGTGGCGAGAACCCTCCAACACAAGTTTACAACTTATTAAAGAAGATCTCTTCGAATTGATATTAAAATCTGGGGAAATACTTTCCGTTTCTTACTTTTTAAGGAGAATCTGACATGAAATATGTATTTTTATTGCAGGAAGTTTCAGGGTAGTACATAATATTATATTCAAGATTTAATTTGTTCGTAACTTTATTAATCAATGGTCGTATACCTTTTAGTATTCAGTGCGATACAGGTTCAACTACTGTTCATTGAAAGATGTAAGAGAATTACTGAGAGCTTAGCTTCAAAATAAATTAAATTTCAGCACATTCTACGTTTCTGTAACAAGGAAGGATTCTTGCCCACTGACTGTTTGAAGAATTTGATTATACAAATTTATCCCTTCCTCATAATTGTTTAAGACTAGGCAAGTCACGTTCGACGAAGAGGACGGCAAGAAGGCCCCTCGTTTGTAATCAATGTCAAATTTGTTCGATTTGTTCAAAAACTATAGTGAAGGTCTTGAAAAGTGTTTTTGATAGGCAGACATCTCACAGTACTAAGGTCACGCGTGACTATGTGTAAATAAAATATGAGGTGTAGTGTCGGGCGATAGTGATCGATTCGACTGGTGGTCGTTTGCGTAGGCTGAACGTAGCGGCGCGCGCGGCGGTGGATTGCGAAGGCTCGCACTGGCTGCCGGGGATCCGAAACATGTATTATTCAAGCGGCGAGGAGAGGAGCGGACGCGGCTCGTGGGCCCGCTCATTACAATACGAGCAGGCCGCCCGGCGCCGGCTCGGCGGCTAACTTCTACGATGGCAGACAACGCGAGCGATTAAAATTTCATCTCTCTTTGTTCGGGAACAGTGATAACGGATCGATGTGCGCCGCTAATCGCAGTGCACGCTCGACGCCAATCTAAATTGAATTCATCGATTCACTGTCCACACGCATCTAGCTAATATGTTTATAAAGATACTAAAAAACTATCAAATTCAGCACCAACACAAACCGTTTTAAAATGTAACGCGTATGGAGTATAGTCTAGACTGTATTACAATTAATCTTAGTACATAATTATATGGAAACGTACTATTTATTCAAAGTCGATAAAAAAAAACAAATGGAATTCGTAGCACGCGACATGAATATTGGCTTGTTTGATTGAGCTTAATGTTTTGTTACGATGGACGCTCGCAGACTAGACCGTTTATTTATAGCACAATACTCTTGAATGGCATAATCAAATGCACATTAAACTCGATAAACATGCGTAGCTGCACTGCTTTAAATTATGCTGCGTTGAAAGCTTTTGTCTAAGCAGATGTAATAATCATGAGGTAAATATATCCATCATTATTAGTTCTTGAATGTTCAATATAACATTCGAATCATCATCATCATATCAGCCTATCGCCGTCCACTGCTGAACGTAGGCCTCCCCCAAATTCGAATGCTAATCATTAATTCACATTGTCAAGAAAAAAAAAGGGACGGCTACGAGTCGTAGCAATTCGTAGCCAAAGTCTACAGAATACAAATGAAATGTCTCATGAAAAGTATTTTAATTTAAAGTCTAATTTTCCTGTATTTAAACGTTCCTAGATATAGTTTATCAGAAAATCAGCAGTATCTCTTACAGAATATTTGAGATCTTGACTAATTTATTATTCGGATAGCTATTAGCTGATACCAAGGCAGAGAATGTAACCTCAAGAACAATATCCTGAAACCTTTAATTTTTACCTGAGTACTTGTTTCAGCTACAACAGGTAACACTGGTAACTTATAAATTGTAAAGTGGAGCCTTTTGAATAACGCACGGACGTCTTTAAAACATAACTCACGTATCTTAAATAAAAAGGCGACAGAGAAGGCCATTTGTTTTGGTATTACGCTATCGGGACGCGCACGATGCTGGCTACAAATACGCAAGCGACATTGGACCCGGCTGTTTCGAATTTGCAAGAAGACGCCTTGCTACGGATACCTAAACTGAAAAATAGTCTGATATACATAATGTAACTGTGAAAGGTCCGCCTTTTCAATTGGTTGCATCTTACAAACTGAAAGCCTGACCCACGTGCTTTCAAAGATTAATTTGCGGAAATAAATCAGGCTTGCTTTGTATTCCCGTCACAGCCGACAGCGGAGCCTTAGAAGCTATTACGGTAGCCGTAATGAGATTTAGAGCGCTCATATAAAGTTATTTATGTGCAGAGTGTGGCTACCTTCAGTAGACAGTACGGCGGCTCAAAAAGGTCTATAAAGAGTAGGTTAATTAACGTACAATCACAAAGCAAGGGTTTATTATGCCGGAATTAAGTCTGTATCATAAAGTAGAATGTAAGACGTATATGTCAAAGAGGTGAGTTGTTCTATAGTGGGGTTGATGTGTGGCGCGCAGGGCGGGGCGGCCCTTCTGTTATCAATATCATCCATCAAACTTGTCCCGTATAGTAAGCTTAAATGATTGAGCTTATTATGTGCCAGTGAAACATACTAACACATCCTGCTTTTACGTTAATATAAAATTGTTGGCTTAGTTTAAAATCTTTTGCGTTTTTTATTATATTTCGGCATTAAATAATGCTAAATATCTACAAAGATATGAATTTTATAGGGAAATACGATCTCAGGTAGAAGTCAAACTTGCGACCCTCCAGTTAAGTACATTGGACGCTTTAGCGACTAAGTAAATAACTTTAAATTTATTATGTGTTCGTTGTTCTTGCGTTGTACAGCTAAACATTGCGCTAACATTTCAATACGCCCGATAAAAACACGAGAACGCTTGATGATTGAAAGTAAATCGACCTTGGGTCTCACGATAATTAACAAAAGAAATGGGTGACTGGCACAGGAGTATACTCTCTCACCATAATAATGTTAAGTCAGTCGACATTACATCAAATAGCTAAAACTATCGCTGGCACACACGCCTCGCTTCAACAATGGCGCCAGCCCTATTATTTATTATTATTTTTATTCGAGGAGGTGAATGATCGATAGTGAGGGCTTGCGGAAACGGAGTTCTTTGTTCGGCGAGATTAATCACACGCACTCGTTATGATGGAAACGTCTACAAGATATTAAAGAGGCAATAAAACCGTTACAATTTATAGATATTGTCTGTACAAGCAAATAGAAGTGGACTACGATTCAAATTATAATATGAAATATTCAAAATGTTGGGACAATACAAAAGATTAATACGCCCTATACGAACTTATTGGACTGTCAGATAAGAACTATTCAAAATTGTGTAGCTGCGCACTATAAAGGATCATTAAAGCTCAGTTCACGTACGGACTACAATTTATTCCCTGGGCAATTTAAGGGAAAAATTCGTGGCAGTTTTACCATTTCGTATAGGAAGAGGAAGAGTAAAATCGGAATGTATTTGAGACGCGGCTGCGCCGTATGACGCCGTGCTGACTTGGCATTTGGATGTCTCCGCACGCGCCTAAACGATACCGTCGCAGACGTGGCGCTTTTACAAATACAGATTATATATTTTGTATTATTGGCATAATATTATATCTTTGAGATATAGGTTCCGGTAAAAGAATGTACGTACATGCCGTTAGGTGTTTGCTAGTCCTCAGTTATTCTTACTTATGTGATAATAGTCTTAGTGTAGAATTTGTATGTTATATAGTTACCGTATAGTAACGAGTTAGTGAAATGCCGCTTTAGTAGCATTAATCCTTTCAGTAGTGTGACATTGGTAACGGCGGCGACGGCGACGGCTGGGCGACGGGCGTCGCGTCGCGCCGGCGGGTGCGGTAACGCGATATCGCAAACAAACGCTTGGACACCGCGCCTCGCGATGTCAATTAAGCTAATTAAACACACAGCGGGGGAGAGAGGCCGCTCGTCCTCTACCCGCACCCTCCCACAACTGACGCATCATTGTAACAACAAAAGCTATTCCTCCTCACAGAAGCGGAAAACAATGGCCCAACGATATACGGACTGCTTATTAGAATGCAAACCATTTCTAAATCAGAAGTTGATATTTGCAACAATTACAGAGATGTACTCAAGAATTAGTAACGATCTGCAAATCTGCAAATCATCTGACTTTAACTTTATGTAGGTGAATTTACAAAGCAAACGATGACAAAATATGCAAACATAATGAGAAATGCTCCGCGTTAGTGGTAAGTAATTACTCGCCGATGAAATTATGGAAATGAGCGGTGAAAAGACAAATAATAGAATGAGTGCTAACAAGAGATAAGACACGGCTTAATTAATAAAGTTGGCGCGCTTGTCTTGGGGAAGCGCGCCGGAGACGCCCGCGATTCTGGATCCGAATCGGATAATCGCATTCGGCTAATTGAGCGTTAGATTGACGCTATCGGGCCGGAGAGTCAACTGGCGGAGTCCCGTGCACCCCGCCGGTCCTTTGATCCACCCGCTAATACCACCAAATCATAGGATCAGGCTACAAAAGAAATTTGCGAGGTAAGAAAAGATATAAAAACCATTCTTTATTACTTGCGACAAAGTGCATCAAGATTTAGCCAAAGACAGGGGAGTCTAAGTAGTGGGAGACAAGGAAAACTGTCACAAAAGGTTGCAAGTGTGCGTCATATTTGGGAAAGTTTTAACGAGGGACCACTGAGGGGGTTGGTTGCGTGTCACGCGAGCTTCCAGCAGAGTACTTTGAACTGTCATCGTTCGTCGACAAAGGGTGTAATTAAAACATATTTAATTTTATTTTCCTGATTTATTCTACAGTTTTCCTTGTTCTGGGTAAAATAGAAGATGTAAGGTATCGTGAGGTTAAACGATTCGGCGTATTTGCAGAATCGAGCCCCGGGAAGACCTATGTAAATATAATCATTATTGCAAAATTTCGACGTAAACTGGTGGGTTTGTATCATGAAGACAATACATGTGTTATTGAATGGTAATGGTCTCTAGTCAAGGTCAGTAACTTTCATTGGTTACACAGGTGCGATGCGACGCGCCAGACGAGTTTACGTGCGTAGCAGACATGAAACGGTTGCTGCGAATTCTCTACTGTTTGTTCGAGTCGTTCGCAGTTCGCGCTAACTACTGTTAGCCTAAAATCTTAAATGTATAAAGCAAACGCAAGTATTTTTCATGTATGTAATAATTCTTGTCCAATTTGAATTATGACCTAGTTGCATTTCCTGTATAGAAAATACTCTGTATACAAATTATGAGTTAGTTTAACTGCCTGTCGAAAATGCGAGAACATTCAACCAGAAATTAAATATGTTGTTTCAACATGTAATCGATACACTGAGGGTAAACGATGTCTAATTAATTACTGTTTGATTTTATTATGCAAACATGGGAGTGTACGACTTGATGGTCTTAAATAGTAGGTACATTTTATGTCAGTTTAAAAAAATGAAGTCACTGTAAAAGTCTTTATTAAGCTGAGTCTTTTTTAGGGGGCGACAGAGTGACTAAGTAGATTATAAAAAGTGTATTTACACTCGACCTCACGCGGCGGACGGAGAAACTTTCGTTTCGGGCGCTTTATGGGCGAAAAATTTAGAAAAGTTGGAGCGTAACGGCCGGTGGAGAAGAGAAATAGGGACTCGGGCGGCGGCGAGTTTAATATAATATGTAAATCGAACGGCAACACCGCGACCTTACGGTCGGAAGATACTTACACGCCGAACTCATATCGCCTGGACGTATTACATGGGGAGTCGTAAATTATCGTGCAAAAGGCAAAGCAGCAAGTTATACGCTGGAGCGCTGAGGATGAGGCTGCATAAGCGGTGGAGGAGCGAGGAAGGGTTACGAGCCTATGAATGCAAATGAGCGTCGCCGCGCGGGTGGAGGTCGGTTTATCGACGGACATTTACATAAAACCGTAGAAGCCGACTGGTGAGCACACTTACTCGTCTATTGCTATGATCATATGCTGATTATAAGTGGCAGACAATGGATTATACATTTATAATTTGCCTAAATTATATACTATCCTATGGCACCAAAGGCGAAAGCCAACGTGGGAGTAAACCACTCAGATCCAATGAGCGTTAAATATGTAATGAGGTGTATTAACGCGCAATTGAAACTAGCAAATTCTAGTTACTCGCACAAAGCATTATAAGTATTTATGTACGTGACTTATTTCTTTACTACAGGCGCACGTGTCTTTTTAATGTCGGCGATGTTCATTCTCATGCAGATGACTGTCTATTCGATGTCACTGATGAAACGAGGTCATGCTAGGTTACTGGCAAAAAAGATTTTCATTAGATATTTCCGCATAGAAGAGAATGTTTGTGAGTTTAAACACAGATGACTTTACGCGCTGTTTATTCCCTGCCGTCACTATCTACGCTCGAGATCGGCTCGTAAAACCGTCGGGTACGAGCATTGTTTTATTATCGGTCCCCGCTGGTGTAATACTGCACAATGACGCCGCTCTACAATCTGCCACCATTCATTAAGTCCAGCTGACCAAATCTAATCTAAAGCCACTGCTACTTTTGGATAAAATTAGATCTATGCCACCGTTAACGCAAATTTAAAAAAACGAGTCCGTTAATCTTGGCAAAATATCTGAAACGGTGGACAGGCGTCCCAAAACTTTCTCGGCGAGATGTTTACAAGGCTTCCAACTCTACAAAAACAACGATACATCAAAAGTGAGTTACAAGTTAACTGGCGCTATCCGCCGCGGCCCACGGCAAAATTTCGATTTAAGCTGACACGGGTACAGACCGCCGCGCCTGCCTCTCCTTGCTGACTTACTTACGACACTTTTAAGTTGTTCATTCAATGTAGTGACCTCCTCAATCTATACCTCCCTATGCCCTTTACAAAGTAACGTGACATAATAACGCTTTGGAGTTTTTTTATTTAGTTACTATAAAGGTGAGCAGCGAATCATATCAATCGTAAATTCTAAAGTATCCAACGTGTCTGTTCAACAAGTAGGGCAGCTAAAGACACGAAGGGAGGAGCGTTAAGAGACAACAGACGAAGGGCGGAGCTTTCTGAAAAACCAGTAGCGTGTCCACAACACATAAGAGACTTAACGGTCGTTCTGTTGTTGCTAGGAGATTACTAACAGATGTTTGTTCGTTACACACCATCGGGAGAGCATTCATGAAGTCCCAGTGTCCGTTCAACGTATATGAAGTTTTCACATAAACTTCAAAGCGATGGGAGTTTACACACTGAGATTGTAGAAGAGTAGATGTTTAAATTTTACGCAGAAAGACGAGCCCCGCGAAGACAATAAAGAACAAAGTGTACAGTTTAAAACTTTTGGCAAGGCGAAACACTCCAGCGCGACGCTTTGAAAGTTGGAAGACGAAGCCGGCGGCGTGGCGCGGCGGCGGAGGCGCGCAACACCTCACCACTAAGATCCCGCTGTCAAACTAAGAAATATTGCCGTTCCAAAGTAGCTCAGCTACAGTTTTGTCCATCCAACTCGAAAAAAGAGTCTAAACTACCCGAGCCAATGGGAACCACTCTAGCTGGCTATTCCGGAATATCTTCGTACTTTGTTTTCAGTCAAATGTTGTTCCATTCAACAACAATATTACTTAATCTGAAATGTTTACATTTAAATTAGAGCGGATATTCGAGCTCGTATGCAAATAATGCATGTAGCCCCGTCTGTTTACAAGTTATTTACTACGTTGTTGCAACCAGACAATAACCTATCAAAGTGGGAGGAGGCAGTAGTTTTAAGAGCGTCGGTACTTTGGATGAACACTGTAAGCCTGTGAACGCATCCCCTCGCGTCGCTCACCCCGCTGGCGCCCGCTAATCCTATTCCCGCGACAAATTAATATGCTCATCGGCAGCCGCGTCACTAGATTACAGCGCGTTCATAGCGCGATTGTATTTTAAGTGTATTATCCAATTTGGTGGATATTGTGCGTGTAGTAATCCGCGGTGGTGGAGCACTCGCGAACGTTTAGTCGCGACTCGCGGTAAACGCTACAACGCTTGCATTATCGCACGCCGTGATAGAGCGAGCTAGCGCACTTAATAGATTTTGTTAGTGCTGCATCCGACGCGGTCAGCCTACTGCAAACTAACGGGATTATCGCCTGAATATGAGTTTAGTGCGATAACGGAATGAGTATATTTGCATGTATGAAATGCGGCTGTAACATTCTGTATAACGCTTCATCCGTGTAAATCGAAGTGTTGATGGTTACGTTACGGGCGAATCCATGTCTTTGAACGTCTTCGTTAGAGATCGGAGCTAGATCCTGTCCTCTTGAGTTTGAGGGCGCTTGTCCCGAGATTCCGAGCGAGTGTCTCATTATCTTGTACAGGATTACTTAAATAAATGTAGACAGAAGTCGAGACTTAACTTCTCACAAAATATTTCTGTTTTGCTTAAATAAGAATTGATTAAACAGGGGCGTATACTAACAAAAATTTCTGGTAAATCTGTACTGTTTTTAACTTTTTTCTGATGCAAACGAAGTGAACCAAAAATGGGGAAAATAATTAAAATCGGCGCAAACCATTAAAAGCGCAGTTTATAATAGGAGAGTGCACTGTCGAGTGTCCTTCATGTAGGCAGTTAAAGAGTTGGAGGAGCGCTCTCGAGGACGAGGACGCACTGCAGCGGCGTCACCTCGCCGCTACTAACGAACCTGCCGACAAAAACTCTACTCTGCTCAACTTTACAACATTACTGCGCGCGATCATTCCGACGGTGAACACTCGCTTTGTACTTACGAAAATCTCATCGAGTTAATTGTGTGCAAACTTGGGGCGTGAAATAATTGATAAATTACTCCGACCTGTGGAACTATTTTTAATTACGATGTTTGGGAAAAACAAGCCGACATTTAATCCCAGAGAACTGTAATAGGAGTTGATCACTTAAAATGAGCAAGAATTTTTGTTTCCCCTTAAAAGACTAATTGGAGGAAATGTTTGTATTAGTGGTGAGTAGGTAGGTATTGCTGAAATGTTTGGTTTATAACAATAAAGTAAGAAGAAATAAATGAGTCAAGAAGAAAGTTATATATAAATAAAAAATTTTAGCACGTTTCCCTTTTCCTATAGGTACTAGAAAAGGGAAACAATATAAAGCAGCTTATAATTTTACGATGTTCCCACAAGAGCCGTAAAAGACAAATGATCTACTTATAGGGAAGGTTCAAGTTTTAATATCAGGAGAGCACAACGATCCCGAACGCGATATCATTAAACTGGTTTCATTTGTAATTAAATTTCTGGACACTTAGCAAACAAGAGCGTATTAAAAGATATGAATAATAAAAATCTGAGAAATTGCTGAGGATCATTTCAGAAAAGTAAATAATTAAAAGCATGATTCTCAAATCACAATAACACTCAAGTAAGCTTTCGTGACTTGGCCTGTTCGCAACAGAACTTCTGTTTGTAAAAGTGAAAAAAAAACGGCAACAAACACTGTAGGAGAAGTGTTGCTAAATAATGAATGCTCACCACTTATAAAGAATCGTGGAGCGGGCGCAACTGTCACTCGGCACTCATCTCGCTATGCGCTAATTGAGTGGGGCATCTCACGCTCCCGACGTAACACGACAACGCCACTGAATGTAAACACCATCGTACAAACGACACTGTCACAATATTTCGGGTACTTCATCAACGACTTCGTGTAAAACTTTTGATCAAACGTTTTCAAACAAATTTTTAAACGGAGTTCACGTATCTCGTTTATCATCATCATCCTACCTTTTCCCGGACTACGTTGGGGTTAGTTTCCAGTCTAACCAGATACGGCCAAATAGACCATCTCAGACCACCGCAACCCAATTTCTGGGCAACAGGATAAATGAACTGATTGACAATCTGCTACAGGTTTTTTTGGGATTCTACTATTATCGATTGCCATAGATGTTCGTATATCGCCATACCAAGGATTTAAGAGATAAAGATTTCGGAGCAATTAGTACAGTTCATCCTAAGGAATTAAAGAAAATGAGTTATATTTCAAACTTTTTATTTATCCCTTGCGTTATCGACGCGACATTTGTAACATATAATATGGGGATTACCTATTATGGTTATGGCTAGTTAAGAGTGAGGTGTGATCGGTGGCGATACATCACGGACTGCCGAGAGATATATGGGTGTTGTCGTCGATCGGTCGCTGTGAACGATAACACATTGTCCAATGCTTCACGTCGTGCTTTTTCCAATAAAAATAATCACACAGTACCAAGATAAAGCAACATAATAAATGACCCGTAAAGATTGTGATTTCGTTCAGTATTCTCAGATGACTATGCTTGTTTTAGCTTTTGGGTAACAAAGTTCAGAATGTCAAGCAAAAACGACAAAGAATGCTATAATTATTCCATGGCCTGCGAAGGGCGAAGGCGTAACATCGATTACCTTGGTCTAACAATAGTTTGGTCGATGTTTAAATGAAATGGATGCCGTAGATTTTACACCATTTAAAATTATATCGCGCGCTGTTACGTTCAAATTGTAATGTATTTATTCTACCCACTCGAATTTATAATTAGAACCGATAAAGCCCTTAAGATATAATTGTTAGTTTTGTAACAAATTAAAATGAAGCCAGAGCAAATTTAGAGCGTGTTTAAATAATATTTAATACCTGACTGATAGCAGCGTTTACTGCTTTACGTGCATGTAATAAGTAAAGTAGTCGACTGGCGCTAATCCGGCTTATCTCACGCGACTGGTCATTGTATCGATATGTATATAATGCAACCGTTGTGAATGCACAAGTATATAGGATTAGATAAAAGGCTGCGTCTGGCTTGGAGTGGGCAAAGCACAAGATGCGAAACGAAACCGGTTGTACTTGTTTATTTTGCACGCATTCCAGTCGGCCAGGCGGGAGCGAGCGAGACGCGTCCCGGGGACGGATCAGGAACTCGATTCCTACGGCGTTTAGCCTTGAATCCCAACACTTCGTAGTGGCCGGTAAAAATATTGCGAAGTTGTGTAACGTGTGCCAAGAGGTGTAAACTACCTACCATGAGAATTTGCGTCATTCGAAAATATGTGCCGGAATACTAATTACGAGTTCGTTCAAAGGGTATTCATTTTTCCTGTCTGGATCCGAATTTTACATAAATAATAATTTCGAAGTTCAGATTAATAAAACACCTGTACCGACCCCGGTAGCCAAAACAATAATTTTGCATTTGTCCGTAATATTGCACTTGAAGGGATAAAGGCAAGCAAATTAAATTGTAGTCATTGTCTAGCCAATCATTTCTCTGATATTAGTCAATCACTAGTAGGTAGGCAGTAGTTTCACGTATCTACCTGGAGATGACATCAGGCATAAGTAAAATAAACCCGTTTAACTTGGGATACTTATTAACGGATCTATCCAATCTTAGCCTGCCCTTAGCAACCACGTTTTATATACATTCATACGACTTGAGGAGCTAAAGATCCGCGCTCCACATTCTCTATAGCTCATAACTTGTGGAGCAGGTTTTGCAACACTTACAACCGTGTCGTTGCACTTTGTTGAAAGTTTTTTTATAATTAAAGTTTCGTAGTATATGCAAAACCTAATAACTCTACTTCGCGGGTTTATGACTCATTTGACTGTGTCATTATTTATAGACAGCGTGTCATCAGTATAGCCTTTGTTTACATCGCGGTGAGTGAAGCTATTTACGAGAAGTACGTCAACAGTTATATACGATCTGACCGAACATGAATTGGCAATGGTATTCACTACATAAATAACTAGAAATTGTGGGCGGATTTATTTGCGTACGGTAATTTTGGGGGAGTTCCTAAGCCGACAATCCTCTTTCCTGTGAAATCCATACAGGTTTCGTGTCACGTCCGCGATGAGAATTCACTTTAATTGGCAAATAATACGTAGGCCAATTAAGGATGCTAAGTTGGATGAAGGCGCGCGTGACGCGACTAGTAAACGTATTCAATTATGCAAACGTAGTCGTGAAAGAACAGCCCGAGCTCCCGTCTTCTTCGCATTCATTGACCGTTGGGTATGGGCTGCCGAAGTGCACTGAGACTCAGTTCCCCTAAATTACGTAATATTAATCGTCACGTGTAATGTTCCCAACACGACTTTCACAACTTTCACTGCCTCGTGAGCAAAAAATTTACTTATATTACTTGTACTCAAATAGACTTTCTCTTCATATTAAGTCGACGCGGGTTTACATATCATGTAAACACGTACAAATACAGGGTTCATTTTTTAATAAACATTCGATATTGCACCAGTGAAACGGCGAGATAGCGTCGCCACTGGAGCATCTGAGAGTTGCGACGACGACGCTCGCCCCGGGGACATTGCAATTGTCATGTAAAGCGTCGTCAGGGCTAGAGCGCGGCACATCGAGCCCGCGTCTCGCCTCCGGCTGAAAATGCACTTTTGTGAAGCGATTGCCTGTCGATCTAAGTTATTCAGCGGAACGGTGAGTAGCGACCTAAGTATGGATAACGATCTGCTCCAGCAGTGTTAAGCTGCCAGACACTCAGATTTATCGCTTGCTATGTCACGGGGTGGATTGTAGGAGATAATGGTTAATCCAAATTGCATACAATCAGATTACAAAATATCGCTAGCTACGCGACATACACTTAGCAATGTAACTGAAGATTTTGAAATTGTCACGACTTCGTGACGTTAAATTGAAAGCCCCGTACTTAACGGATTGCCGTATTGCGAAGATTTCGTTGCGGAAAGGTAAAGAGTTGAGGAAAACGAAGTCTGATGTGTTGAACGGTTCTGGTCGCGGCTATGTATCAAATGCTTTCTATTATTCGTGACCAATCACTAAGCTTAAGTAAGTACGGACGGTGAACCAATAGTAAGTCAACTTAAATTAATTAATAATGCTTTTTTTTTTAAATAGGAAGGTAAGGATCGAATAAGATTTAAAAAATATAGAACATTGATTTTTTTTTACATTTATCACTAATTCGTCTTGATCAGCCACCTAAAGTAAGTTCTGAGCTTCTCTCTTGCCCTGGCACGATATCAATTAACTACACTTGAATCACAATTTCAAATTTGTTTATCTAGAAAAAAATATTACAGCCAAGAACACAAACTCTCGGAGTAAAAGGATCGAATCAGCAGAAGAGACTACAGCGACATGATCACACTTCTTCGCTTCAATGATTCTGTAAATTTTATATAGGTCGGTATGCGGCCACTTAACTTGCCATAAAAACAAATTGCTGTGGACTGGTGTTCAATATTGCCATAAAGGGCCAGACTAGACTTTCGCTATCGCGTAATAGTCTCGCACTGGCGGCGGCGGGTGACGTAATAGTGTGTCCGGCGCGGCGTTGAATTCGGTACGTTGTGTACGTGAATCGTGATGCAAGCGAGGTGCCAAGGTCGAGGCTGATACTCGGCATGCAAATGAGCGCAGATAAGTCGCGCTCATTACACCCTACACCCGACTCCGAGGCCTCTGGTGTCATTACGAGCCCTGTCGGAGCCGCCTTTATTTTATTACGCGGATGTGTCGAGAAATGAGGTTAATGTCGTCGAATTACACGCATTGTTTCACCTAGCCATTGCCATGGAAACAGCGAATGTTCCGAGCCTATTTTGCTTACCATTACACCCGGGCGAAAAATTACTACCTACTTGCTGAGCTATGTTTATGTACTTGTTTTTATTTTTCTTTTACAGGCACCGTCTAACAGTGATGTATTTGGGTGCTTACTGGCTCTGTAACGGTTCCTACAAATTGCTTCCAAAAATGTTTACGTAATATAATGTCTTATTCTAGTAGGTACAGTAAGTCAACCAAGTTTGTTATCAATAGGATGGAAGAAAATAACTTGGGAGCTATTTATGTGATTTTCCACGTTGGTGGTGGAGACGTGTCTCTCGGGCCTCACCGTTTAATTAAAGGGCGGCGGGGTGAGGCCCACGGGGCGGGAGCAGGAGCAGGGCATAATGGCGGCGCAATATCGGATGGAAATGCGCGGCATGTAGGAATGCGCCGCGCGCCGCCCCTCCTCATTCGCGAACGATTCGTGGTATTTTTTATTGACGACTCTGGAAATGCTATAGTGGAAGTAGTCTATTCGGTCTTCATTCTGCTAAAATCGTGTCCACCCGGAAATGACCGCCACTAATGTCCATTAAGGAATAATTTCTACTATTATGTTGAAACACTCAAAACATTGTGAGATGGCATTAGCTGAAAGTGGAATGATAGTTTATGTAGCCGAGAATGCCATCTAAAAATATACTTTACCTAATGGACACGGCACGACAGTATTTTTCATCCGCGCTCTGCGCTCGGTGGAAAGATTAAATTTAGAGTGACGTTTTTAGAAAGCACAAATTCAGCAGGAAGTCGAAAAACTATTTAAAGTTTTTTACTAATGGGAAAAATACATTTGTAATCTGCAAGAGATATTATGAAGTTATTAGTCTGATTTGCAATTAATATTGTAATATCGAGTTGTTGGATAAGTGCATGGAGTGCGCACGAATGCCCGCCAGTCGGAGTGCAATTTGAACGGCGAGTGGCGAAATCCGAGAGCGAACGGAACGTGACACCCCACTTATCACGCAACGAGAAAGTTGGAGATCTTATTAAAATTAGTTATTTATAGCTGCGTAATGACTTGAGATACCGAGTAATACCGACCGGTGTTCATAAGAGGATCACATACATTTGCAAGCCACACTCTCCGCGGTATGTTCCGCATACCTAGAGTTGTTAATAGTTGCTCTCTTTGTTTATTTATTTATATATTGGAAAACCAACAACTAAAATATGAGAATAACGAACGCTTTAAGACACTTTAAGTCAATTCCATGTTTTGATGACAACGACCAATCCCATGTTTCCATGAAAACCAGTAGTAAGGTACATTACAAAACATTACTTATTAATAAGAAGAATACTTCAAGCCAATAAGAAGCAGAGTTTAATAATAATTTAACAAATGAGATTGAAACCACGAAGCTTCTTGTGGCTTCGTGTGGAATGGATCAAAAGAGAACTTACCCATAATAATTGCTAATGAGTATTTTTTTATATATTTAGTGGTAGGTATTATTTATAAAGTAATTGTCAAAATAACTCAATCAACTGAAAAAAATCCTGTTAAATAAAAGTTCGTTGCTATGTACATATATATAAACCAAAACAGAGAGCCACCTAGTACAATTAAAACGAGAACGACAAATTATGCAGCAATTATTTGAAGCATGCTGGCGTTCAATCCAGGTCAGATTAAGTGATTTTTAAAAACTAATGCAAACGATAGCACGCGACGAGTGCGCCCACAACGCTGGCTGCTGCACAAAGTTAATGAACGTTCACTCGCAACCCTATGCCGCCGCACCCAATGGATCGTACATTCAGGGGACCTAAATTGAGCACAATAAACACTCTTAATGAAATGTCTTCATTAGTGTTCATTATTTTCATTCAGAACTATTGTGTAAGATTATTAAGATTTTCTGTCTGACTTTTCCACATCTGTATACTGAATAAACATTTGACAAATTATTATAATTTGCAAGTCATTTAACAAATATGGAAATCGGAAGGCCAACTTAGACGTTAAAATATCGCTATCATGCGGTAATAGCATATCTTTGGATAAACTATTTTGATTGCTGAATGTATAATGGTTTTCCAATTACAGATTCTAAGTGTACCACGTAGGCAGTAAACATTCCATGGCTAATTTCTCGTCATTGCGGTCCCAGACGCAGGACGGACTGAGCGGACGTACATATCTATAATGAATCACGTAACGGTTCTGCTATTCTAACAGAGCCCGCCCGCCGTCTCGGCCACGTCTACTTACCTATCTACAATGCGTGAAGGTTCACGAACAATCTCCAGTCCGAGATTGGTGACCTCGTTTATGACTCAGTATACAAAATAAGACTTCTAGGTTAACTATGAGACTATTACTTGCATTATAATCCCTTCTTTGTGATTTATTTCCTAATTACCCGTTGTACAGAGTATATCCGTTTGGCATAGCAGATTACTATGAGACTAATATAATTAATTAATTTTGTATAATATTTATACAAAATACACTACATATCCACTTCGTTAGTAATATTGGTAAGTTAAGTTAAAGTAGAATTAGATGAAGAAGAGTCTTTCAGTGTAGTGCTTTAGTCGGCAGGCCATAAAGTTCATCCAACATATGAAACAACTATAGCGTGGCGAATAACGCTAGCTTGAGATTACTGGCAGCTTTTAAATGCTCTGAATACGCAAAATGTTGAGCAGTGGAACACTTGGCGAACGAGTTTTGAAAACCCCTCAAGAGGAGTACCCAAAGCAATCGCCTTTGCTCTAGATTTTTTAGCAGTTGTTTTGCATATTTGCAAAATGACCGAATTGAGGCGACCATAGTTTATCAAAGGATTCTTGCATTTATTTCCAGAATTATTTATCAATAAATGCTATAAATTATTTATCTATTATGTGTATTATTTTGAGATTTTTTGTAGGGACCAATTCAAATTATTTCTAAGAATAATAAGAAAATAGGCAAGTGGGAACGTTTCAGAAAATTGTGTATTTACTGAGCACTGATTGTTAGAAGCGATTTATATTTTCCAAGAATTGTAAGAAGTATTGCAGCTACTTAAAAAAAATATCTGTACGGGTTGTTTAGTAATATCTTGTTTGTATTTAAATGTAGATAGATACCTAGGTTTATAAAAACTGCTATGTAACATTAATTCATTCATGACAGAAAATAAAATTGCCATGATTTCGTTTCAGCTTTTAGAAGAGAAGTCTTTCGCCTTCAGAGCTGAATTTGCTTACAAATCAGTTGTGCGATGAAAGCGAGCGTGTGGGTGGACGGGTTGGTTGTGTACTTCTATTTCGAGTGTGGAACACGAACCGACGCCGGCGACTGCTGGTGCATCTATCACTGCCCACGTATGGCAACTATATTGCAAGCTTTGCAAATAGAGTTCACCTGAACCCACGCACACTTTCACTGCTGCCCTTTAACCAAGTACAATATTATGCACGCACAAGGTATTGCACAGCATGCGTAGGTTTTTGTGATACCTACGAATAAATTATGCAGTCTTTGAGTACCTGTTAAAATTTTTGTATGCTGTTTGAAGTAATCTTTTAAAACGAGTTCAATTAGTTCGTAATTAAGAAAAATGAAATTACTTAGTGAATCATATGAAGCAAAACATTTTTTGAAAGTTTGCGAGTTTCTACAATAATGTAATTGTATAACAAAAACTGGTAAAAGAATTTAGTCATCCATAAAGCTATTGACTAAGATGAAGTCACCGACTAGTTGATTTCGTAAAGCGACGACAACATCGTATAGATGCATTACAGAATGACACAACCTCTCCTGGAGCACTATTTATGCAACCACGTAATATTTACCTACATACAACACTAATAATAAAAACGACGTGGATATTAAAACTTGTATGTTTCTGCTCACGTCTGCGTCATGGCTCGCGGTCACTGTTTCATGGTCGTTTTAATGTCGGCAAATTGAGAGAATCATAGGTGATGCGATGAGACATTTGCGAATCCGGTTTGAAAAACCGACGCATCGCTCGCAGGTTTATATCAACGGCGTGGGTGAGGTAAGTGAATAAGGCAATAAGCTCGGTTTAATCAACACAACACGTAGCCTAATCAAATATGACCCCCTCGTCATATCGCGTAATTGAAGGCTTAATCACGGGAGACGTTTCGCGAAATGCGCGGCGGTGTGGGGCGTGGGATGAGCCGCGGGTATGTTTGATCAGCCCACGATTACCTCAGTACATACTGCTAAGGCGACGACAACTTTTGTTGGATAACATTCGGTTTTGTTTAATAAAATACTTATGTCCCAAAATGTTACCTTGTGGCATGCCAGCAAATTTATCGTCGAATAATTCATATTTTACGAACTTAAGTTATACTAAATAGAAAAAAAGTAGGTACGACTCTTAACAAACAATTATGTAAATCAAAACACTGATGACATTAATACCGTTCGTATGACTGCGTGCTATCTACAGTTGAACAGAATAAAATGCACGTGCTCAATCAATATCAACTTGACCGCTTTATTTACTTTTTCTCACAACAAATACTCTTATTATTCCAGAGGTAAATGTAACAACAACACCGTTTCCCGTTTGAGTGAAGAAATAAGTTTTAGCTTTAGTCGATTAGGCAGAGGCTGTCCAGCAGACGGAAGGCGGTTTCAAAGAGCCGCAGTTCTGGAGCGCCCCAAAAAGCCGTTGTTTACTTTTCGTCTCCCCCGTTAAATATCTGGACGCTCCATCGCTGGTCAACAATATAAGCGTCGCTCTACGTCGTCGAAATGCTTTATATTGTGCAGACTAGCGCCGGAGCCACATACGATGCAATAGTACGCATTCTCTGGGGGTTTATTTAAAATTTATAAGCTTTTGTTTCATTTATCTGTAGTTTTATGTGTAAACTATCTCGAAATTAGTTAATAATTAAATTTTTATTAATGTATTTGAATTGGTAATTGGAAAAACTAAAATATGTTTTAATGAAGTTGATTTTTTGATCTGATTGCTGTCATTTACAGGATCGCTCGCTGGTCTAATCGGAAGATTGTCTGAAAATTTCATCAAAATCGGTCCGACCATTTCTGAGTCCATAGGATTTCAACATCCATTTATAAGTGTTTTGTATACTTGAAAAGTAGATTTGAGATTAATAAGGCGGTGGCACGCTGGTCATCGAAGCTTCAACATTGTAAAGTGGAGGCAGTGTGGAAGCGATGGCGCGATTCCACGATACCACCAGGGTGCACAAAGCCCGCACAATGTTCGCCGGGCTCATTGTTTAGAGTCTCGGACTAAACATCATGCCAGGCTTTAGGCGAATTAACTAGTACAGCCTCACATATGTAAGTTGCTGTACAATGTACACTACTAACACATCAGATAGCTCGCCATGATATTATGTGGTCTTGTGCATGAACATGGACATAAAAAATCTGGCACAGATTACTATGTCTTTGTATTATCATTATAATATTTATAATGATAATACATAATAAGTCAAGTGGAATATTGAAACTGTTATTATGTTGATTTAAGAAAGAAGACAGAATTAAGAAGGCAGTAAACTTAACAGATAGGAGATGGCTTTGATGGAGTTATTTCTAAACTGTACAAGAAAAATAAGAGATTTGATGAACAAATCTGAGAACAGATCTGCAAGTTTTGGAAACTGGGCAACTTTAATACGGCGCAATTATAGCTTTGGTTCATTTCCGATTCCAAATTTTGTGATTGTAAATAAAATCGGTAATTTTCTAGAAATTAGGCTACTAAGTGATCACAAACACGCTTAAGCTGAGCCAAGTTTATTAGATAAGGAAAATATTAACATTAGCTAGATGTAACAGGCGTGTTCTTATTTTACTGCCATCAATGCGATATGACAACTATGAAAAGCAAGCCATCGCTAATATATCGTAGGTACTTTAAAAATATGGCCATATTGAATAACAAACTGGTTGGTATACGTGGAAATCTTTACCAGACGCTCAAGCTCGCTCTCGATCCCAGTGCGTTTTATCTCTTGATCGCGTTATTCAACCAAGCATCAAAGGAAAATACAGCGAAATAGGTATTAAGAAATGAGAAAATGCCTTCTATTTGCCTTTTCTTCTCGTTCAGTAAACGAATTAAAATCATTAAAATACATTCAGGTCGTTACTAATGTAGTTTGTGAATTTAAATACTGGAAATGATAATGAACTACATAATATTTAGTAAAATAAACGTTCGGTGCTATTTGGAAAGTCGAACGGGTGGACATTATCGCGATAAGACCGTGCAGCCCGAGGCGGTGCAGCGGCGGAGGTGCGTGTTTACATGACAGTTTTAATTTTTATCGCCCTCCATTCGCCCGAAATACATACCTACACGTTATCACGTTATTCTACCGTGTTGATAACACATATAGCACGTAATAGCCGAGCAAACTTACCGATAAACCATTTTATTTGTGCAAATCGATATAAAATATTCATGTTTCCTTTGACATTAAAATTTTGCTAAGCGAACTCAATTTAATTATAATCTGCAGTTAAGATCGTAGAATGTTGTGAACTAGACAATATTATATGTCATGTATACTGGTTAGATAATGCTTCATTATTCGCGTTTTTTTAAAATAATAATCATAATTATATGTATAGAGAACAAGTTAACGCTGCGAGTCATCGTCCTGCTCATTATGTTAGCGCTATGCCAATTCCCATACAATAGTTGACGAACGACGACGGTGGCGGCGAGGATGACGTCACTTCAAGCTAGCCTTGGGATTGAGGTCGGCGAGCGGAATAGCGGCGGCGAAATGTCGCCTTGAGGGGTTGTTTCTTGTTCAACCTAAATCTTAAATTCAATTTAGAAAGTATAATTGTGAACTCCCTTTTTACTTTTATGATCTATCAAATAAATGATGACTCACCTTGATACTGTCGTAGCAGGCGGTGACTCTTCCATTCTGCACCTCCACAGTAGCCGGGGGATGTGCGAACTTGCATTCGGTGTCGGGTCGCGAGCACTTATTCCGTTGGAATTCGCGGCACACTTCAAGCTGCAGCCAACGTGAGTCTTTGCCACTTAAGAGGTTATTCATGTTCACCATGGTGGCCATTGTAGTTTTAATATTCAGGGGTGGTAGATGCGCGCGCAGTTACGCAGAGCGAGTGCGGCGCATAGGCGGCGGGGAGCGAGCGCGCCCGCGCGCTCTCAGCATGCACTGGTCACACGGCTAGAGAGAGCTGCTGCTGCTGCGGCCACTGGCGTTGCGTTCGCGCACCCTCACTACACTACTACACACACGAACGGAACGCGGCTCCGCAGCGATTCACGCGCGTTTACCACGTTAGGTACCTACTTACTAGTTGATTAATCTTACAATTAAGTTAGAATTAAAGACACCGACGTTGCAAGCTTATTTAGGCGAGTATTAAAATATTATTATCACACGCGTTCTTATCGATGTTCACGATTGAGTTTAGTAGAGGGCGAGCGGTGCTTGGTGCGCGAGCATGGCGGCGGCCGGTGCGGGTCTGGGCGGGCGACGGTGGAGCGCGTAAAAAGCTAGATTAGCGGCTCGGCGGTCAGCGAGCAAGCCGGTGCGGTGCGGGGCTCAACTCTGCGAACAACAAAACACACTGGTTACTCTCCGGGCGTTCCGCCCCGGAGCCAAGCACAAGCGGCTACCGGGTTAGCAAGCACGCGCGGCGGCCGCTCTTAGGCCCGCGCCCGGTGACAGCGTCGCGCTCGCCGAGGCACTCACGCACATCTCGGCGCAGCGAGGCACCCTCACAGGCAGCAGATTTTAGGCAAACATTAATGTCAGGTCTGGTTCTGTCGTAATGTTATTGGCCAGCAAACAATGCATTGTGAACTATCAAAGAGGAGTGCGCAAGAGGAATTAGCAGTTATCATAGTTTTAATTCAGATGCTGGCTATGTAGGCAGAATGGTACCTTCATACCGCAGAACGTCGCCTCCAACCTGCTACCCCATCATCATCCTACTATCATCATCCTACTAGGTGTAAACATTAAATGACACAAAAACATTAAGGCATGAAATGATACTGAAGATAAAGTATAAAAGATAGTAGACCAAGTAGGAGATAATAAGGTCATAACATTTTGATTTGATGGCCAATGTTACAGAATATTGTAAACTTACACTACACCGCAATGACAAATCATTAATCGTTTCCATAATTACACACCCATCTGTCTTAAAATTTCTCATATTACTTAAATAGGTAAGGATAATAAGGAAAGAAATAAGGGAAATAATAAGATTGATACAAAACATCATTGTCCATGTAAGCATTTTTGGAAATGTAAGAATTCGTAACCTTTGAACAGAAGACCGAGAAGGTTGTTAACGTTATCGCATTAGAACACAACTATGAATTTTACGACGCGGCAGCACCGCCAATAAGTGACGGGGGAATCATCGCACAAATTCTTTGTGTGGGCGTTGCCACCAGAAACGTAACAGTCTGAGGCCGGGAACAGGGAAAAACTCGTGAAACCAAATCCTATCGTAATGCGCTATTTAAAGCATAACCTGGTTGAAAATAACTCGGTGTGCGGCAACGCAACGTCGCGCTCTCCACCGTGCATAAATCTTCAAATTTTATTTTCAACATAGATGCATCGGGACGGTTTTCACGCGGCGTGGATGCGCTTCGCTCGATCCGACACATTTTCCAAGCAATTCGGATCTGTTCCAATTTTTTAAAGTGATTCAGACGTTGTTAACTAACACACTGAAAAAGTGGTAAATTATGGTTTTATTAAAGCAAATTGTTGCAATGGCACCGATTACTCTGTAAATTAGCTGGCGTGAAATTAGATTGTACTGTGTAACAAGGAAACAGTGCTGTGGTTGACCAAACCCAGTTACGTCGACGCTCACGATAGTAACGGCCATTTGCTTTGTGTTTATATTATTCAATATATTCTCAATTTTAATTGGCCTAGTATCCTTCAAACTTAGAAAGTTACGTAAAATATAGCCCAGGACACATCGGATACATTCAGTTACGACTAGATTCTATGTTTTTGTGTTCCTAATCAAACAAGAGAACGTAATGGTAGTATTGTTTACAAATAAACGTAACGTTAATAATATGGGAACAAGACTTGCGACAAACACTCTCGTATATTAATCAACATAAAGGTTTAAAAGGACTATTGTTTTCCACCATCCTGATTCCAACTTATCAAGTTCATCCCCTTGGAAACGCACACAAAGCAAATGGACATCCTTTTATTTTCTACATTTAAACGAGAAATTGAGTATGGTGGTTTCAAATGATATCGGCGGCCGATTCTTTTCACGTCGGCGCCGATCGCTGGGTGATTCCTTCGGTGCTCGACACGCACGGGGAAGACATTCAATAACCCAGTGAAAAGATTACCAAGAGCAATCAGACGGAAGCGAATCTAAATAAGAATCTCGTGAGAGCGGTCGGGGACAGGGTGGGCGCAGGAGGGGGAAAAACAGACGAGCGGGCCTTTGTGAGATCGCCGATTCGATCAAGTTACCATCGGGAAATTCCTGTAGATTCAATAGTTAGGTATTTGAAAAGTGCGAGAGGAGTATTTAAAACAATAACTTCTTGTTTTCACAAAAAGAGTAACCAGACCGCTTGACCGCATCCACGGTCTCGACCGGGACTCGAACCTGGGTCTTCCTCCGCTTGGAAGGACGCTCTGACCACTGAGCTATCAAGACAATCAGAATGCGAACAGCTCGCCTGGAAACCTTAAACGAAAACACGAATCCTGCGGGTAAACATAATTTAACAAAAAATTTTCAAGAAAATTTTGATTAGACTGTACCATAGAACTAAGTTCTTTATTTGTATAACTTTGTTTAAATTATTTTTTTCATATACAGTGAGTTTTGCAGTATGAGTAAATTCAAGAGAAGTACAGAAAGAAAATTATTTAGAGACATTATCTTATATTATCTTTCTCATGAAAGAAGCAGACGGCTTCAAATACAGTTTTTTCTGCATCTTTCATGATTCATAATATTTACTCAATATACCAGATAAAAAGGTGATATGTACATATAGTAGTTAAATGTTTTAAATATGTCGAATATTTTTAAATTTAAAGATACTACCCCCCGCACTTTTCGTAAATAATATAATAATATAACCAAATACACGTCAAGTAAGTGGATGTAAATATTTTTGCAAACTGAAAAGTGAACGGTCACAACAAGAATTCTCGAAGGTTTTATAATTTGCGATTGAATGAGTTCGACAGAAATTGGGGTAAGGTCGAACAAACGCGTGGTGCAGTTTGAAAGGTACCATTTAATTCGTTACCTTCACCAGCGAATGAATTTAGTTGCTTTATTTTTTGTGCAGTACGTGACACGATTATAGGAAGTATGCTATAAGCATTTATTTTGTAATTGCTGCATATAGTTCGGTAACATTTAAGTGAGAAGTTCAAATCGGCGTATAATTATTTTCCTGATTAAAAGTCGTAAAGTTTTTTTTTATTGCAAGATCACTTAGAAAAGGAACCTAGGCTATTAGATAAATGAAAAGTGGAAGAAAAAGAGATAATGAAGAAAATAAAAACCGACAAGGAAACACTTAAAGAATACGGTCGTCCTCATGCAAAATTTAACATTTCAGAGACAACCACTTGCACCAAATGCCCAATGTTAACCAAGAAGTCAAAAAAGTTTGCATAATAATTTCTTAAACAAACAATTTTATTGGAAAATTAGCTTTTGAGGGAAAGAGATAACCTATTGTCAAGTTCCTAATACATTAAGTAAAGATGTAAATATGATATTATTGCAACAGTACAGGTATTTTTCCAGATATCTGTCAAACCATGCGAAGAAAAACATACATATCCTGTGGTACTAAAAAGCCTACTAAAAACTGGACGGTTTGACAACGAATAACTAGATACAAAAAACTAAACAACTAAAGAAGGAAATCCAATGATTTACAAAAAGATGAAAATGTAAATGGAAATAGTTGAGAATTGTGTTCAGTGTATTGAAACAACAGTGGTGGAGCGTGTTCTGTTTCCTTATCGTTGACTAGACTTATCGCTGCCGGAGATGGCAGTAATCAACTGGAGCATTCAGTTGGGCGATAAAAAGTTGTCCAGACACCAAGGCCGATGGACAATGGTAATACAAGCGGAAAGCGGGGCAGGTATGATCGCGAAATGACCTTGGATGGTGGTGTCGCGGTTCGCCGCAGCTTTAGTTGCAAAAACCACCACCGTGTTCACCTTCGACATGCTTGATTGGAGCCACGTCGCGCTCAATGCACTCTCAGCTTTAGCATTCTCTGCATCTAGATTTACATACAATCGAGTTGTGGTATTCTACAGAGTGTGATATGATAGCTCTTTACGTACTGTTCAACATTTCATAGTTCCTTTAGTATTGGTTCTTTTGCAGAAAATTTCATGATGTGATTCACACAATCCTTATTTCAAAAACTAATTCAAACATAATAAAGAGAATAAGTATTTTGACTTGTTTCTGAACTCTGAGCTAAGTTTGAATTTTTCACATGCGAAATTACATCAATTCAAAATGCGATTGCGATTAGTTCAAGGACAGATTTTCCGTCTGTAATGCAATTTAAGTCATAAATCTTGCGACGATGGTTCAAAATTGAACGTTTTAGCTAGTTTCGCGTGTGTTTGGCAGCGTCGAAGTGATGTCACCGTTTGTTATTCTTCGCGTGGTTCTATATTAGTTGGTCATCGCGCGCAATTGTTGACTCACATCGTTAAGGAAAAAAGTGTTATCATTACTTAGAAGGATATTTATGAAGGTAAATTTTACTGAAATGCCAACTGTAACAGTATTGTTAAAAAGATTGACCGTGGTTCAATGTGATTTTATTTAAGTCATAAATTATACTTGAGTATAATTCGATTGTCATATCAACCTTAAATCAAATTATTGCTTAAAACAAGTCTATATTTTATGTAACTTAATAAAATAAATTATAATTTTTTATATGCCCGTATAATCATGTTAACTTGCATTGAAAATAAGTGTCATCTTAATTTAAAACAAATTCTATGCAGTTTTAATTAAATGGTTTGTTGAACACGTAGGTGAACCATGGTAGCCAAAACAAAGGCTATTGTTAACCGTGTGCGAGGCAAAGCAGATCGCAACTAGCGCTACTTTCGCATTCTGGACGTGCACGAGGCACATTTAGCAGTCTCAGGGGACGTCGGCGGACTGGTAATTAGCGAGAGAGGCGAAAAATTTGCGACGGCTTAAATTTACGAGGCGCAAATTACACCATTCTGGCGCTATCGTTGCTGCACGCCCGTTAATGTGCACGCCTTATCGAACGTGGAGCGAGGGCCTCCCGACCTGCCACCGCTCTCACACTCAACTGATCGTATCGACCACACAATACACCAATACTAATCACGACACAGCATGTTCATTATAATGGAATTAGACATTATAAAGGTTACTTTTGTGCTAAGATTAAGAGGCTTACAATTTGCAGGCAGGAAGACCTCCGATTTGAAAGCAAAGTTTTAGGATAAAATGGTATGGTTATGAAATAATAATTTAGGATTTTTTGGCGCATAGACTTAGATAGAAATCAAGAAGAACATTATTGCGGGAAAACATAATATAAAGATTTGGTGCAAAGAATTAGAACAGATAATAACCATCGGGATCTTATATCAGTGCTAGTGTATAAACTCGCAGTAGAAGTAGAAGACAAAAATATGCAATAATAAGAGAGACCAAGCGTTTTGAATTATATTTAAAAACTAAGACGGAGAACCGGAAATGATTCGATGATAACCGCAAAAAAGGTTGCAGAAATGTAATACTGAGTTTACAAGAACCAGGCTAGAATATAATTCCATAACTTCACTGCTAGCAGTGACGATTTTAATAATGACATATTTGGTCATGTAATCCAGTTAGACCCGTTTAATTTTACCATGATAAGATAATGAAAACTGATAACAGGCAGCTTATCATGGTCGGTTTAGGTTCAGTTCAATCTCTTTTTGGGAAAGTTAGTCATTATACTTATCCTTAATACCGTAATTTACTCACAGTTTCATTGCTTTCCATATTTACAAAAAAAAACATAATGAAATGGAGTTTCTCCGTCTTAGTCTGTTATAACATAAACTGGTTTCAATTCCTCGGAAAATAATAAGCTCATGAACTATAAGTTAAGAATTTGTTTTTGGAAATTGGGGACATTAGTTAGAATTTGTGGGTTCGATTAATTTTGATTGAAACATACTGACTTCATTCTGATAATGATTATCATTTTAAAATTAATCCCTGTATTAAGAGTTGAAATAGGGCAATAATAATAATTCAGAACGGACCCTCTATTGACTCACGTTTTTATTGTTGAGCAGGTAGCAGAGCCAGCTGTTACCCTCCTAGCTAGTACAAGCGTTGCAAACAAACCATTGTACCTAAATTTAAATGGATAAGCCTTGCCATTTAAAAAAATAACACGCTTGAATTTATTTTTTTAGTTTTCAAAATATATCCTCTATCTTGCGATTTGCTTACAATTCTGTAACATATATTTCCTTTTTATCGTTTTCTGTGGAACGTTGAAATATACCTAATAGAGACTTTAGTATTTTGATTGCTATAATCGCCATTATCAGTCTTAGTGATATCATCCAAAATAGGTTTAAGGTAAGCATGCACTTATATCCATATTGTTTTGCAGAATGTGGAACATCTTTAAAAAACTATTGTTATCTTTAAATCAACGCAGTTGTGTTATTTTAAAAGATAAGATTACCTACTACGTAGTTTTCTTACAACAGATATGATAAGAGAAAAACATGCAAGTTTTGGATTATCTATCAATTGAGAGTTGAGGGTTTCTCAGGGATTCATTAACTGATTTAGTAAATCTAAAATGGTTTATGTTAGGAAAGATAATGGTGAATAAGTTTCAGTAGATTAAATATACATTTAGTGATTATTTTTTAAATAAACTTAAGAGTTTATTTAAAAAACCTCGTGTTTGTAGCCCCTTGGGGCTATAAGTTCAAATAAGAAAACGACCAACAAGAGTAATTCATACATTTAGAATTAGAAGTCTTGGATATGTCAGATATTTTTGCAGAGTAACAACAGAATGAAGAAATATTATTGTCCAGACACCATTTAAAGCTATAAAAGAAATAGCCACTAGTGGGAGAAATTGAATGAGGGAGAAAAGTTTCGTAAGGGATTAAGGGGGACTACTTAGCGTAACTTTTACATTATAGGCCATATCGATGAAAGCTTTAACTTGGGTTTTGTCGTGCGAGTAGCGCAGGCCGCTCTGCACCTAGCAGGTTTTATCCAAGGCGAAAAGCTCTCATGCGGCGGAGCGAGCGGACCGAACCAGCAGCATTGCCCGGCACTAGAAACATACCGCTCGCTCCTACTGTTGGAAACTTTTCCGTCGAATTTCGGAAATCGCCGGTGATTTAACTCCGTCCACAAACAAAGACAAACACTAACAAGACAGATGGGTACGAAACACGGTTGCCAAAAACACACTAGCCTTTTAATCACAAACTTTCACGATATACACTTGGTCGCGAGTTCCGAATTTCGACAAGACCATGCCGCATTTAATAGAATGAGCGTAACACTTACATGATGAGGGATAAACAAGCCGGGTAAGGGAGCGTAAAATGTCCGTAAGTTAAAACATAGCAAGTTGCACGTAAGTTAGGAGGAACGTTTCGCCGGTAACGTAGAGGTCGCGTTCGCGGCCACAGCGGGGAGGCACGCGTCGTGTTCGGAGCACGAGTGCGGTGCACGGAGCGGCGCGAGTCACACAAGCACAAGCAGAGTCGGCGGGCGACTGATGGGAGGCGAATGGCGCGGCGAGGGGGCTGCCGCTGCGCGCGCACCCCGCGCTGCCACCCCCTGTCTCGCCCCTCCGCGCCCCGCGACCGACGCCAGCCGGCCGCCTTATCACACCGCGCGGCGCGCCGCTTCCTTTCTCCTCATGCAGTTGCGAGCTTTTCGCCACTGCCACACTTCCGCCCGCCCCGTCGATTGTGTAGAGTTTTAGCCGGTCAATGTGTTGCACCGATTATTTCCAGTTCTTGAGCACAAGACATTCTTTAACGACGTTCATATGTATGGAAACATTTTGTTTCCCTTAAAACTTTCAAAACGTAAACTATATTGTTACATTTTAGGTGTAGCGTCTATTAGTAGAGTTAACGGTTATTTATTAACAAGGGTGGAAATAAAGGGGAACTAAGTTCACCCACATCTCTACCTTCTGAGGTGCAGCCATAATGCGAATAAAGTACATAAAAACTTAAGATTCAAAAATAAAATCTTTGCTATCCAAAATTGCCAAATTACAGCATGGAGAACAAAGGATTCGCTTGCAAGTTTGCAACATGTCCGGTAAGTTGTCCATGCCGGGTGTATTGACAGAGAGAGAGAGAAGGGTGCAGCTTGTGCAAGAGTGAGCTAGCAACAAACTCCGGCGCAGGCGAGCACGAAGAGCGGCGAAAGTGCGCCGCGGAACGAGTTTGCGTGGCGCGTGACCTGCCCGAGGACACGCTTGCCTCCCCTCGCCATAGCAAACTAACGTGCAGTCTAATGCAAAGTATTTCATGCCATCATTAGTTTTTGTTTATTTGTAATGACAACATAATGCTCAGACTAACTCTCATATACCGCTTTCTTCTTCATTCGGTTCTTTTTCCTAGTAATAGGAGTAACGCATGCGGAAGCTCGTTCGCTATATCACGAGTGAGAAAGAGATAGGAAACCTTGTATGGAACACTGATATTGATTTTTTACTTATTTTTTATTATATTTTAGCATTAAATAATGCGTAATGTTCACAAAGATATGAATTTTCTAATGAAAGAAAATTTCCTAGTAAAAGAAAAATTCGGCTTCAGGCAGGGTTTGAACCTGCGGTCTGGCTATGTACACCAGATGCTTTACCAACTAAGCTACAGAGACCACTGTCTGTGATGTCAAATTTATGTTCCACATTCCATTGTTTTTTTTTTTTTCAAATGAGAAGCATATTATTTACTCTAAAGCCCTCTCGCCCTAAGAGGAGACCCTTGCCCAGCAGTAGGACCGTAAGTGATGATAGATGATCATGATGATGTGCTCTAACTGTATACTGAAGGTCTCTTCAACGCAATCACGGGTGTGTTCATGGGCTATTTTTGATCACGTGATAATCTACGCCCAATGAGCATGAATTGTTCTGGCGTCGGTTACTACAAGTCTCGTAAGACTCGCAACTTGGAATAGAAGAAAAAGGTGTGTGAAGAGTAGTTCAATTATTGGATTAGACGAGCTGTTTCAATGTGTCAACAGCTTAGATTCAGCTGAACTGGCGGGTGAGGGCGTGCAGCGGAGCGGGCGCTGGCGGCGGCAGTCACGAATGCGACGTGTGCTAGTTTTTGTGGCGCGCACGCCACCAAGCGTGACGTCTAAAAGCTCGTTTATACGCTTCTTATAGTCGTTTGAGTCGAAATATCCAGTCATTTTTTACTCGACTGACTATCATCTTAATAATGCAGAGCTGCAAATCATTTGTTATAAAATTGTGGTCAATGTCCGCTACAAGGCCAGCTTATTGTTACCTTCAATCCTACTTTTGTTGTATTTTCAAATAAGTTCTGAGATGAGCGAAGTGCCTGTCATTTGACTATGCTGTAAATTTCTCAGTTTGAGCTACAAACACACAACAAGTCGATATTGTTATATTGGATCAATTAGAATCGTTGTATGTAATCAATAGCTGAAAATATTTGGAAACGGTAGAGTATTATAGCACTGTACTCAGAGTAGGTAACACAAGTAACCCAATCCAAATAATGAGTGGCTTAAAGCGATGAATCATAAAGTTTCATTTTGCATGTAATTAGTTGGAAGTAATAGTATTAAAACTATATTAGTAGTCTATATCGCGTTCGTGGAAGAGCACCGTTCTGAATTTTTATTGCACATTATCTTGGTTGGTGGTGGCTGGATTCTTTATACTCTACCTAGTCGCAAGCTTACTGTGCTTCATAAAGTAAGAAAGCACGCGTCGGTTATACATTCTTCTCGGATGAAAGACGGGAAATAAGCACGGCAATGGTGCTAATTAGTCGTTTTTAAACAATTTTTTCACCGTCTAATGAGTGAGCAATGATACCAACAGCTGTTTCGTCGTGCCGCTCGCCTGCTCACAATGCGTGCCGGCAAGCCGTCGGCGTCGTCCATACTGACACGCGACCAGTGTTAGCACTGTGCTGATCCAACGATTATAGATTTTTTTATTGAAAGCATCATTGAAAAATCCATTAAAAAAAATAAGTGACATAGAAGATGCCGCAGAACCGAAATCAAACTAGTTGCTACAAGCTCTCGAGAATATATTTATAGTAGCGCCTGACGTAGTTAAAACTGCAGCTAAGTAAAGAGGCTGGGAGATGCGCTCCGTTGGCAAAATTCGGCACCGAGACAAGCGGCGGAGTTCAACGACCTACCGTTCATCTCGCGTTCGCAAAAAATGCAATGCCCGTCCCACGCCAAACGCAGTTCTCACACACATAAAAATATATAAGTACGTTGTACATGAACGCATACCAACAACGGGGTTACCAATCACCGCTCGTGTAATCTTACACCGCACCTCTCTCCTTGTTCGGATGCTGGAGAAAATTTTGAGAGTATAGTTTATTGCTTGGAAGATGCCAGTTAACTTATTACTCGTCATGTTAACACAACATTTAAATTGCTCCTAATATGTTAACAGCAATGGTTATATCTATTATCGCAGAAAGTATCGTAATGAAGACTGTTTGTCGAAGAGGACTACTAGAAAAAGGATTGCCAGTTCTGCCTATCCGCACAGTCAGGCTAGCGTGATGGGACGCAAAATCCTTCTCATTGTCTTAGGGACCGTGCCTGTGTCCAGCCTGAGTCAGTATCAGAGAAGTGTGTATCAGGAATTGGTAAATATTGCATAATTTATTGGCATGTTAGCTAAGAGTAGAGAAGTGCCTAGCATTATGAATAAAATTAATAGGACCGTTAGTTTAAAAAAATGTGTGTCATTGAATATGACTTAGACATTGAGTGGCCAATTGTTGGGCAATAATAAATTAGCGGGGGTGCGCCCACGCGGATCATCTCCACATCAGTTTACCGCGCACGCGCCGAGTTTCCTGTACCATTCACATCATCACCATTTGAGCACCCACAAACACGATTGTCCTTTCCTTTTGTGACTTCACAATATTTATCATATTTAAAGATACGGTTGACGTCATCCTTACAATAATCCATTCATATAGGTTATGTTGAATCAGGCAACAAATAAGAGGTCACAAATAAATAATACACAAGGCACTAGTATTAATAAAGTTTAACTCATTTCAGAGACACTATCTACAGCTTCCATATAATATCGTGAATGTATACTTTTATGACGATGTCTTCATGTTTGTTTACTTTTTGTGGAGCGGTCTCTGGCTTCTCAAACCAGGCAACGAACGGGCCCAAAAACAAAATTCAGGTTTTGATTAAGTTGACCTTGAAACAATGTCGGAAAATCTAGGAATTAAACTGTAAAAAAATGCCTCCAGTGATTACAGAAGAGAGTGCGCTTCAGGTGTGAATCGCAAGGGTACCGTTTTAAACGCGATTTCGCCACAAAGAGGCTCTAATTCTCGGTCGACTGCTTGCCGCCGCGTATCCACACCAATTAAGCTAAATTAAATATACGAAGAATTTAGAAACTGGTTAGCTTCCTTGAAGCGCGACGTCGTAATTGGCTAACCCCCGCTAGGAGCACGGACCATCACTTGTGATTTATCGATTGTATTTTTCTCGTATACACATGCAGCAAGATGAACAATTGCAATTCGATAGAAATTATTGTCTAGTCGCTTTTTCAGAAGTCTATACAAACTAATTGGGGAGCGATTACATTGCCAATTAAAGTAAATTGACTACGCTCTATACATTTATTGGATGAGAATTAGTGGATTGTATTGCTGAAAGCGATAGGATTACCATAATATAAATTGTTTTGAATATTTTGTTTCCAGGAAATGTTGTTTAAATAACTATAAATAATTATTACAAAAAATAAATCATGTTTAATTCCACAAAATTAAATGTATTACTTATAGTGAATTAATCGTTTTACAACGAAATATTGGTCCCAATAAAATGTTTAATAGTGTTACGCTGAATATCAAAAGGAAAAATTATACGTTAAATAGCAGAGAATTTATTTATTTATTTATAAATCGAGAGAACTCTTGATAAAGTCAACCTTTACAATCAACAGCATTTCTCATTTCTTTTAACTAATAATTTTGATTAAATATATAGACAAGGGGTTCGTGTTGGTACGTGGATTGTAGAATGCTTCTTAGCACCGTGGTTCCAGCGTTTAATTAAAAGCGGCGGAGCCAAGTCGCGCTCCTGGGCCTGTCCCGAAGGTTGAACACTCACGCCTGTTTGATGACTTCGCATAACCGTTAATTAACTCGCTCCATCCGACTTAACATTGCTACTCCGTTGTCTGCCTACACTGATCTGTTTACAAAATCAATTGCCCCAAATTGGCACTATTAATGAGCAAGAGCATATTGAAGTTCGAAGATCACACAAATTGCCATGTTGTTGACGGTGTCGTGGAGAGATCCTTATTGTTTGGTATCAGAAGCGGTGATTTCCTCGTTTTCGTATTTCGGTATGATGTAGATTAGCCCATCCTTTATGATTCACTAACTGAAATGGGTTCGCATCACTGATGTAGGCACGGAAATGAAAATCTTCTATTGGCTGATATTTCCTACTGTTATAGTGACCGAAGTAGACGTGAAAATACCCTCAGGTGCCTTTTTATTACTCAATACTTCTTTAATTTCCGTTCAGCCTTCTCCTAATAAAAGGAGGTATCCAAGCAATGACGTAAGCTTTATACTGGTTAGCTAAATATTCATTGTATTTAATAAAAATTAGTAGCCACTTAAGAGTCTATTTCGCTCTTATAATTAGTTTATTTATAGTAATTAAAATAAATATTTATGAATGTACTTTTATAAATTTTCCAGAGGTAGGTAGATAAGCTAATAAGTTTAAAAAAATATTTACGTGCTTGATTCTCACTTAAATAAGTGGCAATCGCTTATTGTTAAAATTGCCATAGCGGTTCATATAGGTCACAATAATTTTCCTATAAATGACATACATACCATCACGCCTGTATTCCCCGAAGGGTTAGGCAGAGGTGCACTTAATGTACACCCACAGTTCGCCGGTATTGCCTAGCCTAGCGAGCCTATTGCCATTCACCGGGCACAAATCCAGACTCCGAGCTGCTACTGAGAATTTCATAGAAAAATTTAATAACACTGCTCGACCTGGGGATCGAACCCAAGACCTCTAGCGTAGCAGTCGCGATTGGGACCACTAGACCAACGAGGCAGTCTATAAATGAGAATGGTAACATCAAATTTACACAGCTATAAATATTTAATGTTATTCCCTATTAGATAGATATAGAAAGAGGATTTGCCTCGAAATCAGCACTAATTTCTTATCTTGTTTAACAGTGCGACTGATCCTTGTTTTGTGAGGGCCTCCGCAACATATGAGCACATTCATACTATCCCGGTAAAAAGGATAGTATATTGCAATAGTAGAGTATAAGAGCAGACTCGGAGTAGCTAGTTATTACCCGAATTATTCGCTAAGTAATAAGAAACGCAGCGAGCGGCGCCGGCGCGGGGAGCGCACTGTGCTAAGTGGCTTTTAAGGTCGCTTACCTCATCTCACTGCTTCTAGTGAGACTATCCGACTGTTCATGCACGAATTTAGTCCAATAGCTTTGTTTATTTGATGTCTTATAACGCCTTGTCGAGTTTATGAAACAGTACTTGTTTTTCGTCTTCTAACGATTGCAAGTGCGCGAAGAGCAGAAATATAGAATAGAGGACCACGTTTTACATAAGAAAGAACAAAATAACCAGTAGTATGTTTTTATATAACATTTTGGTTTTGCTGTTTTGCAAAAAACTCCGATGAGTCATAACATTAAAAATAATGTAAGTAAGCACACAAAAGATCATTTGTGTTGCAAAACGCCAATCATCGCGTCTCTTAGAACCTATCACAGATACAACATTAAAATTTGTGAATCATAATATTGACAGTTGGATACTTGGTAGGATTTTGTAAATCACTTACAGTTTACCTTAAAAAGTAACTAAACATGTTAAAAACAAAACTTAAAAGATAAGAGCTTGATTAAATGATCACTTTTATTTCACGGAACCTCACTGAAGGCGAAGTTTAGGTTTTTTACAACAATGAATATTAATAAAATTTAAAAAAACATCCTCTTATAATGCTCGGACCATATTTTGAGACGCAAGCCGTCGGACACGACAGCATGCGGTGCCACAAATAAGGTACCGAAGTTAATATGGTCACTCTGACCAAAATAAACTCCGACTTGCCGTATATGTATGCAAACCCGCTAATGAAGCCAAGCGCAATAAATGTTCTATTGTAAAATTTAAGCTCATTGAATATCGATCAAATAAGGTATACAAAAACTGGGAGCCTATCAATAGGAGCGATTATACTGAAATGATGTAAGTAGTATTATGTTAAGTTCATTACAGTTTTTGTTTTTGTTGTTTATTAGCGGAGATTGTGCTTCAGTTACTTGGGTCTTTCCGGATAGGGACTGAAGGCATTGCGCTGTGTGCAATGCGGTTTAACTCGGTTGCCGCAACTCGTAAATAATGGCGTCTCATTGTGGGCCATTATTAATGAATCTGCCACCCCGCGCTCCCGACACCGCACCCGCCTGAAAGCCAAATAACAGGTGCGTCTAACCCCATTCGCACAATCTATTTTCGATGTCTTATAGCCGTGCAGAGAAACGCTCGATGCGTTCTCTTGCTCTAAATATTCATACCATATGCCTGATATTGAGATTTGTTTGGGCGTCATCTGCTCGACATCGTCGTCTCTAAATAAGCGCGGTCTCGTGTTGGCTTTGCGAAGTTTCATTAGCCGTCTGGGAATACTTACTTATAGTATCATGTTGCTTGAATTGTGTGCGGAATTTCCAGCTACCGTGCTCCTGTCACGGTTCAGCAAAATAAAGCTCATTAAACAAGTTTATGAATGGCAAGGCATACCCCTCGTGTGTAGGTAGGTACCTTATACAATTGGTTATGGGAATATCGAATATGTTATATTGAAAATATTGCAATTGCTATGTATTTAAATATAAAATTTAATAACAAAGTATGTTAAAAGACTAGCTACATCATGTGAAAAGATGGGACAAAGTTTCCGTGGGGCACGTTAGTTGTCACTGGGCTGGATGCACGAGGCCTTCTCACTGTCACTCTATTATTTACTCCACAGAAAACTGCTTTTCATATCACAAGCAGCGGCCCGCAGCAGAATCGCACAAAGATGGCTCCCTCGCTCCCTACATAAATGCACTTACTTTATGAATGACGTAATCGTAATATTGTTCCGAGTTTGGATTTGTGTTCATGTTTCTGTGCAATCAGCTTTGTGTAATGTTTGTGAAACTTGACTATTTCGAGGCGGTTATTTACTTAGAAGCAGACAAAAACCAGCTTGAAAGATTAGCGTGACGAATGAACGAGCGATAAGACTAGTCTAACTTAAACCGTAGCTTCATTTATCATAGACATCTATACGTAAATCGCGACTGGGTTTTGTTGTTCGTGTGTCAGATTTAGATTGAACAAGGACACTCGGCGAGGCTAGGTAGCACACAAGAACGAGGTCGCGGTTGAATACTATTACCAAAACAGTGTTTACATCTTATGGAGCAAATTGCGTGAATCACAAGAGTGACGTAATGGAGGAAGTTACCACTTGGCTGGAACAGCCTACGCGCGCGCCAGGTCGACCGTCGTCATAATGTTTCAAAAATATTGCTTTGATCCGGCACCATTATTACTTAAACTGGTTAGATCTTCCCAATGGAGATTGAAGATTAACTTAATAATTCGGGTCGGTAAATTTTCGCAAAAGATATAAAACGAGGTTTATTTTTAAATATAAAATGGGTGTATTGTTCTATTGATGTAGTACGTTGAATGTTGTAAATTGCTTTGGTCAAAATAAAAAAAAGTTCCTGAATGCACTACGTAATATAAGTACTTTTGCTTCGTGTAAACACGCGTAATTTGTTAATTAAGTGAATGATTTTATACGTAACGTGTTACATTTGTTTGCATTTGGTCAGGCATCAGGTATCCATTGTAGATCGATATTTAGATCACCGCTTGTGTTAATTAGCATAATGGTGTTGGAGTCGATGGCGTCACGTATCTAATTTGATTACATCGGGGCAAGGCCGCCTTGGTTAGCAGTTAGCACAGGAGTGCGCCTGCGCAACACATGTACCGAAGTTTTAAGTAAAGGTAGTGTAAACCAACGAAGATATCCACTAACCTTTACTGCTCTTTTGCTAGACGGACTAAATAACAAACCTTTTATGTCATAACACGATCGCGTCGAGACTGCGTTTCAAATCGTTTAGAACTTAAACAAAGGATGCCTTTCAAATCTAGTCACGCAGAATGTTGCGCCGATGAACCTGCGTTTCGATTTTGTAAATTCATACCCAAAGCTTTTAGGAAAAAATATTTTGAAAGTAACATACAAATAAATTGTTTTAATTACTGATGTTAAAGAACAAAGAAACTCTCACTTTAAATAGCTGCTAAAATTCCGTTACAAATTCTCACATTTCCTCGAATTCACCCGGCGCTCGTGTGGATCATTTGAATTATAAAGTGAGAAGCGAGTGCATGCACAGTGCATAAGATACCTTGGCTATGTAAATGAGGTGAAGCTGCAGCTTAAGGCCAAGCTTACACCTGCGGGTCGTGACCGCTGCCAATGGGACGCTATTAGCCGACCGAGCCGGTCATAGTTCAATCACAGGGGAGTTCGGTCACCTACTTTTGAACTCGTTTAAAAAAAAAACGTTACTGTCATTTCCTAAGGCAACGGCTTTTACAAGCTGATAATTTTTTTATATACAACAAATTAGGTGAATGACTAGATTAGATACATTTATTAACCAAAGGAAATTCAATTAAAATGGATATAATGCCTCATTAGTTAAGTGGTCCAAAGCGCGACTACTAACTACGCAGGAGGTCTTATTTTCGAGCAGTGTTATTGAGTTTTTCTGTGAAATTGTCAATAGCAGCACGGAGTTTGGATATGTGCCCATTGAATGACATCTCATCCCCTATTAAATGAGACCTAAACCTACGCGCGAACTGTGGGTGTACAGAAAGTATACCTCTGCCTTACTCTTCCGGAAATACAGGCGTGATGGTTAGTTGCGTTATGTACGTAGAAGGAAACTATTATCAGTATTTTTTTTCAGTAGGTACCGATACTTCTATAGATAATGTAGAAATCAGTACGGCTCTCATCTGTCAAAACTAAATGAAACAGCATTCAATTGTGAGTTAACAAAACAACGAGACAAATCTCAATAAAGTACTCTAAACCAACAGATAGAGTAATAAGTTTAACTCTTACAACGATCCTGTGACGGTTACTCAAAACTTTGGACTTGCTTTGTTCAAAACACGAAACTAATTTATTCGTATCTCGCCGTACCATTCCACCGTACTAAATAATCGAAGAGCAAATTATAAATGCGTATTAACGGTCAAGTCGTAGTTCAAAGATTAGGGCAGAGGGCAACCCTTTACTATCGTCGGTAAGGTGAAGTTTCAAATTAAATCGGATCGCAAGAATGGGCTCGATGCACGCTCAAACAATATTTGATATTTTAATAAAAGCCGTTCTGCCATTGTATTCGATGGTAGCATGAATGAATAAAAAGTGGCTGTTGCTCGTTTTGTAAACTTAGCCCGATTATTTTAATTTTTGTAACGGATCCAATTCATTAAGTTAATGTTTTCGTTTATTCATTAAATTCTCTTGATCTGGAACTGCTTCCATTTTAAGATTTAATACTTGAATTTAATTTGTTCAAGTCTAACAGTCAACTGATGACAGGCCAAATTCATTTCTATCAAGTCGTTTCGGTAAAAATAAATTTATTTTGTGAATAAATCTAAATCGCGAATGGATCATAATGTATTGGGCTTAATACAAAAGGCTATGTAAATGTAAATTTAATGCATAGCCAGCATTCTTAACTTCCCTTTTCAATATGTGCATATTATTACGTTGTATTTGTGTTGATGGTGACGTCACGCACGCTTAAGTCTGTTCTATTTCGGTTGAGTTCAACCCCGCGGTCAGTCACGGAAGTGCAAACCCTTATCGCGGGTTGACACACGAGCAGTATGGGCTATCGTCAAGGGCGGTGACGACGGCGGGCGGCGGCAGGGCGACGCGTCTCGCCCGCCGAACGTCGCGTGCGGCGCCGCTAATGGATATTGATGGCTATGGCGCGACTAATTAGCCCCCACCACCACCTTTCTGCTATGCCTGCTTAAGCGCTTTTTTACGGTGACAACGAGCGATACAACACGCTTTAACGGACGCTCATCAATCTCCCCCGGAGCGTATCTCGTTCGACCACTCGAAATGAATCGAGCGATCGCTGTATCGGCATGACATCATCCGCGTGCGTACAGATTAGATTCTAGCTCGTGGGAGTGACGTCGATGTGCGTCCAAACAATATCACAATCGAATTAGAAGCTGGCTTGGTCAGGGCGGTATCAATCACCGTGGGCGGGCCGCGCGACATTGGACTTCAATTAGGCGGGCGGCGCGTGTGATTGCTCTCACTCCTCTACACGCCAAAGGGTTACTTGACCCACTTATTAGGTTCATCGTACGTACGAGTCCTCGTCAGTCGGAAGCTCGGAAATGAAGAAGTGATTCAATATTTATTTGCACTTAGAGTTTTAATTGAGTACAATAAAATTATAATTTCCAAGTTTAACGACTTTAAATGTAAAAAGAAGCTTATGAATACGAAAACTGAATATTATCATGCTATAACTGAATGTGGGTACGATATAAGACTATGTACGAATTAAAGCGGAAACCGTGACGGGAGAGGCGATTAAAATAATGATCGCTTATTAAAATTGTTAATTAAGTTAAACGAGTTAGAACATGCACTTCGGTAGAAACTCAATACCTAAAATTAACAAGCATGTAAAGTATAACGATGTGACATACATGTGCAGGTAACAGGTTTGGTATAACTCAACACTGCGGATCGGTTGAGACCGTCTCGTACAAGTCGTACAGCAATTGACCGCAAATAGGTCGCAGATTGAATAACACTGCACCGACCTGTGCAGGTTTCTAAATATGTACAAAGATATATTATTGTAACCGCAGACAATATTTCGCAACTGTGATATCAACTCTTGGTGGTAAACGTAAGCGACACGGTGGGTACAACCGCCAAAAGCTTATATGTTACGATATATACATAATATATCCAACATACACATTGCCTAGGTACGGTACGGTATATGGTGTATAAATTTCGTAGGTATTTATGTAAGTTTTTCAAGTTGTGAACAATTTAATACCCTTGATTAATATATAAAGGGCAGCATAATTACGCTGATAACTGTATTTTTGTTTGATGCTTATTAGGCAGGCACTAGAGATTCTCATTAAAATTAATATACATAATCATTTTCAAGTCTTTTCTTATAAATGAATAACTAGAACAACGATACACTAAATTTATGACTACACATAGGCATTTTTATATGTAAGTATATTCAAGCCACGCGGACATGTACTTTCTATTAGCTTGATCAGTTCATAAAATTTGAGAATACATTATTTTCTGATTCCTAGATCGCTAAACTAAAACATTATTAAATGAACACAAGATTAGTCGTGAGTATGTGAATTTCGACCATCAATTTTTTTTTTACTAGCCCATTTCGTCCCACTGCTGGGCAAAGATCTCCCTTCTCTCTTTCCAGGCCGACCTATCCAAAGTTTTAGAGAACCAATCTTTCTCAAAGGAGTCGAGTTCATCGCGCCACCTCCGTCTTGGCCGACCACGCTGTCGCTTCGCTTCATGTGGGATCCAATTTGTGAGAGCTTTTGCCCACAATTTATTTTACATTATTTTTTTCTAACATCAGTTTATTGTATATCTCTCCAATATTAAGTGCATTTACTTGATTGTAACTTACACGATATTGATTATTTCATAACTATTTCATACAATTTCACATACACGTTAGAAACTTTTATTGCTAAGTAAAAACAAGCCCAGGATAGACAACCCTGGACGAAGTTGGGGCAGGCCTTTGCCCAGCAGTGGGACACAAAAAAAATAATAAGAATTCTATTGATTGACAAATGTCACTTATACGGAGTGACTTACTTACGTGAACTGAATTATTGTGACTTAAAGTAACGCAGTTGTTATTTTTCCAAGCTTGAAGTAATTATTTATTAGCTACGAGTATTAATAATATAGATGCATGTGATTTATCGACAGTTTGATAACAAGCAGTAAGAGTCACTCGCCATCAATCAATCAAGTTGTTGGTACGACTATGTAAATGACTGGATGCGCAATATCCATCACTATTCAACATGGACACAATAATATATGGTATTGTTGCTCTATGCAAAACTTTCGAACATTGGTAAATTTTGGAATGTATCAGATTTTAACATTGTTATCCATATCTAATTCAAAAGAATTTTCCATATCCAAATATCCAGAAACAGTGATAACCTAGTGGTATCAATAATGGCCTGCTAAGTCGTAGGTCTCAACTTCGAATCCAAGGCACGCACTCGCTCTGACTTTTCGTTATCATGTGCATATGAATTACGCGGAAGCAGCCTAATAGCTAGGGCGTCGGACTTGCGATCACATGGTTGCCGGTTTTGAAACCCACCCATTGCACTACCGACGTGGACAACGATCAATGACAGAGGAAGGAAAATCTGTCTCAACACATATGCTCCACTTTTGTTTCAAAATCGAAACCGAAAGCTACTAGCTAGTTACAAATAAAATGCATTTTTCCAAGTAATATAATTCCACTGTTAAATAAAAGTACACTAATGTAACAACCGTAGTTCCTATCGCAAGTAATCTGGTCTGACATCTACTTCAGTAACTCGAGAACAATAGTAAGATAATCTGTCTATCCGCGTTTTATGCCACGTTTGGCCTCCTGGCTGTGTTGTTTGTACATAAATTAATCATTTTAGCATGTTTACCGCTCTTGTAATGGTGTTGACTGGAATCTTGTAGCCTACAAGTAATATTAAAATGTAAATGTTATAGAGGCTGACGCACAAAGTACTTGTTGCTAGCTATTCCGACTATCTATACGTTTATCAGTAGGTATCCTCTCTCTCTACGGACGACGCTCCTCAGACTTTGACATTAATTGACATTCACCTGAAAGCCAATGGAGTTTGCGTGTTAATTGATAGATCTCGGCAGTAAATCCCGAGGCTAAAATTATCTTAGAAACTCCGATTTCATGTGCAATTCAAATATAAAATGTCTTTCATACCTGCGATGCTTTACTTATTGTTATTAATAGTTTTTTAAGATGCCAGCTATCTCTTTATAGGTGCCACTCTGGGTCAAAGATAAGGCGTTTAAGTCGTTTGCGATAAATGAATTTGATTAAAAATTTAACGTGCAAAAGATTAGAGCAGACTTTTTAATCAGTCGAGAACACGACTTTATTTTTACGAGCTTCGTCTTAGCAGTTCTTTTTTAATTGCCTCTCGACGCGCTCGGGCCGTGTAATGCGCAATTTAATGATCCTTCAAAATGTAAAATGCATTGCTGCACCATCTTTGTTTTACTGCTTTTCAGTAAAAAGATCATGCGCCCGTTATCGAACATAACTAACACTAAGTTACGTAAGTACGCTATAACTAATAATGAGTTTCATAGTAAAGATTAAATCTTAAACAGTTCCAAATAAAAAGAAAATTTTGTTAAAAAAACAATTAGAAGTAATACTGTAACGTAATGAAAACGAAGTATTGAACAAAGTCGGCAATGGTCAATTGTAATCAGTTACAACAAATCAAAAATGGTCTCATTTTTGATTTGAATTACTTTATCTGACGCAACGCGTTTTGTTCCGGTTCAGAATCGACATTGAACAAATTCGATACGCGGACACAGACGAGAACAGAGCCAGTAAAAAATGACCAATCTAAATTTTATAGTGAAATGACATTTTATATAAAAAAGTTATTGCTTTTAAACGGAAAAAATACTCTAACAGACAATTACATTCCACAACAACAACAAAATAATGTTTATGGAAAAATCTTTGGTGAGGATATCACAACTAGACATCGATAACTGCAAGTAAAATATGAAAACTTGTCTAATAAATCCATCACAGTTAAAAAATGGAGCGTATAACGGAGGGTAGTAATCCATCAGTTGCGTGTGGAAAAAATATCAGCTGGGCAGTCCAAAAACAGTTTGCAGTACAAGTACACACAACAAGGGTTTCGTCACCTACGCACATCCGTTTATTTCAATGTAATAATGTCATAATATTACATACAAAGAAAAACGTATTTCGAATTACGCATGCACCCTCACGGGTGGTCGTAGCTGGCACGTAATTAGAATATAAATATCTACCGGCGGTGTTTAACAACTGACCCTGCCTTTATTATCTAAATAACCCGACACTCCAAAATAATAAGTGTAACACTGTAATTTCGCATTACTTTAACACGTTGCTGTCTATCAATTCTGCAAAAGTGTTTTTTTTTTGCGGAAAGACCTAAGCGACATAAATTTATGCAGCAAAAAATGCCAACATGAAAAACTGGAGCTAGGTACTAAATTTAGAGTCTAAAACCGGTTATAAACGTTGGAAATAATTGTACGACACTAGATCACAAAGATATTAAAACGGGTACGCAATCTTGAGTGGGTTGGAAGCAGTGCGGAGCGGCGCCGACGCAGGACGAGCGCGGCCGTGGCGACCATGTGGGCACATGCAACAATGAGCTCATACAACCGGTCGGTCGCAGGACCGTTACAGATGAGCCACTGGCGGCTTCACCGTCGCCTGTGAATATGCATGAGCCAAGACTTGACCTCGGGTTATTAGACCATGCTCGCGGAGCGTGGGACCGCGGAGGTACAACAATCGACATTTGACATTTGCGTGACACTCGACTCACTTGCCGAAGTTGATGTCGAATATATTTTAATGTTATTGCAGCATAATTTATGGAAACATTAATTAATATTTAAGAATCGTAAATACTATTATTATTTAATTGATTTATGCAGTCGATTTCCTTTATAAAGTTATTTATAAAGCGTTTAATCGTCATTTGTTTGAGTGTTTGTTCAATATGGTTTAGTAACATTACACCCGTAGGTATCTTCGAGGGCTATAAGCAGCCGTGCTGTACACGGCTGCTTAAAGCCCTCGAAGATATGTAACCAAAACTCGCATTTATTAAGATCTGTTTGTCTCTGGAAGCTCTATCTCTGGAAATAAGTCTAAGAATTTGAATTATGGGATTTATGTATTGCTGAAATCAGTGAAGGTAATCTCAATTGTGAGCAACGTCTAAAAATAACTTTTGAGAAAAAACCATTGAAGTATTTCTTCCTACACGAATCACGAAACTTACAACAAAGATTAACGTTAAAGCAGACTGGACAACAAAGGGAATTATTGAGAAAATCACTCGTGTAGTCGTTTTTGTTTGACATTTACAGCATAAAACATCCACAGGTCATTCCGGGAAAGTAGTATTGCAAATCAAATGTAAGATGGCGAGTCAGAGCGTGAACGGGACGTGGCCATCAATCAGGCCGAGGCCGCGGGTCAGGCCCCCGCACCCCGACCACCTGTCGCGCCCGCCAGCTCACACCAATTGCTAATCAGTCACTAAGTTACGCCAAATCTCAGCCTGACAGGGGGACCTCGCATCGGCACCGCGCTGGTAATGCTATTTTGACGAACAAGGGTATTAGCTCCGGTGACACGAGTTTCATCGAACCACCCCTTATAAGTAATGAAGAAAACATTTTAGTTATCAATGATGGATCGGTTTTGGTCATTAATTTACTCTAAGATATCAATTGGGCATTTTCAAGTAAAATTCAATCAAAGTTTTTTTAGCGTCGTACCTATCAAAGTTGTCAACTAAATGATATCATATCTGTCCGTTTACATTATTATCTGTTTCTACAAAGCATTGAATTGTTTATATTTTGTGTTTTTTGTAATATCAATTACCAGCTGTTAAATTTACGGTGGAGTAGTTGGTTAAATTGCGGTAAGCATTCAATAGAGTAAAAAAAACTTAGCTTTGATCTTTTTCTTCTAATTATCAAATTCCAAGAGAGTAACTCTTACAGATTCAAGTAATCCGAAATAAGCACGAATATAATAGAAGCAGTTGAATTCATTGGATTGAGAGCAAATTATAACTAGAAAATCAACCGAAGCTCTCTTAACGTTCTAACGCAGTTTCCTTCTAATACCATGTAATAAAAGTAATCTCATGGACCTTTTACCCGTTGAACAAAAGAATTATTGCTCATCGAAAGAGCGGGAATTCTCGCGTAAAATAGCAGACATTTTTGAAATAGCGGTAGCTTGTCATTTGAAGCGTCGGTATCGGAGTCCAGCGGGCGGCGAGCCGCGGCGATCGCTGTAAATTTCATCGCAATAGTGAATGTACACGCGAGACTAAAAATAAACATGGCGGCCACAACGGGCGTAGTCAGGCGATACTGAGATAACTGCTTCAGCGTGTATCGCCTACAGATCCGGCGCCGCTCAGTGTTGTGACATATGAATACAACACATGACATTTATTGTTTAATTAGTTGACGTAAACTTTGAACATTAGCCTTGTCTTTTGAGTGGGTGCCACTGTAAACTCAGACCAAGCTTTCTTTCACGTTTCATTTAAAATAAATAGTTTAATGTAAATTTCCCGATTGAAAAGAGAAAGCAAATAAACGCAGAATAACTTAATATTGGAAATGAATCGAATGTCAAGATTTATATCATGGAACAGAGTTATAATAGCTTTAAAAGTTTTTACAGAAATAATTTATGGAATGCCAAAGCGGCTTGAAATCACGCACGCAGAAAAAACAACCCTGGAAAACTTTTCAATCTCTTTCATACGCGGCATATGTGTGTTCACAGAGATCTTTGAAGATAGTCGGGATGCTCCGATTGAAACAACATTTTTGAGGAGTAATACAGGTATATACGAGCTTAGTGTACTAACGCGAGAACGAAACATCGCTATTTCATGAAATAAAGTCCCGTTTCAGTAATATTTACGTCACATTTGAGTGCAAGCCGTTTGTCATTTCGCAACGTTATATTGGAAACGAAATTTTATACGAACACAGAAGATATAGCCTTGAGAATGCTGCAAAAATTTTATGCGTTGGTGATGAGCACAGTTTTTGTAGCGAGCTACCTAAAGCTCGTACTTTGATATTTATCCTTTTGTGGTAACGCAAAGAAGCAAGCGTGACGAGCAGAACTCGATTGACGGAAGGACAGAGCAATAACGTCCGTAGGCTTCATCTCGGCCAGATCACGTTCGTTGAACAAAAGGAGCGCGCGGCGAGCCGACATAGGCAAAACGAGCTAAAAAACACTTGCGTTCAAATGGAGCTTTCATACTTAACTAACTCTGTGAACTTATAGTTCTAAAGCCGATGTGAACGACTCACTTTCACCCTAGATATATTTCATGTTTATTACTTATCACTATTTAACATTTGTGATGGTTTTACGGAAGCTTACTAGTGGATACGTACGGCAGAACGGAACGAACAAACGCTAGGTCAAAATGTGCAATGTGACAACTCCATGCAGCATTAAGAAGGCATTAGGGGTCGGGTTAGAGCAACGACAGAGGGCGCATTATTTAGCAATTTATCACGTATCCGATAACAAGGAATATGAACTCTCTGTTACTCCTATTTGTTATTTTAGTTTGTTTTTCGGAACTTATATTTACATATAACCCTATAAATGTATGAAATAGTCAAGTGTAGAATGTTTGTGTTGTATTAGAAAGCAACCATAAGCTGTCACTTTCGCTCGTCGGGCCACAGTGACTCGCTTGAAATCACCGCATGAACCTTTCATCGCGCGCGCTATGAGCTTTCAAAAAGCTTTCAGTGGCTGATCGCGCTCGCTATGATTATGAGTGTTGCGAATATACGTTCTGCGATTGGAGTTATAGCAAATATGAATAAATGTAGAATGTTTGGAATTGTTGTTGAACAGTTTGACGCAATGTCTGCCACGTTAACCTCTCAATTTGTATGGGTAACTGTGGCGCACCACAAAGTGCGGTTGCCAAGCGCCCGCAGCGGAAAATTTGGCGGAAACCGATCGACATCGCGGCTCAAAACTATGCATTTTAAGTCAAATCAATCGATACGCGGTCAGACGCACACGTGTGCTAGTTGTTTATGTGCCACAAAAACCACGAAGTTTTGCGTGACTGCCAAATGTGGAAGTATATACTTCGTATGAAGTGGCTTTTAGGGTTTCCCATGAGAGGAGTTAGCTTACGTTAGTGGACGAATGGGGCACAACTCACGCGGCGTCATTATCGTTACAGTTCAGTGGTCGGCGCCAATTTGAGCGGGTGTGTAACGAGCGCTGCGCCCGCACAAGTCCCAGGACTTGCTTAATTGAGCTCTCCACACACTCAATATCTTTATATGAAACTTCACATTTTAATTCGAATAAAACTCTAAGATAAAATATCGATTTAGCATTATAATATTCTGATCGGCCTTTTGTCACCACAATTATAAGAATATACATTTCGTAGGAATAAACCTTTTATTGGAGTTTTAACATTACAGAACCTAAATTTGCATTGAATAACAAAATTACATCGTAGTAATGTATAGAACTATCGTCGAGGTTGATGGAGGTAGATGGCCCGTGGTGGAGCCGGGTACCGGAGCGTGCCTGCTCCCGCACCCATAAATATTTTACGGTGCACTCCTTTATGGTATTGTGATTAGATTGTCGCGCTGCTTGTACCACGCGAATCTATGGCATATCGAATTTGGAATAAAGTGAACGCGTATTTCGCGTATGTAATGGAATTTTGCCAAGAACTACATGTGTTGTGGAGTAAACGAGCTTTTCCAGTTTTATTTTATTGTTTCAATAAATTGCAGGTGTCACTTCTAGTAGCAGACGACGCCAATTAGGTCGGCTTATGATTTCAACTGACTTCGTGTATAATAAATATCGCATTATTAGTTACTGTAAACTTTAAATTCTCAACTGTTTCAAAACATATTGTAATAATCTACTATTTCACTCGAGGAGGAGGTATAATTATTTTACCATCACCATATTTTATATAAAAAGCGGAAAAGTATATAATAATCATAAATTCTCTTTGAACCATAAATCTGTTACGCGGCTACGACGACTAAAGAATAGTCGGCCCGTACATACACAATACTTGTTCAAACAGATATCTATAAATATTTTGACAAGCCTCGTGTAAGTGTTATATTTTCGATCCAATATTGGAATAATAAATATGATATAGCGAAACGAGGTGCAGCTTCTGATACAGTGGCGTTCGATCTCGCCCAGCCGCGAGTCGGGGCGAAGGCGAACATGATGTGTACACGGCGGCAGGGAAGGGGAAGTGGTAAGGTCGCGTTACGCCGTTTGAAAGTGAGATGCGAGGCGCCAGGAGAGCAACAAATTAAGTCCCCGCGGGGAGCGGCCGCCCGCCCACGCCCGCGTTGAGAGCCCGCCCGCGATAACGTCTCGCCGAAGGGAAAACTTGAATATTTCCAACGAATTACGTAACCAAATTCGCTGAATAAAAGTTCGCGTACGTGCCCCGACAACCGGCAAAGTATTATTGAAGTTCTCTTTACATTCTAATTAGGAGTTTAGAAGTGTTTAATCGCTAAATATGTCGCCTTCGAGAATCCATTTCACGTGGAAGTTTATATGGAATACAGTAATTGTACGAGTATCTGCCATCCATTTTGTTTTTAAGCGACTTCAGTATTTCAGTAATGTATATGTTAGCACTTCCTAACTTCCCCATGTAATATAACACGTTTATGTCATCGTCACGTTTTAACACAGTGATATTTTTCATCCATCCAAATTTTTTGACATTATTATACCTGACAAGCATTCAAACTAAATTAATCATGATCATGATTTAAAGATCAAGGCACTGAAAATAGGGGCGCCCTAAACCGAAGACATTTTGAACTTATTTGTATAAAATGTGCTAAGTCCTATTTACATATTATTATTTAACTAGCATTCCGCCCACGGCTTAGCCTGCGTATTTTCTCGGCTTTTCTGGACTATAATATGTATGTATTATACATATAAACCTTCCACGAGAACCGCGCTATCCATTGGCGAAAACATGAAAATCGGTGCAGTAGTTTCTGAGTTTATCGCGAACAGACAGACAGACAGACGCAGCGAAGGACTTTGACTTTTATCACAAAATGGATATTAAAACCAAAACTACCATTTCAACCCTAGCTGGGGCCCCTAGAACGGTGTTTTGTTTACAAAACAGACTATTCTATGAGACAATTTTGAACTTATCAACCATCGAAAGGTTATTGCTATGTGCTCGCATTTATAAGTCTTAATGCCAAGAATACGCAACATATGAAAAAATATTTTATTTTATTGACCAATATTCCCTTATTTTATATTGCGTTATTTGAAAAAAGTTATAGTCGTTTCACGATAGGAATAAAACTCTTACCGCAACATAAACTTTATCACATAAAGTCATAAATATTTTGTACCAATATCACTTCCCCCGTTTGAGGTGTGTGGCATTGGCGTTCGGTTCTAAATGTGAACTTTAAAGCTTATTGGGATCAAAGTTTTTTATTTATTATTCGGCGAGCATTTATATCATTCAGCAGCACTCTGTTCTAACCTACGCGATCGTTTTGGGCGTAAGTAATCTCGTTTTAAAATAACAAATCACTATTAATTCACTGCAAGCAAATGCCTGTATTTGAAACGACACTGCTGAATTAACGAGCAGATTAAACAAGCGAGAAATAATAGACGCACGATACAGTTAATGACGGACCTATAAAAAAGAAGGAAGAAATCTGCCAATAGCAAAGCTTAAGCGAGGGTATAAAATTAAATGGGTAGAAGGCGTTTTTACAAGTTTATCGAGCGTTCCACATCGGGCAGACGTCTAATGGGCTCGCAGGCGCCGCGCACGCTGCCTGTCTGTCTCGGCGGCCAGTGACGTGCGCCCGCCCGCCAGACCGTACGAAACCGACATTTAGACCTTACCAATTTCCGATCGATAGCCAGCTACGAAAACGTTTCACTTATGACATGTCACGCTATGTTACACTCAGAGCGATAATAGATTAAAGAGTTCCCTATGAAGAACTAACTGTAGCGAGAACAAAAAGGTCGAAATGGGGGCTACTTACACAGAACAGCGCGGTTGGCTGCCCCCTCACTCCGCTTTTAATGCGGATTTATCGACTCAAATTAATCGTGTAAGTAGAGAGCCGGCCGAGGAAAGTTGCGTGAAACGCGATAAAGGACCTCTATTCGTTCGAAAAGCCGTTCATTGCATTGAACTAAATTGACTTTCGTTTATTCTACACCTATTTGAATGAAAATATAGCCTGAAAATGTTAGACACTGTAGTTCTAGAATGGAAATGGTAACTTGCCGACCTTAAACACAGCTTTAGACGTTAAATTCAATCTACCTGTCGACGGTACCCTGTGTATCTAAGTAGTAGAGCAAAGTATCGCATTTAATATTCTTCAAGTCTAGTCGCCGACGTTGCAGAGTCAGTTAAAGTGACAGTGGGCTCTCAAAGGCTGTTGGCGGTTGGACCAGGGATATTTTTATCAGGGACTGTAGATAGGCTGACGAAAGAGACTAAAGTGTCGGAAATAACTAGAGCACGGTAGACAAAAAAAAAATTTGGAAGTCTGAATTACAAAGTAGCCATCGCAAAACTAACGTAATTAACATATTTTGTAAACAGAGAGTAGAGCAGCGATGCGGTTTCGGGTGCGATGTCGAACGCGACTGGGTCTCCGGAACGACACGTCAACCCACAATCTCATTTGTGCTTCCCACTACAACGAGCGACACGTAGGAAATGAGATGCGATTAGCTTACCCAGCCGGCGAACATTTGCTCTGTATATCGGCACAACATTCACATAAATTTAAAATAGCTGCGTCACCAAACCCGTAAGGAAATATTGCCTGTTTATCAGCACAGGTAAATCCTACTTTACATTAAACATATTTCAAGCGAGACTTAGCTTTATAAGGCGCACAATCGCCCTAATCGAGCCGTTTCACTTACACATTCAACTGCAGTAAGTTGCCATTGTGCGCTCTCTTGACTTTTGATAAATGATCCGATTAAAATGAGATTGCTGATAGCCTCTTTTTAGTTTTAAAACGTTCTTGTATAACTGATCATGAGAAATGAAAGATTGCTGACGAAGGAGTATGACTTTAAAACGATAGATGTAGCGGATAGTTATTATTTAAATTGGTTTGAGCTACCCATTTATTAGAACTGGCAATGACCTTTAATGAATGTGCTGAAATCTAAAAACAAATGAAAGTAGTTGCGTTAGTCGCCAAACAAACGAAAGATGAACAGCAAACACTGCAATAAGTAACAATCATCAGATCCGTCGCAAGTAATTCACAAAAGATATTTGAAGCGAAATGGTTTCTACCAACTTTTGGAATAGAAAATTCTCAAGGAGTAGCTGTGTGTTCTTCAACGGGTAGTGGGAGTGATTCCGAGCCGCTTACACTGGCACCCGCTCCGGGACTGCATAATACATTGCAGAGAATGCACCGCAGTTTGATCCCTTTCTAGACAAGGTAAGTACAACTGTACCCCGAGTGGAAAGTTCTCTTGATGTTACCTCCACTTTTCTACCAAGTAAGGACATGAGCTAGTAAGGGGCTTTAGGGTTTCAACGTAAATTGACAAAGTTTTGAGTATGACATCTCTTTGTCTTCTTACAAAAGGAATATCGACCATGTTCAATTATTTATGACTAATTGTTCGTACAACTTTGGAAGTGCAAAGTTCGGGCGAAGGTATTAAAGGGATACGTACAACTTATGTGGGAATAATGGCGGCCTTAAAGGGAGACGAGACATTGGCGATAGACACCTACTGAAGCAGTTAATAAAATTTGAAATACCGTGTTTACATACAATGAAATGTTAAAGTTCGGTGAAGCAAAACAATCTATGGCTTCGGTCGTTAAAACGGAATGTTGAAGAATTTAGTTCCCGGCCACGTCCACACTTGCTCTGCAGCTCGTAAAAGTTTGGTGTGCGGATAATAAATATGCTGTTTTTACCCGAAGAGACTCCTAAAACGAACTGTTGTTACATAATCGCTGCATCTCTATCATAACAACATTTTTATGATAGAGTAGATGGTTTACATTTTACATAAATCTTATAGGTACTTAAATGTTTTATAATATAATCTTTCAATGTTGAAATTCAAGTTTGTAGTTCAGTTTCACTGTCATAAATGTCACTTTTGGGTTTATTTAACGAACGTGGACGAAGCAAGAGTTCTGTGCAAGGATCGCAGCACGTGGCATTTTTTTATTTTTGCGTACCCCGCTGGCAAAAACGCGTGGGTGTACCTATGTATGCAACCGATAAAAGTCTTGTGATATATTTTATCTTGTCATTTCTCATTTAATAGATAAACAATATGAAGTAATTATAGCTGTCAAGAAACAAACAGTTAATTTTGGTCTCAGTTCAATTATAAATTACAAAGTTGTTGTGAAATATTTTAATTAATGTACGAGATACAATATTGCAATGTAATAACTTAAAATTAGTATTATTATGTTTATTGTTGATTGCGAATTCTTTATTTGAATTACAATGTCAGTTTTTATGGTAAAACTTGAAAGATAGTTCTTTACAGAAAGCTCATATTTCAACTTTATTTTCAAACCGGAGTAGGTAAAGAAAGAAAAGAAAGAAAGAAAAGGTACCTTTTATAAAACGTGTTTCTTTTTAGGACAATATGTATTCTCAAGATACATGTTGCTACTTTAATGTAGGATTCATGGATCGGCCTGGCAGGTTCAAACAATGGCGCGTTTCTCAGAAATTGTGAACCGGTGTACTGGACTTGGCCTTCGTTGCTCGTACAAAAACTTAGGTAAACGGCGGCCCATATAACTACCTAATTCAGACAGTACGAATAAACAAACTAACTAGCCTCCTTTCATGCATAACTGAGTACGGCGTTTGTAAATTGATCTATTACTTTACAAGTTAAATGTAACGACACGCGTCGTACCTCAATCAAATCAACAAAAGAAGTTGTTTAGCGACGTCGTGCAAGGTTAACCTGTGTTTCCTCATTTGACAAAAACATTATGTTCAGAATCAGTCCAATGCTATTGAATTGCAAACTGCTTACCTTGACAGATTAATTTATTAAATCAGGTTCCGCTGACATTTCGATAGCATCAAAACCAAATAAATAATTATGATTATGTTAATTTATGCATCTGGTGTAGAATAATGATTTTTGTGAGTCAACAACATCTTAATAACAGAAATTTTGTCGAATATATCTATTGTATACGAGTACGAGATACGGGACTTCAAAATTATCTCGTGACGTGATTTTTAGCAGGAAACGATAATTATCCGATGTTTCTATAAATTTACTGTTAGAGCAGGCTCAGGATTCATAGCGGCATGTTATAGCACAGTTATACTTAAAAAAAAGGCGAAGAGCACGTTTGATATTTTTGAGCCTAAGAAAGCACACAGGACCCACTAATGACAGAAGGAAATCGTCAAATGAAAGATTAACATTCAAAGAAAGTCCAGAAAGAATTGCGAAACTCTGAGCAATTTTGCTGAGCAAAAGTTACGAAAGATAAGCGGGTAAGATCTTGGTATTTTGCCAACAGAGTAATCATGAAAAATATGACAGAGAAACAGTACGATATTAAAATAGGAAATAAATTTTCAGCTCTAGATAAAATATTACAAAAAAAATAGCTTTGTAGTGTTGATTTACTATTAGAAAGGTAGATATGTTATAGATTTGTCATTGCGGTAGATGATATTAAGTCGCGATCATAATAATAATATTATTATTTGACTTACTTTTTATGAGAGCTTCTTTACAATGATATATGACTCCGGGCAAAAATCTGAAAAGAAAGAATACTTTATTATTATATGAGTTTTATTATTTTCGTTCTTACCTCTAGCAAAATACGAACAAAACTTAGTTAAGATGAGCTATAACCGGATGAGATTCATTGCTAAAGTCATATCATTGGAACACATTGGCGGTTGAATATAAAACTAAACCAATTACAAGTTTTCCAATATGCCCGGCAAATTATACCAATGTTAAACTCGCAATAGCCGCTCTACACGGCTTCTTGCAGACTTCAAATCGAAGTTTGGAGCGCTCGCGACGCATTTGGCCTGACTTATATACGCACACAAACAAACTGAAGACGCCACCATAATATGTGCACAGAAAAGCATTTAAGTCAACTGTGTTGCGGTGCGTGACTTTAAAGTCGTACTTTATTTTCTTTCGTACGTCTGGCCATTTTAATGCGTCTGTTACTGGATAAAGTGAATTATATGTTTAAAGACTTCTGTGTTATATTTATTATAATAATACCATGGACTGCCGTCCTTAAGTTCAAATCTAAGTCACGAGCCTCTGAATTCGAAATAATGTGCGTATTAATATTTTATCGATTTAATGGAGGAGGAAAACGTCATGTAGAAACAAGCTAAGCTAAGCTAAGCCGCGTGTGAAGTTGCAACCCGCACTAGGCTTACATTCTCAGAGATGATCCGAACCCAGTAGGACCTAAGGTTGATGAGGATGAAAATGTTACTTCATTTAATATTGCAGTGTTTAGTGATATGTGTATACTTTTATTAGTTATTACGCTTCAGAGTTGGTATAGAGCATATTATGTGATGTTATACATTTATATTGCAATTTCCAAGTCGAGAGTTGAAACAATAAATCTGTACGGGCCCCCTGTAGTGTTTGCTGTGCAATCACGTCGCTATTCTAGTTACATAATTCCCTTTTGCAGTTTAAAACGAAAAAGCTGCGCTTAAAAACTCCATTACAGGGTGGCATTCGTTTCGCCATGACACAATACGCGTTAACCGACAAAATGAGAGCGTTGCAGCTAGTTACGGAAATAAAAGCTGTTATTATGCATCGCGACGTTGGGTGCGCGGTCGGAGTCAGGTAAACACTGTTATTTGCATTACAGTCCCGGCCCTTGGCTAGGATTTGTGACATCCGCCGGTAAGCTTAGCAACCGCTCTGCCGCGGCAACACTAATTATTGTTGAATTCATTACGGAAACGGCGACATGTACAAGATTGGATTCTGTGCAAATATCTTTACAAGGTACATTACCTTTCCTCAGTATGCGATTGCTATCTTATTGCTAAGTGTAACAGTTAACTAGCGAAGCGAACTCTACGGCCGCGACGGTAAGATACTGTACCGTAAGAGGAAAAGCTTCACATTCACATTTATTTAACTAATTAGCGCGATGAAACGGTGGCTGCGTTTCAGAATAAAAGTTTAATTAAATTTACAGGATCGACGAAGCACAAACATTTAACATAATTTTATAATTATAATAGGCGAGCGAGAACAAAATAGGTATGATGTTTCACTTTATTTTGTCTAAATTAGGTCTAGAGATACGGCTTAAGAAAGGCTGCTAAGTGGGGGCGCGTTTAAGCAAGCTTGTTGAGCGTGGGGGTGGCCGCAAGTGTGCAAGTTTCACGCTTGCGGTGGCAACATGTAACGCGTCTTTTTACAGAACCTCTGAAATGGCGAGCGGGGCGGAATTCAAAAGCTTGAGCTAGTTCCGGACCGTCGCGACAGGCCGGAGACAAAGGCCCTACACATCCACAGGCGTTTCAAGCAATTGAATTTTCAGTAAATTTTCCCTGTTTTATATTTTGGTACAACATTCAACAATATCTTTGAAAGTTTTGTATTTAAACCGGCGAGCGAACTGTAGATAGCAACAGTTTATGTCCCTTGTTGTGGCTCAGAATTATAGTTTGAGCTTGTTGGTATGTATCTCTTGTGACCTATGGCTCGAGATAGGGGGATCAACGCTGAGCTAGCGTCGCCCAGACAACAATAGAGAAACTTTACACGACACACTGAACATGAGGAATTGGCTTTTGCTACGGTTAGCATTTATAGTTGTAATGAGGAAGCTGCGTTTTCGACTTCATTTCATATTATAAAGTCCCTCGCCGTTTACCTATGCCATGATCTTAGAAACTCCTGACCAGATTTTCATGCAGTTTTCACCAATAGACGATAGAGTCATTCATGAGGAAGATTTGAGTGTATGATTTTTTAAGGTTTAGTGTATATTGGTTGTAATATGACGATAATTGTGTACAACCGTGCGAAGCCGTGACGGGTCGCTAGTATTAACTATTTGTAAAGAGCAACTATTGAAACTACGGATATCGACAACATCCGAGTCGAATTTCTTAATGGACCATGTTAATTTCTAAAATAATTGGTGAGTCGTGCTCAAGATGTACGAATATCTATTAATTGGTTCCTGGTAGTCACTTTAAAAGTATCTGTGCAAACACTGTGGGCCTTATTCCAAACATTTTGAAAATTTATATTAGATAGCGTACTAAAATTACTGTCTTTGTCGTTTTGATGTGAATAAAGTGAGGCGGCGCTAAAGGGCCTTCATTTCATTGGTTTAGAATATGTCGAAATTATTTAATGACTGATTTTGAGTCTCTAGTATGATTCGGCAATAAGTACTTTCGTTCGTTCAATCAACCAGCCAATCTCAGTCCACTGCTGGACATAGGCCTCAAAAATCTCTAAATTAGGCCGATAGATGACGTACTTGCTAACTTAAATGGATTATGTGTTGTTGATAAATGTTAACTAGCTTAGTTTCAAGAAAACAAACGCATAGGTAATGCTTAAGTTATGCCTGAAAACTCCTAGTAATACTTTGTGCTTCAAGTAGCTAGTGGTAATATTAAAACTTAGTATATTATCGAAGAACATGTTGCAAAACATCTACTTAATATGCAAGTTAGTCAGTTTATTAACATAGATGGGAGCAGCAAACTTTTGTATTTTTAGAGAAAAAAGTTTAAAACCAGAATTTTATTAGTAAAGTTGTATAACGCGCTTTCAAAACTTAATCGAAGTGCGCGGCACGTCGTACGTAAAACTCGACGAAAGTATGACAAAAGCACGTGCGCGCCCGAACCTTCCAAACTTCCCGAAGGACAGCGCGACATTATTTAGGGGCGTTTCTGAAAGGCAAGGTGTGTCGTCTCGAGCCCAAGGGAATTCACTACGCTTTAAAGCTGGTAATTTGATGTGAGTCTTTCGAGATTTTTCCATCTTCCCGGGTCGTTCGGGGAGCGGGCGGATTAGGCCACGCACGGCACGGGCGAGGGCGGCGACGCGCCAGATTAATGTCGTGAGCTTTGCGCCAAATTTAAAATGTCACGTTCCATTTTTCCAGCCAACAGAGCCCGTCAACGACCCGAACAGTTAATGCTTCCGATTGCACGCATTCCTTACGCAATAATAAATGGTCATGTAGACGAAATATACAAAGTAACATCAGACACTCGATACTTAAGATATACTTTATTGTTATAATATAACAAGTGAGATGGTACAGTTGAATAAAGTTATTTCAGCGTTACTTAACAAAATAAGCAATCTTGTAGATGACGACGTGATAAGACTACAGACTGAATTGTCGTCCTTGAGACAAATAAAGTAGAAAGAACTGTCAGAGGTCAATGATTCGTATGTGTGTCTGCAGCACACATACGTACATGTATTATCTAAAGTGTAGTCAACATGGAAACGGGGCGTAGGAAAAAAGGCAAAGTCGTAAAACTGGCGCCCACCAATCGCCAAATAAGGCCGGCGAGGCACCGGCGGGCCGCGCGGCGTCGTCCTTGACTCCCGGCCAAATGACATAAGTTGGCCCATGGGCGCGGATTCTTGACTAATCGATAAACAAGACGGAATGGATGAAGAACCTCAATGTTGAATCGCCGCACCCACGCTAAGCTATTACTTAACAACTAATTTGGACATGATTCCATAAGACCGTCGAATTAAACGAAAAACTTGACAATAGCAGCAAGGCTATTCAATTTATGCAGTACTAAAAACCAGCACAACACTATTTTTTTTATATTGTAATATAAACGAACGGACTTATTCTAAGAGCTTTAAGTATAGGAATATTCGGAACGTGTAACATCTATCATAAGGCCTGGGTTCGTCTCAGTCTTATTTTATCTCTTTGTCCCTTTAATACAGGCTGGCGGAACATAATTCTGAAACTTTTCAAATTTTCATATTCTCCCAAAAGTCAACATTCATAAAGAGCCTCAATTTTAATAATTTCACATTTATAGTATATGGAGTGCGTGTCCGTAGCAGCCATAAAATGTGCGTGCGGCAGAAAATTGATGCGTAGGGATGTGGTGTAAATTTTGGCCTTATTATCGTAGCCTTGAATTTTGATAGGTCTAATGGGCATAGCTTGATACAGTTTTCACACGATCATAGCGTATTTTGTTTTACTTTCTACAACATTCATAAAAGCGTAGCTAAATGAGTTAAAGAATAAGTAACCTTTTTGTACGCGACGATGCGACGCGGCGGATAAGTTCGTTTCTGTCGTGTTCAGTTTGATGGCCTCAATAAAAAATAAAAACCAGTCAAGTGCGAGTTAGACTCACGCACTGCAGGTTTGTACAGCATTAAAAGTTCGAAGAATGTTTATTAGAATCAAATTTGGTACTTAATTTTATTATTGCTGTGATAACATAAAAATAGGTAGGTAAGTAAACTAGTTAATTATTAAGATTTAAAAAATCCTTACACCGTATTTTGCCCATTCAGGAATTGAAATTTATTAAGAAGTATCGTTATAAAGACTGTTTTCGTATACTGAATAGTAATGATTATTGTAGTTACTGAGAAATAGGAGCATATTATACGGGCAGACAGACAAACATCGAAGTCTTACAATAGGGGTTCTTTATTCACATTTCTGTTCCGTAGCCCTAAAAAACGTGAATACAAAGTTGAGCCATCTATTTGTCTACAAAGTTTTTAATGGTCGATTATTTACTTTTAACCTTTATGACACAACCACAAAGTAGTTATATGTAAAACAGCTACTACAGACCAAAAAGGATGAAAAATAGCGTGATGCTAAATATAGAGTTAATTGTAGCTTTAATTAAATTCTTGGGTGTTATGCAGCGGCATAACAAAGTAAGGTAAGTTGCAACAGGCAAAGCCATTGGCAGGATTAGCATGCAGAGCGTCTAGCCTGGTGTCAAGTTCATTGGCGAGAGCCCACGTAGGCACGTGCTCGCCCCCGTGTAACAAGGTGACTGACTTTACCATACAACATTCATGACGACATGTATGGTGAGTAATTACATGTCTGTAATGCCATGGCGGCCAATGGCTTATATAATCTCTAATCTTGTTAATCAGATTATAAATAGGGCTGTCGTCAAGCATAAATTATTTTTGAAGAATATGATATTAATAGAGAGGTTCTTCTACGCTCTAAAAGTGGCAAATATTATGTAAGCGCTCTTTTACTAGTAAATAAACTCAATTGGTATCTTAAAGCAATACAATTTATAGGTACTTTGTTGGAACGTATGTAATTAACAAGGTACGTATATACTTAAGTATCGTCCATATTAACAATAAATTACTATCCTCAACATGCTTTTTATCATAAATGTTCTTTAAATAGCCACCCAACCCCACGTAGAAACTCGGAATTGTTTTTACCTCCTAAATTGTGGCATACATATTATATTATAATAAAATTACTTTTTTGCCTTTGACTGCCTCATTAGTCTAGTGGTCCAAAGCGCGACTGCTACGCTGGAGGTCCTGGGTTCGATCCCCAGGTCGATCAAAGTGTTATTGGGTTTTTCTATGAAATTCTCAACAGCACCTCGGAGTCTGGATTTGTGCCCGGTGAATGGCAATAGGCTCGCCCCCTATTACATGGGACCTAATCATACCGGCGAACTGTGGGTGTACATTAAGTACACCTCTGCCTAACTCTTCGAGGAATACAGGCGTGATGGTATGTACTTTTTACAAAAAAATTACGGACATTTTATATTCAGAGACGTAATTATACTAATCAGGTCATATACTAATCAAAATTAGACCATAAGTATTATAATACTGTAGGTACGATATAAATAATAACGATCAAAATCGATTGATATAAACGAATTTTCGCACACCTCCTTTTTTGAAGACAGTCATAAGGGGTTAGGTGCTTTAGTAGTGGGTAAAATACAAATCTGCTACGTGTGATCTTTGCAAATCAGAGAACGTTAGCAATTCACAACAGAATGAGTCAAATTAGTAAAGTGACGATGCAAGCTAGTTTCAGAGAGCTCTCTCCGGCACCAAATCAATGATTCATCGATCAATAATTGAACAAAGCGCATTAGTGAGGCGATCGCTAAACGTCCACTTCGCTGGTGAGTAAACAGTGCGCGGTGAACACGAAGGCGTAATCCGTAGGGCGGCACTTAGCGCGCGCCGCAAGCTCCGCACTCTAATTGCACACCATCTAATCTGTTTGCGTTTCCAACGCATCGAATTACCTATTCGACTATGCATTTTGACACTCACTTTGCAAAATTTACATACTCACAGCTCAAAAGAACTTTTTACATTTAAAAATAAAAACATATATATTTATACTTCTGTGCAGAATAATAGCACATAAGGAGGACATAATGCCATACAAATCAGGCGGTAGATTTACCAATTGGAGATTTTGTTCCTAAAAATACCAAATTTATTGACAGATGTGATTGGAACGGGCTGTAAGAGTATTTCAGGACATTATCATCTACCGTAATGTAAATGTAAATAAATCGTTTGACTTACAATTAAATCATATTCATAACCATTTCTGAACACCTTTAGCGCGTTGTTGGTTAAACTTATATAAAAACACAAACAGTAACTGCACAATGAAAATAATATAACAGCAGACGTGCGTGATTTTAACCGTCAAAATTCATGCCGTATAAAATGCGAATAAAATAAAATGTTTAGAAATACCATTATCATTTGATGCGCTTGATAACGTCATGTTCGAGCACATTGCGCCCGCGCATCTGCAATCTTCACGGTGCGGCCGTTGCACTTATGACATCATCGACGTATATGTTGTACGGAGTAAAAATATGAATTGAGATATTTTCCTGATATGATCATTAATTTATTATATGTTTGCTTGGGAGTTTTGCGAAGGAATCAGAACGGTTTATATAAATTTCACGTGAGACATAGATTCGGATTAAAAGAGGTGGCGAGGTGATTTGGATAGAAGGTACCTAGAAGGAATTGAGGGAGGCCTTTCACCACCTTACGGCACTAAAGGGTTTTTAAAAAATAGATAGATCTTCGGTTCTAGACCGGGATAGATTACACAGTTTCATTCCAAGAGTCCGTAATACTAAACAAAACGTCTCGAATTCACGACGTATAAATATCAAAAATGTAACGGAAGGAGTTACCGCGTCGAATGGAAACACAAAAATACAAATAAAAATATACTGAAGGAGAAAAACCCGATAACTCAGAATTAACATTGACATACAATACACTTCCTTCAATACAAGGGTAAAGTAAGGAGTACTTATACAAAGTACAATACGTGCCCTACTTGAGTAAAGATTCGACGAGTGTTCACATTGTTGGTGATTTCTTCGAGTCGAACTGAAGGAGTCGCTTCTTAAAAGGCACACATTCGATTTTCATATATCGCTAACATTTAATTTTATAAATGTTATACTTAAGCAACAAAGCTACATTAGCAGTGATATGATTATTGGACTGTCGGGTCTTAAGTCTCGAGAGACCGGATTTTCAGTTTTCGGAATTATATAAGTACCTACTTATTAATTAATTTATCACTCGCTTAAAATGGTGAAGGAAAACAAAGTGACCTTTACGCCTGAGAGATTTGCGGCGGCCCGCAGTAGGCTAGCGTGGACAATCCCTCTTATTATGAAAAGAGACCAGTGAGACAGTATACGGGTTGATGATAATACTAAAACATTTAATCCTAGTTATGAAACACAACTAATTTGAACTACTCAACGATATAATAGTAATGGACAGTATATTGTTAAATTGCCGAAACTAACTTTATAGTGTTCAAATTACTTAAGAAATTTGATGTTTTTAGTAATGACATAACATTTTATTGCAACAATCAGGAAATTATGACGTTCTGCATCGTTACATATTTCTGTTTTGAAAGTTTGCGTGAATTCAGCATTAAATTCTTCATTTGTTACCTAAGACAACTATTGCGTAATAAGCATGAGGTTATCTAAGCTTCCTTTTATTATTTTGTTAATTTAAGTATTGAAACTAGGTTTTAACAACAACACTTATTAAGATTCATTACAATTATTTTTTTATGAAATGAAAATAATTTCGAGAGGCGATCTAAATATAATTAAATTATTTAACCAAACAGGCTCATCTTTAACTGTTTTATTTACTTACTTATTTATTAGAAGTGATATGTCTGCGTGTTTCTAAAACTTATTTTTTATTGCCTCGGTGTGAGATTTTAGCAAAATATTTTAGTAATCTCTTCAAAGCAAAATACTAACAGTTTGTTAAAATAAATAATGCAAATATAGGCGTAAGACTCTCGAAAAACAAGAGGTTAAGTACTTAGTGTTGATTCTGAAACGATCGAGTTTGTAGTGTTTCATGTTGCCTCGACGACGACGAGGTCTTACTCACCAATCTTTTGTTGAATCACGCAGGATAAAATAAGAAATTTTGAGACGTTTATTTGGAAATAGTACTGGAGAAAGTTTCGAATGAGTTAATGAGCGTATAAATATTCATAATGATTTATCAAAAAATCATCGTACCTAAGATTCGCCAAAAATTTGCACCTACTGTAATATTACGTGTGATTTCTGAATAAATGTCTCATCTGTTTATGATCAAATATGGCCTTTGAGGTTGAATTTGGGTTCAAGGAGGTGCCTCGTACCTCCTTGATGAAGATAAACGAGCAATTGTTATGTCAATGAATCCTGTCTGCAAAATTTTAAAACGATATTGTATGCAATGTTGCGTATCGCCTGACAATGTGTATGTAAATATTTATTGATAGATTCATTTCTCAAGTTGCTGAGCCTCCTGAACAGTGAACAGAGGACAAAATTACACGCTGAGTAATCGGGTGAGTCTGGTTCGTCTCGCTTCATGATTTCGTTTTATTGCCGCTATTTTTTGTTCGTGTTCAAGTGACTGATTCTCTATTTGAGCACCTCAGTAATTTGTATTTGTCTCAATGCAATGCAGCCGTACAAATAGTAGCAATTACACTGCATAAGCAAAGCTCTATTATAAAGCTTAACTTCGATTAAATAACGTAAGAATTTATTAAAAAGTTGAGTCTAATATAAATCAAGTGTTAGAAAATGTAGTCTAAATTACCACAGAATTGGATATGAGCGGTTATTGCAGTGGAAATTATAAGCTGACGAATATTGCATGCACGTCACCTTAGCCTTCGGCTTCGTAATAGCTATAAGTATGACTCAGTATTGAGTGAACTGTTGCAACACAGGCCGCGGTAGCCGGACAGAAGACGTTTCTAAGAACAAACGTGTCTTTAAACAAAATATCAACTCCATTCAAACTATAGATTTTACTGAATCAGAGTAAGTTATTGAGTACTAATTAACGCAACTATTTTTAAATCATCTAATACAATTGTAAAACGTAAAACTTTCTCTGTGTATTATTATATAAGTAAGCGTTTTGAACGGATAATGACTTTTACATTAGATAAATTAGAGGCGGCTAACAATGGCGCCCGCTAACTAGAAAGTGAATCAGGCTGGTGCCGAGAATGGTCTTTCCGATCGTATCGATCTTGGGTTCGTTACCCCGTTCATTATTCTCTCAATCACAATAAGACCATTTTACTTTAAGTGAAGATATATCTCTCGCTGTGTCATCCATGGATATTTAAACTAGGACGTCAGTGAAAATAATAATGTATTCAAACGGTGAATCAGAAATAAATCCGATGTGACCTTTTACATTTCCTAAAATAAGAGAGGTCAACGCTCACATTGCGAACACTGTCTTTTAATTCAAAGACTTCTTTTATGGCTTTTGCCGCAACAAGCAATAAATTAGCCCTTTACGGAAAAATGGACATCTGCTCCTTTGGAAAAAATGCCTCCTTGGAAGTAAAAGGACGAAATTTACGGTCCGTGTAACCGTGGGTAGAAGGACCTCGCCCACGAGTCGCATGCAAATGGCCCCATTGGAGCGGAGCAGCGTTGCTACCAGGTTCCCGGAAGATTAAAATCAGAACACCTCGCAACTCCCGGTCATCTAAGGGCGGGCAACTCTCTCAGCTTGGCCAGTACCTACCTCGCTTACAACTTTCGATAACTATGACATTTTAATTTACGGAATCATGCAACAAATGCTGCCATAGTGATATATAAAATTACTTGCTTCTTATACTCGTTTAAACATTAAAATACTTAACATCCGACTCAGTAATGGAAATAGAAATGCATGTGCTGAATTGGTATGACACAGCTTAGTCAGTTCTAAGTTGTTCTAATTTCGCTCTAAAACAGTGATTCTGATTCAACGCGAGAAATGATGTCCAAATATAGAATTATCCAGTACACCCCACATTAATGTGTCTCTTGGCCTGCAGTGTATCGGAGCTAAAGGTTCGTTATTCGCTGCCAACTCTGCATTCAGCGGAATTCAACACTATTAATAGAACCTGACAAATCATGAACACTATGATAAATTAATTTGTTGCGCATTGCAGGAAAATGAAATCAATATTTAACATCTATTATCTTCCAAGCAAATATAGCATAGTTACTGATCTCAAATTGCTTAATCGTATTTTATGGAATGTGATATTGTTTAGAGAATGAGTAGAGCGTAAGAATTTATGAGTGAACGTATAAAGGAATTGCATGAAAGCAATAAAGGCGACAAATTCAGTTGTCGTCTCGCCCACGCTGCAGACTTTAGGCGCCACACTACATGACATAGCTAGTCGTATATACGCAGTCATACAACTTAGATGGTTGTTGTGGATGTACTCATCTCTTAATGTAAATTAGTATTATTCACAGGAAACGCGTTGCTATGCATGCTTCATGAAATTGCTTCAGGGACTTAATTACTGCATGTGTTGCATATGTAATCTTTATCGTCTTACGATCGATATAACTTTAACGAGTGTGTACATTTATTAGACCAGAACCAAGAAACTTAACTTCACCTTGCAATATAAGCCAATCTAAAGTATTAAGTTTCCAAACAATAATCTATTTAGTACAATGCAAAAATAATTACATTGCAACACATTGTTTGTTGTAAGTGACGTGTTTTTAATTAAATGTATCAAGGTGAAATAATACGGTCTTTAGTTTAAATAGGTGTAATTGGTTTTTTTTAAAGTAAAATGGAGGCTTGTTGCCTTATGGCTACGCGAAATAAAAGTCTAAAATATTCTTCTAGACAGATTAGTTTAATAAAAAATAAATCATTAGTTTGTTATTATTTTTCAGCGATGAACGTCGATCGCAAAATTAACTGAAATTATTAATTTCAAGGAGATATACGTTTACGTCACATTAGTAGTGTTATTCAATATAAATAATAATAATAATAACATGATTTATTTCTCACCACAATATAGTAAAATTTTAGTAGGAATACATAGTAATTGGTACATTTACTTATATTGTGTTATAATATTTATATGAACAAAATTTTAATAGGTACTTAGTCTAGAACAAGAGCATATTTTCCCTTTCAGTTTCCTGCTGTTTATCCCTAACGCTACTAAAAACGTTCGTTTGCATCAATTAAATTTGATAGTATTTTTCCATAGCTTACATAACGACAGAATAATAATAGTAACAGTCCCATTGAAAAATATATATAACGTCCTATAGACATTTGCTATAACGTGTTTTGTCATAAAATATCACATCTATACTAATATTATAAAGCTGAAGAGTTTATTTGTTTGTTTGCTTGAACGCGCTAATCTCAGGAACTACGGGTCCGATTTGAAAAATTATTTCAGTGTTAGATAGCCCATTTATCGAGGAACGCTATAGGCTATATATCTACACGCTAAGGTCAATAGGAGCCAAGCATAAATGAAAAATGTTGCAAGAACGGGGAAAATTTAAATGCAGAAAAGCCGAGAAACCACGCGGGCGAAGCCGTGGGCGGAAAGCTAGTGTCTAAATAAGACAAAACATATTATAAGTTCTACGACGCGTAATAGACGTTTATTTTTTTATGAATAAGACAGTAATGTAAACTTGTTTTATACCATAGTGTGTGCTAGTCTGAAGTGGAAAGTGGGGCACCATTGCACTTTCTCCTGCCAGAAAGCCAAGAGCTGCGCATAAGCCGTGCAAATCACATTGTACTTACACTAACAAACAATAATGTGTGACCATTTGGCTACTCTTTATCCTTTTCAGTTGTCATAAGTAATGTCATTATCTCATCAGCAAAACACGACAAAATTTTAAAATTAGTCATGCAGCATACGACGGCCACGTTACAAATGACGCTGAAAATAATGGACACATAAGAGAGACACGTTGGACGGCAAAAGATGAAATACAAAAATAAAATGTAGAACGAGCCGACATTGTGTGTTCTGAGTTAACTAATATTCGATCAAAAGCGAGTGGACTCGGTTGCAAAACTACCTTGCTTGTTACATGTTCTGTGTATATGTACTGCACCTACAATCCTACATGAATAAATGAAGTAATACTGTTTATATTTGGTTACGTAAACATATAAATGTACTGTGCAACTTAAAAAAAAATATTACTACTACTATATTGTACGTACCTACTAAGTATAGGTTAACACACGTGACTGTTAAATGAACCTGAACAAATATGTAAACGCACACGTCTGTCACAGTTGCGAATAATAAGTTATGGCTTTTTCCTTCAAGTTATTCAAAACATATTTTATAATAAAAAAGTAGACGTTGAAGTAACAGATTCTCTAGCATTAGCCTAAGCAATAACACCTAACACTAATCCTGATTTAAGCCTTTATAATTGCTTATAGGTTAGTAGAAAAGTTTTATTACTTTGCGAATTAAGCAAGCAAAGTATGAAACGTGCAGAGTTGGCGGTCGCTTGTGGCCGTGCGGCGGGGGCGGCGAAACCGGCGCTCAAACCAGTTTGTGAAAGAGCCCTTCTGACGAAGTCGGCCGCCAAGCCGCTGAACGCGGAGGACCGGTGCATTAGTCGGGTCATCTGCTTATGCACCGCATTCAAATCACGATTTCATAAGTTTAAATGCAGTGGGCACCTTTTATAGAGCCATTTATGCATTGCTCTGTTCTGGTTCTTGAATAATTTGTAACTTTAGCCTGCAGCTTTCAGGTCTTTACGTTATATTCATGCACATACTTTAAGGGAGACAGTAGACTTATTAATTCAGTATTACAATTTAATTAACTAATGTAACATACAATTTGAAATGTCTGTCTTCGTCCTTTTCATATCAACAAAGTGAGACAGTGCTAGAATTAATTACTCTTAGTTGATAATGTAACCTTTGAGAATATTATTATACTAACAAATTATTGAGTGAATTCAACAGTGGCACATGTCAAAATATGATGGACCAACACGTTGGTTCCTTAATGCACAAAATTAAGTTAGTATGTAAGTAATTAAGAACAAGAATAATAAATAATTAAACACTTATTGAATTCAGTCAACGAAATGAACGTTGTACAGTAAAGAATGAATGCTACAATATCATATGTACTTACACTATTTTCATATTTTACAATACCAAAGCTCGCCCAAAAGCTTCTATTATTTCCAGTGCATTATCTGAAATTGCAAACAATGACGACTGCGGCAAGTGTGCAGGTCAATGCATAATACAGTTCCAGCTATTCAGATGTTTCCCGAGACAAACTTGGGCATATTTCTGTGAGAGCATACTATATAGAAGTTGAACTGGAAATTAAGCAATTAACATATTCTCGAATCGTAGAACATTATCATTAGTACATGTATATTTATGTATACAACAGCATTGCAAGTCCAAATGCGGCAGGCCCATGGCTTTATTTCACAACGCAACCAGTTTTGTGCATGCGATGTGGCGCGGCAGTCTTATAACCCTATTTGTTATGATGCCATGTTTTACGTTACAGGAAATGAGCTTATACCGTCGGTGAAATGTTTTTTTTTTTTAATTTTAAACCTGGATGGTCATAGAAAAAAAGTCGCATTCAACCATTCTTCACCGCATTGAAAGTGAAATGAAAAATTATACGCGCAAAAGCTCACCAGAGCTTTTAATTAATTCACATTATTAATAACAGTTCTTTTGTGGCGGACATAAAGGAAATGAGAGAGAAGCGTTTAATTCCTAAAAACACAAATGTGCATCATTGTATACCGTGAAACGGTAGCAAAACTGTTATTAGTCCTTTATAACACTGTCGTGTCCATTCGTACTAGGTTTAAATTGGATTGCGATAATGATACTCGTTTCAAATACCTCTTAAAAGGTTCGCATTTCCTCGTTTAAAACAATACGAACACACGAATTCTTGCTCCCCAAAGCTTTGGTTTGTTGATTATATTTTCAGCGAACTATCATATTATTTTATTTTATCCTTGAGACACTAAATTGTAAATTTGCAAAACATAATAACAATACACAACAATCGCGCAATTGAATCGCATAAAAGTATATTTATAACTTCATTTGAATATAATAAAGTTGAATTGGTTGCCAAATGCGTGTTCGTAAAAACGCAAGACATATCAAGAGCAAACCGATTGAGCGTGTCTGAATAATGTCTAGTACTTTCGAAGTGATCATTGGCGGATACTGTGTTATAATATCACTGAATCACCTTGCGTGGGTCAAGGTGGCTAGCGAAGTGAATGTAAAATGGTGATTGTTATCTACCTTATCGAATGTGTCGCTACAGGCCTACAGGCTGCAAAGGCGACTGAGAGGGGAGCACCGGACACTTTCAAATTTACATTCATTACATTAAATAATTCTAAACTGTGTATATTTTTTACAACTAAGTATTTATCACAAGCTCCGTCATTCTATTAAAAATAGACAGATATAGTAACGGAACTCGTTGATGTCTTAAACCAGATTGATATTTAAATACCAAAACATGTATGAGTTACCATATAAACTACGTGGGAGTTTGGCATTGAATATTAAACTGAGCAGTGAATATTTGAAAATAGTAACAATCGAAGACACGATTGGTTTTCATTGGAATTGGAACTCCAACCTTAAACAAACTTGCCTTAAGTATCCATGCATAGCATATATATGCATAGTCGTACGTTAAGAGGTAACGAAGGGTTCTTGGTGAATGCAAATGCCTATTAAAGCTCTTTGAACACTATAGGGTAACAGACTAGTAGCTAGAAAATCTCATTACTTGTGTATATAGGTACGCTTCTGTAGTAAATCTAGATAAGCCAAGCCTCAGATTCACGAGCAAGCGAGCGCATTCTGCTTGAATAAAGTGACGTAAAGACTGACGCCATTAACTTAAGCACAAAGCAAGCCACAATCGGAACTGGAGCAATCAAGATACACAAACCCGTACACAGTACACAAACAGTGCTTAATTTAACAAACTCCATGAAAGGATATCATTGTTTCCTTTCAGTAAAAAGTAAATTTGTCTGACTCATTAGTCAGGCAAATATTTATGTACTTGTCATTGCAAGACGATTATAAATAATTATAATTTCTTATTAATTAAACGCGCTGCAAAATTTATATATAAGTCTGTGTTATGTTTGCGGTATCTTTTTTTTCTGCACTTAAATTATAGGTAGGTAGTGCTCTCCCCAACAACCCTAAATAGGAAATTGACGATTTTACGTTGCGATATTGCGTTAAAATTAACCCTTCGACGGAATGACTCATTATGCGACTACCAGGAAATGTCATTAAATTTTCACGATGGCGTTTTACGTTACCCACGGTTTCGCCACTTCATGCATATTTATCAAAATAATGTTACCGATTGAAAAGCTGCATATAAACACGCACTGAATTGCAGAATGATACAGAGTCTGTCGAATTGGAATTTACTGTTGTGGTTTTGAGGGTATACATTCGCACGAAGTCCAGGTCGCATTTCGGAGGGTGGTCGTTGTCCGGTAGTCATTAGCGAACGCAACCCCTGCGAAGGGTTGAAGCGAGTTCCGCGAATCGCGCTTGTGACGGTGACTCAGGCCTCGACGGCGACGGGAAAATACCGATCGCCCACTCGATAACCACTTTCGATACAGCACGATTGCATTACTTGCACAATATCGATCGACCTGGCAAAATTACTTATTACACTGTTCGTGCTGATAAAATTACTGGCCCAATAAAGCTGCTATTGCAATTTTAGTACATAAAAGGAAGGCTGTCTCCATGTGACTTTTGTTCAAAGAGGTTTTATTTCATCAGAACCAACTTAATTAGTTTTTTTTATAAAAGTTAACTGACTAACTTTAAATATACTAGAGTAATGATTTGTGTAATTACAGAATAATTAAAGATATTGTCTTAGGCATAAAGCGACCCTTGTCTTCATAAATGTCCATTCTCTGCCTGAGCTGAAAACTCGACAAACTGTCTAGACGTGGTCAAAACAATACAGTCTATTTGTGACATGTTGCATATAAACTAAGAGTTGTATGGCTTTGCAACAGTAAAAGTGAAATAAGAACTTTCTCTGTCTTTTGTAGCAGGAACGAACTAGCGTTGGTGGTGGAGGCCACGGGAGAATAGAATAGCTAGTGGCACACGACCACGCCAGGTGGAGCGCGATGCCCGCGTATTTCCATAATTGGCAAAAAAAAGTCGGCATACCATACAACAATTTTCTCATTGTGTCAGAGCTCCCAAGGGTCTGAATAAAACAGAGGCTCGGGGCGGACGAGTTGGCGCTAATTTCGCCAGTCGGGCGATGACACATTTGTTATACACATCACGTATGCAGATACGACAGCGGTTTGTTCATATTCTGCTAAATGTCTATAATTACGCGTTTCTCAATTATAAAAATAAACTTCACACATAGTGTTGTGTGGATATGGGTGAATGTTAGGTCAAGCGTTTGTATCAAGATGCCAGGCTAAAGAGCACATGTGCTAGGCAGATGTCGACGTCAGGATAAGTATGGGAGCATTGAGGCGCTCCAAGTGCGATAATTTGTCTTCAATTACATTCAATAACACGTTTATTTAAATAAAAAGCATCTATTTCAGGGTTCTGTGATTTGTTAATCTGATAATATCATTTAGGTATCGCTTCGCAATGTAAGTCCTTGTATTACAATATTTATTAGTGGGTAGAACATTGAATAATCAAAACATCTAATCTACATTATCTAACGTACAGATAAGGTAAGCGTTTAGTTTTCTCGTTCAACATAACTGTAGGGAATTTCTTCTTGTTCTGATTCAAAAAGTCTTTGTTGGTAACGAAGCAAATAGGCGCTCAAGGACTGAATAACAAACTTTTCTCATCCAATTTGTCGCACCTCATACTTTTATTCTCGGAAATGTACCTTTCAGCCTTATTACTCTGCAATATAGACCGAAAAGTAAGAAAATTGCTTGATCCGTAGCATTGTAAAAGTCGCCCGCTCTCGTAAAAGTCCCACATATTTCACGACAAATAAACTTCTCATCCTATGAAATTTTCTTCTCGGGAGCAGTTCACTGCAGGTAATATTTCAAAACATGTGTCATTCATAACTTTCGCCTTCGCAATGTCTGTCGATGGAGCTCGGGCGAAAAGGTCTCAATAATAAATTTTTCGTGAGCCCGCTCCGTTATCCCCGCGAGCGAGCCCAGGTAGATTTTACGGCCGCGCAAGGGAAAATAAACGAAAAATAAAATAAAAGTCAAAATGGTGGACATAAAACTATGTACCTGAATATACTACGCACGAAAAGTTTGGGAAATGTAAACGGACTATTACCTGCTGCTCATGTTGGCGGAATAAATTCAATTAGTTCTTGGAAGATTCACTAAACATTTTTTTGTATCCTTAATATACATAGGTATACCTACCATATCTCATTCTCAGAAATGTCATTGTAAAGGTCAGATAAGATTTAAAACTACCTCACATACGGAAAATTAGGCGTGTGGTGATGGTTACTAAATTCACATTAAACGTTAATTTCACGACTAATTTTAAAGGCATATTTGTCTTCTTTACCCTTTACTTATCTGTTTTTAGGAGACTATGAGTAAGCAAGTAGCACTAAATTTTGTTAGTGTTAGTTAAAATCTTTCTTAGGAAAAATGTTTCAATATTCAATTGCGATTTAGAATTCAATGCTATAAATTTTGTGTCTACGTCCTAAAATAACATAGCCAACACGCAAATCTTAATTTGATAGCTTATCTCCAAGTTGTAACGGCATGGTTAGAACTAAGTTAGTGATTTATTGTATCGTTAAAGCATTAGAGTTTTATGGTACATACGGACATTAAAGCGACAACAATAAGACCTGCTACCTCATAAAATACTAAACAACCTTTGTAACTACCCCGTTGTCGTCGGTCGTATGAAATTTCAATCACGTCACAATACGACCACTGTGTTATTACGTACTCCAATACGGATATAATGTAACAATTCAAAGATTATTCTAACCATTGTTACATTGGCAATAAGTTAGTATTACTTCGTCCGGGACTTTATAAGACTCAAATACAAAGGGGATGGAATTGAATATCAACACGCTTTAGTATTCTTGTAAGTATGAATTACTTATCTGCTATCGAACTGTCATGAAATAACGAGGCTTGAGATATGACTAAGGAAAACTGGTGAACTAAAGCAAATATAACCCATGTCATGCTTATTTCAGTACACAATGACTGAGCAAAAACATACTTCCCATTTTGCATAGAATTTATGTGGGAGTCCGCTTCCAGATCTAGAGGCGGCTTAGTATCAATATGTTACACAAAGAGACAACACACAGATCTCCAAAACTTTCTGGGTATATATATATATATATATATATATATCCAAATATCCAAAGTATAAACAGTTGTCAGGCTTTCAAAATTCGGACATAACTGATGTATGTATGATTACTGCGACCGGTGACCTAAAATATTCTCCGGAGAGATTACCGATGTGTTAAAGAATGATCACCCATCCATGAATATCAATAGTTAGCTAGTATTTTATAATGAAAAAATAAAAAAGGATAATAAATTATGCAATGGTAATAAGAGCGTTTATGTAATACATGCATTTATAAATACTTAATAGATAACGGAGTCTGGTATTTTATGATATGCAAAGATGCATCAGATTAATAAATATTAATATTATGCAACACTATTATTTACAATACTTGAGCACATGGGTTGAATACTTAATAAGAGATTATGAACTACTAATCAGGTTCCGATTGCGTCTAGCAAAGTTTTAAAAGTGCAAGGATACATCAAGCTATATCTAAATATACAGTATGACCTTGAATAGCTTTCCGTACAATGAGAGGTCGGCTTATATTGGATGTGTACTTATAGCTTGACCCATACTCATAATTATGAATTAAAAAATCTACCATGTAGTACCTATGATTGACGGTATCACTGTGGAAAATGTATACCTACGTATTACTTATTCTGTGCCTATTATGTATGCTAAATTTATGCTAGCATGACAGTAATTTTTATATGAGCCCAGATTTGACACTGCTATTTCTTAAGGACAAACTGAAAACCTGTTTGTGAAGACCTGCTCCTCAGTCAAGAAAACGGGTGTGTTTCTAATTCAGATGCCTCTACAATAGACGGGTCGCATGTATTAATAAAGTAGCAAAACAATTATAGCATATGGAGCGAAATTTTTTGCCCAAGAAAAGGACAACATAGGTTTGCGAGAGAAGTACTGCTAAAAAAATAGCTTTCGGAGTCAGGTAGTGGGTACTAACACAGTAAATTAAGCAATTAAAGAATGTGGACAGACAAATTTTGCCAAACAATGGAGCAATACAGGTTTAGAAAAATATAGTTATGAGGGAGTTAAGTAGGGCTGTCCTTGATATTACTATACTACGTATCTTTTGACACGCGACACGAGCGAGTACTAGAATGCTGCCAGAACTAGCAGAGAATTTGGCATGTAAACTCTTGGCTGCTAGAGCATAATTCAATTGGGAAAAGCGAGAAGGTAAAGGGGGGCGCCAAGTAGATGTTGTAAACAAACTTTTGGAAACAAATAAATTCCACCAATAGCGTGTAGTGTCGCGTGATGGAGGGCATTATGGCGCCGAGCACGTCACGGTGAGCTCCGTCGGCCGACCTGTTTCGCACGTGATAAACAGTCTCACATTGCTTACTCGTTTCCCATTCATAAGTACTTCTCAACAAAACAATAATTAAATCACTATAGAAGCAGATGAGCGAAATGGACACGTGTTATACTTCTGTTTGGTGCTTCAGACCACGATATGTCCCCGCAGTATGGTAGGTACCTTGATCGTAAAGGGAAAATTGAAAAATTGAAGCGTAAAACTTGAAATCAATATTAAATCACCGGTCGTTTCCCAATCGAGTTGACAACGATACTATAGCTGGCGAACTACAGTATGAAGCTATTTAAGCTCTGTATTAATTTATCAGCCAAGTCCAAATAACGAGAATTGTCCCTGACGCGTCTCATTTTTTGTTGACTGCATCGTCAATTTTTGTTGCGGAAAAAATTGAATTATTTTTTCATGTTTTTCTTAATGCTACGCTGAAGCCTGAAACGTTTTGAGAAACAATGGGAGCATTAAGAACACCATCACGTTTATAAGTCGTTCTGAGTTTCAGATATAACTTTCAAGTTAATATTGAAGTTAATAACAGTATTATCTGTAAATTATTTGCTAACATTGTAATCTTCAAATATAGTCTCTTTACAAGACTGAACTGTTATAATGTAGAGTTGGTGAACGTTGAAGATTTACATCGGATCGAAATCCTTTTATTTTCTTGGTAAATTAAATATTATCCTATGGTTACATCCAAACTATACAAGTCTATTGATTTTACGTACCGGGTGTTTAAAGAAAATGTGTTTGCAAAAATCGTCCATAAGACGCTGTTATCTAGGAGACTGTAGTAAACGAAACTCAATAAGCGAAAAATATAGACCACCCCAAAACTAGTCATTTGTTAAAAAATATTCTTATAATAGATACCTATTAGGTTATTTTGTTTCAGATGTGTATTGAGGATTTATTTAATTTGATTCCGAATGGGTTTTGTATTAGGAGCTTTACCTCAAATGGCGACCTCGGAATGAACGTCTGTCTGTTTATCCCATATCACAACATTTTACGTAATGATTACTGGGACCCGAGTCCCTTCAGAGACAGTACCATTGTCCTCATTTCACAATTTATTGTAATTTGTACGCGGTTCAGGCTTTTACACGCCCGTTGCCTTTCGCATAATTATTCGTTTTATTTTTAATTTCACAGGTAGCTAACACTAATTGTGTTAATTTTCTTCTTGATTTCCAGTAAATGATATGACCAGACAATAGAGTATGTTTTTTTTAATTCTACTAAGCTAATTGCGTAGTTGAATTTTCATCCAATTGAATTGTATATCGCATTGCAATTGTGAACTATATGTGACGTTGAATAGTGTCTGTGTCGGAGGGCAGGTCGGAAACTCGCTGGCGCTCCACTGAAAGCAGGCAGACGTCAGCGCGTCGTGAGTGACACGTCCTTCCGCCACAAAGCTTTCTATACGTAGCTACCGCCACTATCCAGTTACGCCATGTTTGCGCTCCAGCCTGTCAAACAACTGTAAAAATCTGCAGACAAAATGAAATTATCTCAAAAATGAGGATTGCATTTTTGTTTTAACTACTTCACCCCCAAAAACACACCTACATTGGACATGTATTCGTATAAAATGAAAGTCGTGTCGCGAGTCCTACGCTCTAATAAATATGGAGCTCGAATGCGACCCTAATCGGGAAGGCAAAATGGTAACAATGCAAACAGGCGTGGTATCAAATTGTCGAGCATGCAAACACATTAAAGGGCGCCGAGTAAACGACGCTTAATGATTATCTATACATTGGTTGCGTACAGTAAAAAAAGAAACGTAGTAACGTAAATAAATGAGATATATTTCATTGTTCTTTGTTTTAGGAGGGCCGAGCGGCAGCTGGACGCCGGGAAATGTCGCTTATCTGACGCCGCACCTTTTGTCGGTAGGCGTTGACCCAATTCGAGTGGCACTCTGCCGCGACGGCGGTGTCAACATCGTCTTCATTCAGATGATTTGGAACCAAATTAAACAGACTCAGACAGATTGATAGTAAATATTCGTAATCACTTAATCTCATACCGTCATGACACGTTTACGCGACTATGGAAAGATATTGCAATGTCACTGCGATTTGTGCGCGCCGTATTTAAAACTCTTTGACCTAGTTTCACAATGACGAAATGTTTTCTTTACAGGATTTTGTGTACAGATTGGAGCTCTTACTTAATTGCACTGGAGTTCGAACGCGACACCAATTTGCGGCAGTACACGAAAGGTTAGTATTGTGCGCATTTGCAAACGGTGGGGCACATTCACGCGATTAACACGGCAAGTTTCTGCCGAGGCCGATCGCCAGCGCGATAGGTCGCGGGGTCAAAAATAGCGAGGGCCGTACCTGGTGCCACCCTGCGCCGTTCAATGTCAACTTTCAATCACGGCGGGCGGAAGGAAGAGGCCGAGCTCGTGCGCCGATGCCGCGCCGCACGGGCCCCGCACTCCACCGCAATTATTGCTTTGCCCTTTTTTACGATGACACCGCGCCTCCCCTTGTCTCCACATCGTTTACGTTCTGTCAAGTTAAGCCTCTTGTCGCCAAGTACCGACTGACAAAGTATTGACACCCACACTATTATCCGCGGTGACAATCTGTGGTCCATAATTTCCTTTAATTGTTGTTTAAAATTAATGCTAACCACATAATTCTAAATACAACATCGAATCTCAGTACAATTGTACAAATTCAGAAGTATAGCAGGTAATAGCCGTTAATAGGGTAGGTATACCTGGTTGAATAGTTTCAACTAAACTTTAAAACAACAAATTTGTTCTCTTTGAAGTTGTATTTTCTCTCTTTAAAAGTAAAATATGGAAAATAAATAAAACTTCTATTACTTTTTGCTTCAATCTTTTGCCCTTTTTGTTTACATAGCTGCGAGCAAAGCCTCTCCGTGCCAACAGTCGCTTTGTCAAGCGTCGAGTGACATTAGCTCGACCCACTGTCAGATAATTTGGAAAACAAATAAAATAATGTCATTTTCCGATTCCGAAAAACACTTTTAAAATCGAGCTTCCAGGCTTTTCATTTCAATCATAAATAGTCTATCTATTAGTATTTAAACAAAACTTATTAAGGCGCTGACAACAGCTAACAGAAATCGACGTTTCGGTATTTGGGCCACGCCTACTATTGCTCCGATTATCTAGCGCTCCTTTTTAAACCGACGGTGATGAAGCGAACTATCAAATAAGAAACAAAATCAATAATGAACAATGAGTCAATAGATGGCGCTGTGTTGTATTTATTGCTCTGTACTAAAAACTAGAAACAAATTAGAACAGTATGAATAGTTATTATAATATTAATTATTATATGCAACTTTATTTAAAATGAATTAAAAACACTATACCTAAAGGAAAATAAAAACCCACACTACTTATACTTACTAGCAAAATTTTCATTATTTTAAATACACTATTCATTTGTTTGTTTTTTGTATAATATTATCTATTTATATATAACATACCATCACGCCTGTATTCCCCGAAGGGTTAGGCAGGGAATTTCATAGAAAAACCCAATAACACTTTGCTCGACCCGGGGATCGAACCCAAGACCTCTAGCGTAGCAGTCGCGCTTAGGACGACCAGACTAATGAGGCAGTCATAATAAGACAATAATTATTATTATTGTCATTATGACTGCCTCATTAGTCTGGTTGATGATTATTGATGATAATGATTACTTTCAATAATATACATATTATTATATGTATATTATTGAAAGTAATCATTTTCTACTCCTAATTCCACATGCGGGGACCTCCTGAGCTAGACCCATATATTTTAAACCGACTTTAAAATAAGGAGGTTTTCGCCTACAAAAATTGTATTAGTATATAATGTTTGCCTATTATATATTTCTGGGCAAATGTAACAGGTACTTATGAGTTTATTTTATTAACAAACAAGATTCCGCCTGCGCACGGTGGTCCAAGTGCCCTACAAGCGAGGTCATAAATACCTTACTTTATTAAACTTGTTAAATAGGTTTTTTTCTGAAGGGTAAATAATAAAAAAAATGCTTCACTTATTACATTAATGCTTTATTTACATAATTTAATACATTATGTACAATTAACTGTACATATATGTACTGTTCAATATAAATTTAAATTATCAATATTTGAGATTTATTCTCCCTCGTTCGGAAATACATGTGATTATGATATTAAAGCTATTCATGAAAGGGTTATCATTAAATATGTATTCTTTTATATATTATACATATTATGTACAACAAAAGACAAGAAAACTAAAACTAACATCTTATTTTCAAACGTCAAAATAACCACAACTAACTACAACAATCAACCTAATTTAAATTATACTAAATCTCTACTAATATTATAAATGCGAAAATAACTCTGTCTGTCTGTCTGTCACGCCTAAACCACTCAACCGATTTTGATGAAATTTGGTACTGGGATAGACTAAAGCTTGAGAAAGGACATAGGCTACCTTTTATTACAAAAAATAGTCTTGATGGGGTTGAAATAGGGGGTGAAAGTTTGTATGGGAGTTCGTAATTTTTCAAGATAAAACCATGAAACTTTATATTAAGGCACTTGATAAGAAATAAATAAATATTAGTTTTACCGTTTTTGAAATTTCGACCTGTGTGGGGATGAAATAGGGGATGAAAGTTCGTTTAGAAGTCGAAACAAAGTCAAGTTTAGCCCCGGAACCGATTATGATGAAATTTGGAACAAAAAAAGAATACACCTTGGGAAAGGATATAAACTACGCTTTGTTGTAAAAAGGGGTTGAAATAAGGGATGAAAATTTGTATGGGAGTTGGTCATTGTTGAAGATAAAACGATGAAACTTTGAATTTAGGCACATGATAAGAAGTAAAAATTTGTTCCAGTGTTTTTAAAATTTTGACCTGTGTGGGAATAAAATAGGGGATGATAGTTCATATGGAACTCCAAACAAAGTCACGCTTTGAAGCCCAACCTCGGAACCGATTTTGATGAAATTTGGTAAAAAATAGATTAGACCTTGGGAAAGGATATAAGCTGCGTTTTGTCGTAAAAAAGGGGTTGTAATAAAAAAGGGGTTGTAATAAGGGATGAAAAATTGTATAGGAGTTTGTCATTGTTGAAAATAAACGCTTAAACTTTGTGTTTAGGCACTTGATAAGAAAAAAAAATTGATATGGGGTTTTTCAAATTTCAAACTGCGTGGGGATGAAATAGGGGATGAAAGTCCGTTTGGATTTTGACGAAATTTGGTACAAAAATAGATTAGACTTTGAGAAAGGACCAGTCAAAATCGTGTTGTCCACGCGGGCGAAGCTGTGGGCGGAAAGCTAGTTCTTAATAAATCTAAAACCTTTATTTAAGCCAGTAATTTCAACTGAAACTGCAGAATCAGAGAACAATAATTTTCTACTACTACTAAAATACTAGTTTACTATTAAACCTAATCTACGTCTAAACTCATTCTGAACATACGATTTCCTATCTGCTACTTGTCTCTTCTCATCATCCGACCTAACCTGCCACTTCTTAACATCCATCCTGTAAGAAAGATGAACAAAATATTCGAAAAAGCAAATCCAAGAATGTAAAGGAGATAGGCCAAACTAAAAACTTCCTTGGTCATGGTCGGTTCAGCCAAACCGCAATATCCTGGACACAAATTTGAGGAGGTAAAAAATTACAAATACCTTGGTACGCGGTTAAATGCATCTAGGGAGAGTGAGCAGGAAATAAAAACCCGTATCGAAATCGCTAGCAGATCTTTTAACAGGATGAAGCGTGTTCTCTGCAACCGTAACCTCAATCTTCTTTTGCGTATTAGAATGCTTCGCTGTTCTATCTGGCCCATCCTTCTATACGGATGGGAGGCTTTGATGGTTAAAGAAGACCTCAGGAAACGTATAGAGGCGTTTGAAATGTTACGAATGAGGAAGTTCTCCGACGAGGAAAGCAGAGACTGAAAATAATAATAATAAAATAAATGATATTTTGAAAACCTTCAAACAGAGAAAAGCTTCCTACTTAAGACATTGTTCGTTTTGATAGTAGAAAATCTATATAAAAGAAAGATAACACAGCTTATCAACTTTTTTCACTTAAATTTATCAAAAAACCAAATAACCGAAAAAACCGGGTACCCGGTTCCAGCTTGACTTCGGAACCGAAAGAACCAGTTCCTTAAATAGGGCCGGCTCGATGCTTTAATTCCATTGAACGAATCCGAGCGTGTAGGGAACTCAATCCATATTTGTAAATATCTTTATATTTTTGGTTTCCTTCTAATTAACTCTTAAAAGTTACTAGATAGATTGGATCAGTCATTTTCACTCGTCTTTCACTATAAATATTTTGGCCAGATGTTCTATAAAAACTCCGAAACAGGGGTTACTAAAAACTTATAGTCTTATCGTAGTGTGTTCCATCAGGGCATACAATTTGATTTTTGCAGAGCTTTCTGTTATTGTAACATCTTCTTTGGCTGGATAGCACTGATTTTTTTCTTTGACCAGCATGTAGTAACTAGGGTAGGTCCCCCATAGACTGCCCCGCCCACTGCCACTTCAGCTTGCTTATCCTTTGAGCTGTGACGAAAACTTTAGTTCTTCTCATTCCTGATTTGGTTGCGTAGATAAATGCCAAGCATAGCTCTCTCTATAGCTCGCTGAGCGACCTTGAGCTTTCTTATGAGGCCCATAGTGAGAGACCACGTTTCTGCGCCATAGGTCATCACTGGTGACACACACTGGTAAAAGACTTTTGTCTTAAGGCACTGCGGTAATCCCGACGAAAAGACGTTGCGAAGTTTCCCGAACGCTGCCAAGCCGAGTCGGATTCGATGAGTGACCTCCTTTTCGGAGTTGGACCTACTTAACTGGACAGTTTATCCCAGATGGAACAGAAGCCAGTTGGTGCTTTTCTTTAAAAAAGGTGATAACACCTTATTAAAGAATTATAGACAAATCTGGCTTCTGAGCCATGTCTATAAGTTGTTTTCCAGGGTTATCACGAAGCGTCTCGAGCGCAGGTTTGATGACTTTCAGCCTCCCAAACAAGCCGGATTCCGAAAAGGTTTTAGTACCATAGTCCACATACTACGCTGCGGCAGATTATACAGAAGACCGAGGAATTTAATCTGCCACTATGCTTAGCGTTTGTGGACTATGCAAAAGCCTTTGATTCGATTGAAACTTGGCCGGTGTTGCAATCTCTGAAGCGGTGCCACATTGACTATCGGTATGTAGCGACATCTACCGCGCGATTAGAGTATATACAACCGCCTGACAACAACCGTCGGGCCGTAGCCCGCCAGACAAAAACACCTGCGTGGTTGGAGGATCCTCCCTTTGGTTGATGGGGCAAAACATCTCGCCTCACTACAGTGGTGACCCCGAGAAGAACACCAGCGCAGCCTTCGAAGACCTGCAGCTTCATCATCATCGTTATCACCTTCCCTCCCGCACAGCATCCAAACGAGCAGCGAGTCACACAGCCAGCCAGCACTCTCCCGGCTTCAACGGGCATCCTGACCACACGCCTGCAGCAACCCTGCAGCCTGGTCAGCACCCTCAGCCGACATCAGCGACTTGGCACAGCACACTGCACTTCGACCGGTCAACTAGCAGCAGCCGTCTCTCCTGGTCGACGCAGCAGCCGTCTCTCCTGGTCGACGCAGCAGCCAGCCACTGCGCGGCACTGCATCACCTCGACTCACTGAGGACTATGCAGCATCACCCCGACTCACTGGGGCTTCACCGCAACACAGTCCCGACTCACTGCGGACTACGCGGCATCCAGTTCCGACTCACTGGAACACGTACGCGCCACTGGCACTGGCAAGCACCTGACGCACTGACCGCTGTTTCCAAGCTATCATCGATCTCCGGTCTCGGAGGGGAGTGATGTAGCGACATCTAGCGCGCTACATGGAACTACGTCGAGCAAATCCTGAATCGCGCAAGTGGAGTTTACCGTGCGACTCGCATATATACAACTGCCTGACATCAACCGTCGGGCCGTAGCCCGCCAGGCAAAAACACCTGCCTGGTTGGAGGATCCTCCCTTTGGTTGGAGGGGCAATACATCTCGCCTCTCTACAGGTATATCAAAGTGCTGAAGTGCTTATATAAAAACGCCACCATGTCGGTCCGAGTACAGGAACAGTGTACGGAGGCAATTCCGTTGTTAGACAGGGAGATGTTATTTCCCCGAAACTGGTTACCTCTGCAATGGAAGATGTCTTCAAGCTTCTAAAATGGAAAGGCTTTTGGCATTAACATAAATGGCGAGTATATCACTCACCTTCGATTTGCCGACGATATTTTAGCCATCGCAGAATCGCTGCAAGAGCTCAGCACAATGCTCAATGACCTCGACAGAGTTTCCCAACAAGTGGGTCTTACGATGAACATGGCCAAGACAAAAATCATGTCGAATGCCCATGTCGCGCCCATTTCTATATCTATTGGGAACTTTGTTCTCGAAGTTTTTGACGAGTACGTCTAATGAGAAATCAATTAAACTAAAATATATTTTTTCTTGTAATAAATATAAACTACCTTATAACTCACAAAGTGCCCGTTTGGCGCACCATGTGTCTTAGAACTAAATAAAGCTCTTGATATGCGTAGTATGATAGTGAAAACCGTTACAATACATATTTTGTGTTTTGAAACGCTATGTTCGTTTAAATCTAAATACACATATATATCCTCTGACTGTAAATAGGCAATATGCCTATTTACGGTTAAATAAATCGAAGTAAACATAATTATAAGAAAATTTAAAAATATATATATTTCATTATCCTTAAAACTAAATGCAGCTCTTGATATGTGTAGTATATTAGCGAAGACCACAACAAGGCCGGAATCAGAAATTAGAGTGATCAATAAAGTCATTTTCTTGGTGAAATTTCATAAATGTTTAAATAACTCCTTAATTAATACGATAGATAGGAGAAAATTTGTCAGAACAAATTCTGAAGGCATGAGATAGTCAAGTAAGTACATAATTAGTTTTTTAAATTCAAAAAAAAAATTGAGGTGCGAATGTCCGACCTCTCCCATACATTCATTCCACTGTGCGAGGCCGGCTACCGGACACCGCGCTACACACGACGCCAACTGTTCGCGAGAAATAGTGTTTATTCTTATTTTATATGTAGGTACAATGTTTGATATTTTATTTGTTATTAGTTTAAGATTTATTGTATTATATATACATGGGCTCTGTTGCCATAAATAAAATCTATTTCTCATGATTTCCCGTGGCTTTAAAAATATTATTTTGACTTTCGGAGTTTCCGGGTACTATATTTTTTTATCTCTGGATGCTATTGAAGAATACAAGCAACAAAAAATAGTACAATATTTTCTACACTTAATAGCTTTTTGCCATATTAAGTAAGTAAAAGTAAACGTCTCTTTTTACTGTAATGAAAATGAAATAATTCTAGGAAATATATTAATAATTATTATAAAAACTAAAAATAAAATAAAAAAGATCACTACAATAATAAACTGCACTTGTCACCAACAGGTATCGAACTTGAGACTCCGAATTCTCAATCGTGGCATTTACCACTAGGCCAACCGAACACTACCAATGTAGACGAATTACGGTATCCTTTGTAGCAAATAGCGTATAGTTTCATTACTGTTCGTGTATCTGTTTTGCCAATAAGACATAATTATGACACTATAAAAATTGTTGTTTTTTATTACTTTCATGACATGTTTTTGTTTGTTAGTATAAAAGCGCTTTTTGGGCTGGCATTTTTGTACGTTTTCCATTTCTACAGCAAATATTTTTACTACTTAGAACTTTATTTATATTTGAACTATAGTAATAGTTCAACCATATCCTTTACCAATGTCTTTACGTCTTTCAATCTTATTTGGGAACAAAATACATCTTAGCGTCTGGTGTACGTAACCAGAAGATGCACGTTCGAATCCTGCCCGCATGTCGTATTTTTCCTCCACTAAAATAACTTAATAATGAAAAATGCCTAAAAAATACCTAAAAAATACAAAAAGACATATGTAATATGTTTTGAGGTATGTTTATGTTTGAAATTGTCAAACAACAAAATACGTAATGAACGGATAGCGCGCGGAGCGAAGCGACATAGGTCCGTCTAGCAGCACGTCTATGCGATCACTGTCGGATTGCATAGAAAAGAAAGAGAAGCGCGGTGATGCGACCCTCGCAGCCACTCGCAGCTTTTTACAAAACCATAAAACAATTAATTACAAAAAAAAAACTTAAGTTATCGAAAATATAAAGCAACCAAGTTCTGTATTTAAATATGATACGTTATTGTTATTAATTTTACCAACGTGCATTGCTTAGTAATACAGATATTTTTGTTTAAAATTCGTTTTAAGAGGTTAGTTTACAATTTTTTTGGATCGAGAAAACTTTTCAAAAACGTGTTTTCAAAGCAACAGTTTTCTCCGGAATATGTTCAAGATTAACATATATTTTTTTCTCTGTCACAAACTTTATGGATTTGGCTAAAAACTTGTTTAAAATATGCCTATTTGGGTGTTGTCAGCGCCTTAAAGGGATTGTTTACTAAGCAGGGATATGACGTAATCCTTCACTAAATTAATTCTTGATAATTAAAAACAGATTTAACTGGTACAAAGGCAAAAATTACAACAATGCAGACTATCAAGACAAAAGATCGTAATCATCGAATAGCACCAAAGAGTTTTTCTCATGGAAAGGTATGAAAACTATTATAATATGCTGACTGGTTGGGTAAAATCAGTGGAGATCACTCGACCTCTTCGGAAAATCTTCATCAATATGTCAATTAGCGTTCAGTATCAGCACAGGTGTCTCGTGCCGGAGCCGTTTGCCAGCCCATTAAGCAAATAACGAGTCCACAGGATAAACTTAGAGGCTGTAAAGTTTATTAATGGCTCGATTACAAGCTCGACCCGAGGTGGAAAGAAGTGCTATCAATCAGTCAGGTGCGCGACGGTAGAGACACCAACCCCCTCAGTAACGCTAATAACAAAATTCCGACGCCCCTGTTTGTTGCTCCAGAAAGGGGTGAAGATGAATATCCTAAGAGCGCTAGATCAGTTGGTTTCCATTGCGATAAGGGCGAATTCTTATGAATTCGTATTAATGTACAGTATCAATGTGGATGTCTAGCAATATAACTGTTAATAACGACGTTATTTCTTTCCACATACAGCATATGAAGTGTAACAAGCCATCCAGAAATGAAAAAATCTGTGAATCAAAGATACCTAATATGGATATTGTTTGTAATAGATACGACACACGTAAAGTGGTGGCTGAGCGGCCAAACTACAGAGGCAGTAGAGCGAAGCTCGCCGCTGTCCGAATGGCTCAATTACAGTTAATTCGCAGCGCACACACATCCAGAGCGAGGTGCATGCATGTGCAGCGTCCGCATTAATGTATGTAAATGCATGCGACCGGCCGCGGCCGCCCGCCGACGCTCACAATATTGCGACATTAAACGGAATATGGCCGACGAGACGGACATTTTCGACAAAAGTCGACATTTGCAAACGTTATTCAGCTACTCATCTGTATTTAACAGCTTTTGTGAATACCTACGTGAGCGAACAGTACCCCCAAGCCCACCGTGTTTGGATGAGCATTAACAAGATTTATAAATACTACTATTATAAACTAACTTTTATGATAAGAATTATTTTAAAGTTTTTTTACCATATTCGGGGTTGATGGTCTGTCACCAAATTGGTACTGTTGGTAGAAAAGTCGGAATCAATTCACCTTCGGCGGTGCTTTTGCCGGTTGATTAAGAAAATTCTCCTTTTTTAAAGTGGGTTAAATTATTGTTGTAAATATTGACTGCCTCATTTAGTCTAGGTGTCCCAAGCGTAACTGCTGCGCTGGAGGTCCTGGGCTCGATTCTCGGTTATTGGGTTTTTTATGAAATGAAAAAAAAAATGGAATTCTAAGTAGTTAGCCCAGTGTTTGGATTTGTACACATAGGACCTAACCAAACCGGCGAAATTCAGATGTATAGCATACCTCCGTGTGCCTAAGCCATCGAGAATACAGGGGTGATGGTATATTATTAAGATTATGTTCATTACGGTTCCACCTGTATATTATTTTAGAACTAGATAATAAGGAAGGGCTTCATAGACTTAACATTGTCATTCTCTAATTCCTTCAAAATATGTCGTAAAAAGTTGCGTGTCGTAGCAAAAGTCCAGTCATCAGTACCTGATCATCACCTATAGCATTTAAGCATAGCATAATCTACCTATAATGATCCCACTGCTGGGTCACAGGCCTCCTCTCGGTGAGAGGAAGTGGGCCGTAATCCACCACGCGGTCCCAGTGCGAGTTGATAGATGTCACATGCATGATTTTTGGTACTAGGACATACCGGTTTCCTCACGATGTTTTCTTTCTATGCTTATTAACAACTGTCTGTCCAAAATGTCTTTTGTAGCCATTCTCAGTCAGGCGTTGCTAGCCTTTCTCTATCTCTTTTAATTCATAGCCCACGATTCAAAACCGTCGTAACATAAAGCTATGCTCCACTCCAGGCATAGGATAGTCTCAATGACCTTTAAAGTGTAACAACGGGTTTTGTCGACTGAAAAGGCAAGTTTTCATTTCTTTGTAAAAACTTATATTTAGCAACTGTCTGACATCCCAAGCCAGAGGCGGGTAGGTTTAGTCAGTTAGGCTGAAGTGTGTGGTTCAGTAATTTAGGCATTCAAGCGAGAGAATTATCACAGAACAGAGAAGGTTAAGAAAAGGCTAATTTTGGGAGTTATTCTAGTTCCTAGGACTTGAAATAGTAGGGCTTTATACTGTTGATGATATCATATTCTATAAGATCTGTCATAACATAACATACCATCACACCTGTATTCATCGAAGGGTTAGGCAGAGGTTTACTAATGTACACCCACATTTCGCCGGTATGTTTTTAGGTCCCAAGTTATAGGAGGCGAGTATAAGATCTGTCATTTCACTACATAGGTACCTAGTAGGTATAAAATAAAGTCGCTTCCCGCTGTCTGTCTGTCCCTATGTATGCTTAGATCTTTAAAACCACGAAACGGATTTTGATGCGGTCTTTTTAGATAGAGTGAAGTCAAGAGGAAGGTTTATATGTATAATACACACATATCATAGTAAAGAAAAGTCGAAAAAACACGCGGGCGAAGCCGTGGGCGGGAAGCTAGTTAATACATATAAGACAGTTAAAATGTTTTCGTATTACGTAGGACAGTAGGTACTACCTAAATGGGTTGATGATGATTACTTAGGACAAAAAGAAAGTGATACTTGATAAACTGGAAGGGTAGGTATTTGTTTAGGAAGAATTAATTAGTAAGCAGCGAAATGAATGATCACAATACATAGTAGGTACCTACTTATCTATAGGTATTTAGCTGGAATCTACCTGCATTTGTTTTTAACACTTATAACCGAACATTGAAGAGTTTCTTACCAAAAAGGTAAGTACATATTAGCTAGTATAAGAATTCTTGGTAGGGCAAGGTGCGGTATCATTTAGGTAGTCGGTACAAGTCCGACATATAATTCTACCCTGTCGCCACCCCAAGTGGCAGACAATCCATAAGGACTTGCTATACTACATACCTGCTGCGGACGGTTTGTGGATGGGTGACCGCTCTAAACAATTTTTTTTTTAGGTAAGTAAAAACATAGGTGAGAGCACGTAAGTCTGTTGATCCTGGCTGTCATCCGACCACCTATGACAATCGCTAGTTGAAGTCAGAAGCCCAAAAATCCTGATAACCAGTCTATCCTTTGACTGTAGGTATATATGCAATGCCTACATTAGGTACCTATTCGTGTAAGGTACCGTGGTAAGGTAGGATGGATTACTAAAGTACCTACCGATAATATTTCTTGTAATTCTATCGTTGCCCAGCTTTATCCCACAGTTGGGCAAATCAGTCTAAGTTATCTGAAGCGTTTCCTCGAACCACTTGTTTTTATTTTAGAAGTTGTCGTCAAGTAAATCAGTGTCTAACAAAGGAAAAAATTAAAACGGAGTTATTTTTAAACGAATTTTGCCAGATACCTATATTGTTTTAATGGAAAGTCGATAGTAACATTACAAAAGAGGGTTTATTTTGTTCGTGTTGCCACCAAGCAACGCCCCCTGTGGGAAGCACGATGTCATTGTTTTATCAAGCAAGCATTGTCATGGTGATTCACTTCACAGACACAAAATCAACATTTCACCTGATTTAAGCAATTTGTACAACCAATTATGCTTAATATATACACATAATACAATTCACAAACACAACGCTTTTAGAGAAATACACTTCAAAAAGATATCATTGAAAACATTAGCTCAATATTGAAAGGACGGCTGTTAGCATATCGGATTCATCAATACGGAACATAAACATAAAGTAGAACGATTACAGTGAATGGAAACTTTATACCGACATCCGATTCTTTTATAAACACTCTTATCCAAGACTACAATTCACATAAAAAGCTAAACGACTGAAATTGAGCATCGTACGTGATGACAGAGAGGTTATGTTCGCGACAAACAAAAATATTAAGGCGTTTACCTCTGTCTTTCTGTTGTCCGGAGGCTGATACCACTGGATTATTGCACAGTTTCATTCACATTAACGTAATAATATAAATATTAGTTAAAAAATCGGTTTGCATCACAGAAATAACAAAATAAAACGGAAAACATTGAAAGCGGACAAGAAGCGCGACACGAAACGGCAAGCTAAGCAGCAGCTGACTACGAGCGACGGGCTGTTGTGACTTTGCAGCGGCGTGCAAACGTTTGTTACTTAGTCTGTTGAGTTGGTTTACAGTGATTCCACCTCTTTAGAGAAATAATGTTTTCCATCTTAAATGCATTTTGCATATTATATAAATTTATTTATTATCATATTAATTAGTAGCAATGTTTATAAAATTAAAAATATGACATTTATTTGCAAGTGGACTGACTAAGGTTTTTATTTATTATGGTAGTACTTATATATTTTATAAATAGTATTTTTTATTACGTTTCTTTTCTATTTCACTTCCAATTATAGGAAATAAATAAAATAATTATTATCGATTTAAAGATAGCACTTACATTTACTAATTTTGTCTGTTATAGGCATGTTGAGGACTGAATTTCAGTGGACCAACTAAACGTGGTAAACTACAAAAAGAGATTATAACACAGCAAAATTATATCCTATTTTAAATCCAGTATAAAACTACAACAGTGATGAAATTGAATCAGCTATAAAATTTCTGAGTCCTGCACGTCATTGCAAGGTTAGTCGTACGGGTGCGCAACGTGGAGGAGTGGTGTGGGCGCGCACCGCGTCGACGGCGTTGCCCTCTAGCGGGCATATTGTGAATTATCGATTCTCAGCGTGCCGCCACCCGCCATTGGCTCTGTTCAGTAATTGGTTTATGTAGCCCGTTCGTAACATGAATTCAAATTTAGCGCGCGCTGGGGCTCTCGAATTCACAGAGGCGAATGTTTGTACAGGGGAAATTACCCGTTTCGGATAATAAAATCTAGTAAAATACTATTCAAACTTTGTTTTACTCTCGATCTGATGTTTCAACAAAATAAAATATGCACGCTGCATGCATCCCTAGCAAAGTGTCGTTCGATGTTGTAGGTAAATAACAAACTGAAAAAATCTTTATGACAAAAAGTAAAAAAAATATTTTACCTACCTTGTTGACTTAAAAAGTTTAACATGGCCATCTTGTTTAATATAGGCCGACCGTTTAACTCACGTATCGCCTGCGCGGTAAGAAGGGAGCGGGGGCGGGTAACGATACACACGGAGTCAATAATCCAAAGATTTATCTCGAGATAGACATTGTTGGTAAAGAATAAAATAATAAGTATCTTTTTTAAGTATTTATTTTCGCGCCCCCGCTCCCTTCTTACCGCGCAGGCGATACGCGAGTTAAACGGTCGGCCTATAAGTACCTAGGTAGGTACCTTCGTGTGCTTTCGAAGTTTTATTCAAGTTCATTAGAATGTAATCATATAAAATCTTAATTAAATTTAAATGTAAATATTTTGAATTCTACTGTTTTACCTATATCTACACTAATGTTATAAAGAGGAAAGCTTTGTTTGTTTGTAATCGATAAACTCTGAAAGTACTGAACCGATTTTAATAATCCGTTTACCGTTAGGAAGCTAAGTACATTATTCCCGATTATCATAGGCTTTTTATCCCGCGGGATAACCGAAATCTTTTGCGGACGAAATCACGGGACTTATCAATATAAATCACATTTAGGTAGATTAAGTGCCTACTTAGCATTTGGTCATGAAAACCTAGTCAAAACCACACAAATAAAAGGCTGGATAGTATAGAATATCACACTACGTGCTAAAAAATGAATAAATGTTGAATGAATTACCCAGGGCAGGTTGATTTGTTAGGAGCGCCGCGTACTGGCGCTAAATTGGGGGGTGAGGTGGCGGAGAACTGATATTTATGCACGTTAATAAGACCCAAGGAGGCAGACAAAGCCTATTGCGAGCACCGTAAGGAAGCTGTGTATTAAAGTTATTATCTAGGAACGTGTTCCATCGATTTCATGTTTTGGAACGTTCTGAAATGTAGAGTCAAGTGGAAAGTAGACGGATAAAAGATGAACGAAATCTAGTGAGTTTAGGTATCTATAAGTAGGGTTATTCTATTTAGCATAATAAATTCATTTAAATATTTATATACTTAAATACTTCCGCGACTTGATCTACTAGTGTAGTGACAATGTTTTATAGTATGTTTACTTAAAAGTTTTGTGTAACAAAAGTTTATTACTGTTGTTTTACACTTTGCGGAAAAAAAATATTATGACGGAAAGTTATATTATCATCATCATAACAGCCTATTTTCGTCTATTTCTGAACGTAGGCTTCCCCCAAAGAGCACCAAACATACCGGTCTTGGGTAGCACGCGTTCATCCGCTGCCATACATCCACCTTTTTGAAATCGTCGGTCCATCGTATCGCAGGGCGTCCTACACTACGCTTGGGCAAATTTTATGTAAGTATCTACCTACTTATAATGAGGATTTTTTTTATTGTTGTAAGTTTGTTAACGAGCAGCCATAAGCCACCTAAGTATAGTACTTACATTAAGTACCTAGTCATCGTTACCTGCATTCCAATCTTCTCAACTCTTTTATCACTATATGTTATTAACCAACTTAAAAAAGGTAAATTATTTTTATTCACCGATATACGAAAACCCTGACCTAATTTCACTTATTTAGGATTACAATAATTAGGTATGCCTCATTTTATGCCTAGTATTTATGTTTAAGGTAAATAAATTGTCCTTAATATGTCATGCCTATCTTGCAAAAGGGGTGCCACGTTTTTTTCCTAAGTCAATAAAGGAAGAATAAAATTGTTTGGGAGGTGGAAAAAAATATTTTAAATTGTTTATGCAAACAGTATTGTGAAGATTACAGGAGAATAAAAACAAAGGGCCCGTGCTTAGTGTTGCGGAAATGAAAATTGTACGGAATCTTTGAGAGTTATTATGAATTGAGGGGCCCTAAAACTATATTTTCATCATTTATCAATATATTGGGGTCGGATTCCAGACTAGCCACTAAATAGGTACACACATAATTATCACACCGTTTTTCCCCGAAGGGTTAGGCAGAGTTGTGCTATTAGACACCCACGGTACGCCGGAATATTTATCGCCGGTGGCAAGCAAACCAAACTCCAAGCGTCTACTGAGATTTTCATAGAAAATCCCAATAGCTCTTGGCTCGACCTCGGAATCGAACTCGGGACCTATAGCGTAGCAGTCGCCCATACAATTACTGAACTAATCAGCTGTCCCATAATGTACAGTGTGTATGATATTATTTTGTATAATATACTTATACTTACTTATGCGTTTTTAAATAGGTAAAGGATAATATAAGTTCTAAGAAACAACTCTGCGGACAGTCAGGTACCTATACCCTATACTTTAACACAGTAACAAGAACTATGACAAACTATCGATGACCTAATGAATGGATTGACACAGTTTGCAAACAATAATGTTCTTATTCAGTCCTTGTAGTACCTACCTATGAATCTATATATTTATATAAATACATCTAATATCTTTGATAAGATGAATTTTCAATTTACTAATTTATGCCCTGAGTTTGTTAATGAACTAATTGTTTTTTTTAAATAATTATTTAAACACAATGTAATTTTTTTTTAATAAATTGAAGTTCATATTCACCTATTTCTTTTTTTAAGAACAGAATATCGTCATGGATCGTCCGCCGTCTTATGTTTACGTCGAAGTTAATTCTGAATTGCGCAAACAACATTTACTGTTCAACTTGAAGAGGTATATACAGACGTCCAACGTCAACTTACGGGGCGTGATCTGTTAGACAAAATATTCGACTGATCGCAGGATGATCCCTTGGTTAGAGGCTCCACAAATTATAGGTCAAATCGGCAAATATTACAATCTGCATTTGTCATCAAATCATTATTTGTGTCGCCTTGCTATAACTGCGACTAGTACGAAACTTTCTAACCGATATAAAATTATCCGTGACGACATCATTATGCATGACGTCGGAAGGGGACACAACAAAAGGTTTTGACTTTATTCAAATCGTATAGGTAGGGTCAAGTGGGGAACAGTGTAACAAGGGGCACAGTATAACATCAAGGTTAGCTCTGTCTTGTTCTTATTTGTCATGGCAACTCTTTCCGTGTTTTAACAACCTCATGTGCCGCCATCTTAATCAAGTATCATCGGACTTCGAATTGCCGAGTTAACGGAATAGTCATAGAATTTATGTTTTGTGGAAAAAAAATGTGAAAAATTTAACTACTGAAGTTTTGTTCTTGTTGGAAAACTAATAATATCTGGTAAGTAAATATATGTTTCATTTAATCTTTAATTACTTGGTGTTTAAATAAAAAACAAAGTGAATTGCAATTTCTAACCGATAAATTTTTATTCATTTTTACTTTTAAACAATAAGGTGTGGGGTACAGTGTAACGGGGTACAGTGTAACATGTTATAGTGTGCCCCTTTTAACATCTTTTTTTTTCGAGGTGTGCTCGGAGTAATAAGATGGTTCGGAATCGGAAAAGGAAGACGGAAATTGGTCTACACGATGCTAATGATATGAAAGAAGCAATAGAGTTGGTTGAAAATGGAATACCCTTGAGAAAAGCAGCCGAAAGAAAGAACGTAAATTATGGCACTTTATATCGTTATGTTAAAAAAAAAACTGCCTCATTAGTCTAGTGGTCCTAAGCGCGACTGCTACGCTTGAGGTCCTGGGTTCGATCCCCAGGTCGAGCAGTGTTATTGGGGTTTTCTATGAAATTCCCAGTAGCCGCTCGGAGTCTGGATTTGTGCCCGGTTAATGGCAATAGGCTCGCCCCCTATTACATGGGACCTAAACATACCGGCGAAATGTGGGTGTACATTAGTACACCTCTGCCTAACCCTTCGGGGAATACAGGCGTGATGGTATGTTATGTGTGTTAAAAAAAAAGGCCTGTTCAGCCGAGGAAACTGAAAATCTGCGGTTGACTCCTAATTACGCGGTTAATAAAATTTTCAAATGATAATCTATGTTAAGAAAAGATTTTTCATAATATTATATTTTTTTATGTTTGTTTTTGATTGCCAAAAATATGTTTAGATCATAATTGAAGTTAAAGGATGTTATATTTTTGTTGCTTTTGTTATTTGTATGTTGATTGATGTTGTTTAGTTCACTGTTATAGTGTACCCTATCTTGTTATACTGTACCCCTATAGCTGTTAGACTGTACCCCACCCCTGGGGCACACTATAACAAAATTGTGATCTCAGAAAACTAAAAAAAAAATTGTTTCTATGTATAATTTTGATATTATTTCAAACCTAATATGGAGGTAAAGACTGTTGATTTTAAGGTAAAAAATAAAGAGTCATTACAATAAACGGTTTTATTTCTAAAAAGAAAAATAACTTTTTTGTTACACTGTCCCCCACTTGACCCTACTCGAAGCAGTGTTTTCAAAAAGGGTGGAGGGAACCCGACGCGAGCCGGTAGCTCGCAGGCCATCCATTTCTTTAAGAAACACCACGCTTTGTTTCGCAAATCGCCCACGAAAATAATTTTAAAAGGAACAGGCGGCTCAGGAATTTGCCACGTCCGTCCGTGGGTTGAGCACCAACTTTTTTAATAAATAGAGGAACTTCAGTTCGGACAATAAATGGAAAGAAGTTCACTACCTACTATTCAAGGAATCGCTTTATGTCTTGCTGAAAATATTTGAATAATTGATTTCTTTCGATTTTACATTTTCTTCAGGATAATTAAATCACGGTAGGTATTCTTGTGGAATGCCGCACTATATTTTAATGTACCTAACGTAGTATTATGTAGCTATGTAAGAATGTGTATTTTTCTACTAAGAGATTATCACTTCACTTGCAAAATGCATTTAGTTGAGGAAACATTATTTAAATGAAGAAGTCCGGAGTGAAAAAGTTACGGGAAATCTTCGCGTTCGCATGCATCGCGTGCCTCGATACACCAACGCGTACAAAACTTCAGCACTTTGCAAAATGCAAGAAAAGTTCATAACATCCAGTATAGAGTTGCAGACGTCTATTTATGCAGTCTCTTTTTATACACAAATTAACAGTCCAAACGGAACATTCGCTACTCATCACTAATTCTGCAAACGGTGTCGTACCATCATTACGGCGAGACCGGAGTTTCGAGTTGCAGTTTTCGCGAATTAGAGCAAATAAGATAGAGGTAGTGAATTTATTTTGCCGGAGGGTACCTACGTAGTTGTGAATTTTGCACGGGACGGTGCATTATGCGGCGCACGTAGCTCGCTGTCTGCACGCGGGCGCGGGTGCACGGGTGCGCGGGTGCAGGAGCGGGCGCGGCCGCGCACAATATTCAGTCGGCAGCCGTGCCGCACACGCTCTCGCTCTCTTCTATCACCAAGCCTCATTTATTATTTAAAGCTCGCTACACTGAAACATTCCTGAGTGAACCTGACTTCACTTGGCGTTCCCTTTATGACAAATCGATACACACTATACACACATCGAGACACACACGGAAAACTTCGACATATCAATTTGGAGGCCATGATCAAACTCGGCTAAAAACTCCGACCAAAAATGTTTAATCCGAAAAGCAATCTCCAAAGAGGCAATAGGAAGAGGATTCCGTGCATATTTATTGCCGGTCTCTAAACCGTTTCTCGGGTAATTCGGTACAAGCAGAGCGACATTATTTTTGTAGTAATTTCGGCGAATGTCCTTTAAAATATTCAGAGTGCTGTAGCCGAGCCCATTAACGTGCCCGGGCGCAATTCGGAGCGGAGACGCGTCCGCAAATGGCGGCGATATCATTAACTTGACCCCCGCAACTATCCGTCGCTCCGCAAGTTTTTCCCAATATTACACAGGAGAGGTATTCGCGACGAGACGGCGCAACGTACATAGGTACGTGCCCTACGAAATTTGTTTACCTTTTCTACGTAGGCACAAACATATACTATTCAAATACTAGTGTAGTATTCTAGCGAGGGCCATGTTTCACCTTCCCTCTCGTATTTAATCTTGAAAGCCACTATTGCCAGCGAACCAGCAGCATTTATCATAAGTACTTAATCAAAATGTTGTAATAGCAACATCAATAAAGCACACGTTTGTTAATCAGAAGTAGTTATCTACTCATGTTATGATAATAATATGTCATGTGGTTTACCATTATACGGAGAAGTGAAAATTTCCCTTCAAATGTTCCAAGAAAAGTTCATTGGTTATGCAAAACTGTTCTAAGTAATTTCCGTCAATAAAAAATATTGTCATCCACTTCTCAGACTATGTATTTTTTTATAACGTACCTACAACAAAATTACTAATTGCAATTCTTACAAAATCCAAACCAATATCCACTTCTCAATAAATCCATATTTTCAGAACATTTAAGTTCTGAATCAAAATTAATAATGGCTTATCAAAGCGGCCCGCCCTTATAAAATATACTTACGCGTAAGGGAAGATTTTCACAAGGAAACGGAAACTTCCCCTGCCTCCCGTCTACACAAAATATGTGGTGCGATACGAAGATAGGTGTACAGAATTCCTAACTAAACTTGTGCGAGGGGATTTCTCAGCTAAAGAAATAACGGCGAAAACTCACTAGCTCGCGACCTCCGATCAAAGAGTAAAGCGAAGACGCGATATGTAGGTAAGTTTTTTTTGTCTGCTTTTCCCGTTCGACTTTTATTTTCTTAGGGATGTGCCAATGCAGTGATGAATAGTGATAGTAGCTATATGATAATGGAACTATGAACATATCTTAAATTACTTAAACGCGTAAGTATCTCTGTGAGTTTATATATTTGATTATTACGTTTTCACGAATTTTAATGAATTTTAGCATACTCGATCTTGCAGAAGGATAAAGGCTACCTTGTGTCTAAAAAAAACTTTGAGATGAAACTAAAACCGTGGACAACCCCTAGTAAATAATAAAATCTAGTTAACCCGACAGACGTCGTCCTAGATATCTTAGATATTCAATTGAAACTGGAATAAATATTAAAAAAAACGCGTATAGTTAAAATAGTCGTTAAGTGTTGTAATATTTTCCAATTTCCTTAATTTTTCTTTTCGTAACAACCTTAAAAAAGATTAATGCAGTGGGTAAAGTTGTTCTCAAGTTATGGCATGACCACGGGAAATAAATATTCATTTTTATATTATACAATCTGCCTCATTAATCTAGTGGTCTTAAGCGCGACTGCTACGCTAGAGGTCCTGGGTTCGATCCCCAGGTCGAGCAGTGTTATTGGGTTTACTATGAAGTTCTCAGTAGCAGCTCGGAGTCTGAACTTGTACCCGGTTTAGTGGGAATAAGCTCGTCCCCTATTACATGGGACCTAAACATTAGTACACCTCTGCCTAACCCTTCGGGGAATACAGGCATGATGGTATGTTATGATTTAATATATAAAAGATTATGTATGTGTGATTACCTATTACGAACTTACACGTCAAATATACGTTCGATACCAAATTTATTATCAGCGGAATTGTATTTATGTATATGTACCTGCATATGTGCTCCGTTCGATTCCCAGGGATTAAAGTGGGTGGGTATTTCAGTAGCAGCTAGGAGTCTTGATTTGTGTCCGGATGGCGATAGGATAGCACGTGGGTTTTACATGGGACCTAAACATATCAGCGAACTGTCATTATCAGGTTAGGCAGAGGCTTACATTAGTACGCCTCTGCTTAACCCTTCTGGGAATATTAACTTAATGGTATATATTATATGTAAATGATCACAGATTTATTATTAGATAATATTAGGCACATCATTATTTTGGTTGAAATATTGTTTGTGTTAAATTGGCATCGCGGTCGATTAATTTTATGGTAGTTGAACAGAAATTGCTGAACCTACTCTAATTACTTTAAATGTTTCAGCGAATGGAACTAATTCTAGCGAGTTCCTCATGCTCACATAAGTGGAAGTGGTTAACTCTTTATTGTTTTTTTCGAATCTTAGGCACTACTAAATGGTTAAAAAATTGTTAATGCACTTTCTATGTTTTGCTTCGAACATAATCGTGATCGATCTAGAGAGACACAAAGCAATTTTTATCCGACTTCAGCCAAGCGAAAAGGATTTTTTTTAATCACAGATAGGCTTACGCTTGACCACAACTTGCCTGATGTTATATACATATCTACTCAATATTGTTGCATTTCAAAATGTAAATAGTGGTAAATTTTACATAAATTGGTTACCTAATTAGGTATGGACCCAACCGGCTCAGCAATGTAGGAGAGCGAATCTATGACTACTTAGGTTTACGATAAAATAAAATCTTATTTATTATTTTTCGTTTTGCTATTATTATCATCATCAACCCATTACATTGTCCCACTGCTGGGCACGGGTCTCCTCTCAGAGCGAGAAGGAATAGGCTATAGTCCACCACGCTAGCCTACTGCGGGTTTGCAGACTTCACACGCCGTCAAGAAAATCTATCAGGCATGCAGGTTTCCTAAGAATGTTTTCCTTCACCGTTTAAGCGCTTGATAATTAATTATTAATACGCACATGACTTCGAAAAGTCAGAGGTGCATGCCTTGGATTCGAACTCGAGACCTTTGACTTGGCAGTCCAGTGGTCATATCACTAGGCTATCACTGCACTTTATATTATAATTAATGTAAAAAAATTAAAAATTAAAAATTAAAAATGTTTTTATTGTATCTAATACATTGTTGTATGTAATTATACTTGTTTTTATAATAAACAAGCATACTGTCCCTCTGATGGGGAACGGTTAGGAACTGCAGCCTTTGGGCCCGACCAACCACCAGAACTTCTTCGCACGTTGTCATCTTGAGACGTCAGTTCGTTTCATATGCCTATTAATTTCACTGGCATAAGCATTTACCTGCATTTTCTTTTATATTTATTTTTTTAAAAAAAGCTTACGTGCAATGTGGGTCGCACATTACTAGTATTCTTGTTAACCCCTCGTACTAAGCTAAATGCTTGTATCACGAGTGGGTTTACGTCGGTAGTGCAATGGGTGAGTTTCGAACCGGCAACCACATGATCGTCGCTCGCTTGCGATCGCAAGTCCGACGCTCTAGCCATGAGGCTACCGCCGCTTTTTAAGATTTGCAAGCAATGCGGTGGTAGATGAACCCAGAAGGAGTCAGCAGCAGAGTTTAGAGGCGTTTTCAAGTCCAGAAAATTTGATTATTCCCGAAACATCTAGGCCCACCTATAAGATGGATATGTGCCGAGGCAATAAGTAATGTTTTATGCCTTAAATACATTGGCATCATCCCATCTCTAGCAGAGTTCCCCAACCTAAAAATCCTCTAATAACGTCCTCTCTTAGACAGATCTGGTGATAGGTGGGTTAAAAAAACAACGCTTGCAGACTATCCCCCACCATCTCACCCCTTACCTCCATTGTAAGAAGAAATTGTGTTCGCCAGCAGGGGCTCCTGTTCTTAATTTGAAAATATGGTTCACTACAAACAAGCGTCCATTTAATTTGCATTAGTTTGTTCAACGTAAATAACGTAACTAGGTATGCAGTAATTGCATGCATAAGTGTAATTATTACTTCTTGGCTTTAGACCGTTCTGTACCAGTATGTTTCACTGCGATATTATCTAAGACATTAATTATGATCCCATCTGTTATGCGATTTGAAGGATATTGCTTGTATCAGACAAGCCGAAGGAAGTACCACCAAACTTTTCTCTACGCTTTTTATTAGTTATATTTTCAATTTGCATTTAAATCGTGTCTTTACGAGTATCATCGTGTTTCTTTTAGTGGACAGTATAGTCTCTTGAATATTCTCTGTAGTAACGAAAATAAAAGTTGTATCTCAAACTTCCAATCCTTCGGATAGGTTAATCGCATTCTGCCACGCGTAATATGTTTCACAGCCGCCCGAAAATACAATTTCGAGTTTTCAAGGATCCAGGTGAATCGATGTAATGGGTCGCGAGCTTAGAACTGTAAAGCACGTTATATATTAGTCTGAACAGTTTAAAGTTACTTGTGTGCTCGCAAATAAGCGAGGGGTCCCGTTCACAAGTTGGTCCGCCCGCGCTAAATTACAGATTGTCAACTCGACTCAAGTAACCTGTTGACACTACGTTAAGTCACGATTTGAGAGGCCTGTTTGTTGTGGACACAACTTGTACCGCCTTCATAACAACGGGATATCCTTAGTCATATTGGTACAACTTTTAACAAGTCCCGAACGTTAACAGAATTAATTTACTCATGCTATCGTATTGAATTAACAAGAGTGCTAGTTGTAGAAGTATTTCCAAACTATGTAGGTATCCCGTATATAGGTAACTCTAGTGCTCGGATCAAATAAAAAGTTAAGATGGAACTTTGCGAAGAAAGAAGTGAGGCCGGCTAAAACTACGCCTAACCGTGTACAACACACAATTACACGCACACGTGTATTAGTTAACTACGCCTTATCTTGTCAGTCGAGCTTTCGATAGCTCAATAGCTCGACTAACTTTTTATTTGATCTGAGGTGTAGTGGTCCTAAGTAGGACTGCTAAGCACAGCCGGGAATCTCATATAGGACGTTTAACAAAAAGTCCTGTATTCAATTTCAAGGTCGAGCAAAGCGTTATCGAGTTTTTCTATGAAATTTTCAGTAACAGCTCGGAGTCTGGATTTGTGGCCCCGTTAATGACAATGGGCTCGCCGCCTATTACATGGGAACTAATCATACTGGCGTAGTGTGCGTTACATTAGTACACCTCTGCCTAACCCTACGTAACGGGGAATACAGGTGTGATAGTATGTATCAATGAGTAGTAAGGCATTTCAATTGTCGGAAGACGAAAAGATGAAGTACCTACCTACTCAGACATGGTTAGAACTTCAAATCTTGTTTGTTATTTTCAGTAAACAAATCGATAATAGTTTACTTTGCGTGATACATGGAAATATTTTCGAAAATGTCTGCATCCTGATGTCGTTCCATCGGCTGAGACTACCCTGGCGCGCCGCCGCCGATGCCAGTTTAGTTCGAAATTTCATTCTTCTCGAACACATATCTCGACTTCGTCCGGGAATCTACTTTACATTTCTCATCCTAATGGCCATTGAGAGAAAATTGGAAAAGAAGTTTTCGCGTTTCTATTCTAAGAATCAGGTTCAATAGAAACATTTCAGGAAAGTATCAATGCGATTTCAGATAAATAGACAACAGACAAGAGAACAATGCGTGTGGGGGCGACGGAGTACGGCGTCGTATCTAGACCAATATCAAATTGATACACAATTTAGATACCAATGGACATGAATTTTCTTAAAAAATAATGACATTTTCTTTTTAATAATAGAATTCCAATTTAACCTCATTGTCGTATTGAAGTTAAAACATTCGGTGATTTTGCGGTGGTTTCATTTTGTGATTTCATTACAATGTATAACATTATTTCGTCAGAAGTTGGTTGGTAATTAAAACGAGTACTTATAGTACGATATCTGTGATACATTGAGATTATATTTTTTTTTTTTAATGTACGGACGGCTACTCATCAAGCTATACAAAACTAGTTTATGCTGGCCTTCTATTGTATGGGAAAAGAGTGTCCATGGAGTTTCTTGCCAAATTCTTCTCCATAGGATCAACTTAAGGAACCGTGCAACTAGACTTAATAGCAGGTAATACGTTTCGTTAATTCGCGTTTACATAATTTATTTTAATAAGTTTCTGATCATTTACAGCATCCATGGTCTGTAAGATAAACTGTCTGCCTATGAGAAGAATGCTTTATATGGAATGGGATCAGTACTCTGTAAAAATAAGCTTTAATATAAATACGGCGGAGTATAACTGCAGTGCAAGCATAGCCTACAAAATCTTTTATCTTTGGCTTTTATCAGCTGTGCAAAATTTAATTTACATATAACCTGCCTCGATTTGTAGGATATGACTCAGTACCATAAATAATTACGTACCAGCCGCAGGTAAAATAAAGAATAGGAGGCGTTGTAATGTTTTCCAGGAATTCCTCGCGCCGGGTGATTCGGAGGGCTATAATGTGTGGCAAACACCCTCCTGAGGGTTGAACCTCACGGATGATGCCTATGGTGCCGATGACCCCTATCGATTCGTCCATTTCTACAAACTCACGTAATTGCAAATTGTGGAAATGTACTAAGGCGCTACAGTATTCATAACATTACTTGGAAGTTTCGATTCCGTTTTGAAATTTTAAACTACCGGCATTACCTACAGTGGACAGGTATGGAAATACAATATACTTAATACATCGTTTTCATTGAATTAAGTCGGCATTTACGTTTTATAATTGCATGCTTACATGCACCGTTCCCAGAAACTAAATAATGTTAACATCGATTTGTTTATGTTTTACTTCAACGAGCTGCACTTATGTTCAAACTATTTTATATCTTAATACTTTTTTTATTACGAAGCTGTGTATCGCTTCATTTTAACTCAGCAGTAAGTACTTTTTATCCTTTTTCCAATGGTCTAGTTTCCCAGGTAATCGAAGGTATACCGGTGAACGATCCGCTGGGGAGTTCCCACCGCCTCCTTGCGAGGTTCACGCCAGTGGTTTCCAATTCGCGGTCCGCACCACTCCCGCCTTAATTTACTGCGGTGCTAACCACGCGGCCCGCAGTTTGTATTCATTACCTACCTTAGTACCACCTCGCTGTAAGATTTAATGCTTCCAACAATCACTGCACTCATTTGCCACAATTCAAACTTTATTTAATTTATTTGTGTTGCGTGGTCCTTTCTAGGCTTGCGTTATTTTACACATTTATGTCTAATAATGTTTTTCAAAGAAACTTGAAGGTTTTAAAATAATATTTTATTTATATGATAGATGTATTCGGTAGAATCAGAGTAATGCATCTTTAGATACTTAAAAAGTGTATAAATCTTAGAAAATTGGATATTATGATGTTATTGTAAACAAATAACAAACAAAACTTTCTAAAGATAAATAAGTAACAAAAGTTGTAATAACACAGCGTTGAACTTCACGTAAAGATGCTATAAATTATACTGACAGGGTTGGCTGGTGTTCGTAGTCGGCGTAGTCTCGTAGTTCGTAGTAGCAAATTAGATGGTCCAGAGTAAACGAGTTATGGCGAAGTTGTGGCTCCGTGGTGGGACCGGCCAGTAACTAGGTCCAAATGTTCGCGATGCCAGCCTAGCACTAACTGGAGTAAAGTAGCATTAACTAGTGACGCGACAATCAAGTGCGTTTAGCTCGCCACTTGCCTCTTGATTAATAACTGTATCTGCTATTAGTTTGTAAGGCACTACTTGCTTACAAACTAGCGTTAGAATTAGAATTTATACCGTAATTTCGGTAGTTTTAATCAAGTAAATGAATGTATAAATGCGTATCTGCTCTGTTGGCCTATAATATTTTGTCTGTGTGGCAAGTACTTTCTGGGGCTAAGTTAGACAAATGATACAGCGCAGCCATTTGGCAAAATTCAATGACCGTATTTTCCTGCGCATTATCTAATATAGGAAAAAAATACTTTGTGTGAAGTCCCGAGGCAGGAGAAACATTTCAAGATCCGCCCTGTGGCGTGCCGCTAACACTCCTTATAAATACTGCTAAGCCCCCGGCTTTTGTGGCTAATCTTTCGCGTGAAGATCGCCATTATACCGCTATTTATTATTTTAGCCGTATTTCTCTTTTTCTAAAGTCAAGTCGAAACGTGCTTGATATTCTTGAAGGATTTTACGCCACTCATTCCTCGCAAAGTGCTGCTGAAAGAATTAAATATGCCCCTTTCAGTGGCGTGCTCTCCGCAATGAAGTATTTCATACGGTTTTGAATTTTAAATTATGTTAATTTAGACGCGGAATTTTAACCGACCGACGCTTTTACAAATTTTTATTTGAACATAATGATATTAACATTTTTTATTTTATTTTAAAACTGTCTGTTACTGCGAATGAGATGCGGATCTGTGACATAGTTATAATTAATAAAAAGTAGGACTGAAATAAAAAGTAGGTATGTGTGCTCATTACTTTTTTATTAAAATTATTTCATTTCCTCTTTACATTCTCAGATGTTTCCGCAAGTAGGTAAAGTGAGATCTAGATTTCGTATAAGATTAGCGAAGATGTTTTAATGCGATTTGTGCTGAAAGTCACTACGGCAATGTGTAATATTATTGATGTCGTAAGTAATTTGTATCTTCGACTGAAGCAAATTAATTAAGTACGACAGATTGTTACAACTGAATCTTAGGGAACTTTCTCGACTGTAGAACACTTACTGCTCCGAAACAATATTGCGAAGTGGCGACACTTTCATTACGGGGGAATAGAACCCATATGCACGTACATTTTGATTAGCTTCCGTGAGTAAGAACAAAAGCTGCGTTAAATGAAGCAGTATGTGTCTGTGAGGCAGGCTTGGTGCCGGTAACCGACTAAGTTATGACAAAGTGTGGCAACACACGGGTGCGGGCCGATACCGCGCCGCGCCGCGCCTTGCGAGGTGGCGCCGCGCCGCGTGCTCGCTCCGCGCACAACTCTTAAATTAGCGCGAACTTAGACCACTTAGCTTCTTCAAGTTTTGTTTGTAGACACCATAAATATTCTATGTAACGAACGCGATACAATACCAGCCGTCGACTGCTCGCCGCATTGTTCGCGAATCAAAGCGGCCTTTGTTGCTTAACAGTTGACTCGAATTTTCCCGTTGTTCGCTTTGCTTTATCGGAGGGAAGCGATGAAAAACTACCACAAATCCCAACAAAATGCTTTTCGATTTGATTCTGTTTGATCACGAAGTTCCGTCGTTAAAACGGAGTAAAGGACTTTTACTTTGATTTTACGTATTTTTAAAGCTTTAAAACTAAGTTCAATTTATTATTTCCAAGTTCAGAAGTGAAATAATGAAGGCATACTTTATTTAATAATCATACTGAGTTAGCACCTCTGAAACTGTATTTGGTCAACGGATCGGAATGGCAATTGGAGTGCGTAGTCGTATTGAATGGTCGCGGATGGCCAATAATTCGATTTCGCGGTTATTTTAGCTCATGTAGGCTGGATGGGGCGCAGGTGCCCCTTCCAACTATAATGATCAAGTTGAACAATTCCATGTGTACAGTGTGGCAATTCTATTGCCAAGTAAACCAGAAATATATTATTGTTTTGTCATTAGCTTGGCGATTTCACTATGAATTTCCTGTCGACCATTGAGGTAAAATAAAGATTGAAAAGCCTAAATTGTGATGCAAATCTCTGTTTACGTATTCGTCTTTTTAAATTGGTTTTACTTCGAAAATGGAAATTATTGTCTAACTTTCGAGTAAAGACAAGACAAATCTTTGTTAGTCGAATGAGGTCTTATTTAATTTGAATAGGTTAGCTATTGACGACGGCTTTTTTTCAAAGAATGGTTTAGAAGTTTTTCTTGTTTCTTTTGTTTTTTTTTTTAGTTGTTGATCGAGTGACGCTTACGAAAGGAAAATGCTCATGATTGTGTGATGTTGTGACAATTCGATTAATTTATTTGCGTTCTTGTTATTTTTTTGTAAACATACCGTTTGAGGACAGCATTTTTTTAAATTAATTGACCTAGAAAAGTATACCTAGAAGTTTTTTCCACATAGTTACGCAATGTACCTATTATAAGCCATCAGATAGATTACATTAAAAATGCCAACATTATTATAAACGTGTTACATAAACCACGAGTTTAACCTTTCACTGACACATTACACGACCATCTTGCAATAACAGCCATTGTTTAACGCTTGACGAACAACTGTCGTAAGCCGATGTAAATTCCACGTTGTAGTTCAGATTCAAGATTTCCAGGTGTAACAGTGTTGCAGCGAAGCATATTTCAGTTAGACGGTGCAGGTGTGCCGTTGGCTGCAACTTCGATTAATTCCCATAACGAGGCAGGTCCATCACGCGCGCGCTCGTTTGTCTCCGGCCCAGCTATAAATACATCAGCGTACTTGCAATTTAATCCGTTCTGTTCCGCTCCCGTGAAGTGCTGCTTTCTCCCTCGCACACCTTCTTCCACCGTCCTGCATGTTTCGGTCAGCGAAAGTTGTTGCAATTAATCTCTTACGTATGTGGGATGCCTCTCTAACATTTGTTAGAACATGTATCTTACTTACACGAAATGATCCTTGAAAGTTACGTTGTCGATGTTTTGTTTGATAACACCTCTGTTTTAGACATGTTTTCTTTGTTACAATGAGGCAGCGTCCATGTTCAAGTGGCAGTTCGTAGGAAATTTACAAATTTGCGTACAGAGCGCAAAATACTGGCGGGATCGTCTTTGTATGCAAATATTATTACAGGAGTCTATTGAAGGACCACACCGAACTCACGTATTGAACCGAAGTAGGTACGGGCTATATGGCGACTGGGACTGGAATAAGAGCTGAATTACGATTAAGAGGAGAATACTGTGCAAGACCCTCGAACAATATTCAGGAATTTTGGGCATTGTTCAGGGTATCGCTCCCTAAAGAACGCACGGAACTTACGCGTTAGAGCCATCATGAATAACACACGAACTAATACCCTTACTGAGCCAATTAGGAATACTATTGCCCGTGATGGTCTGTCGAGCAATAACTCAATCGAATTGCAGAATTGAACAATTCATGGGCAAATCTGCTCTAAGCGTGTTAACATGGCTCCGGGGCTATTGCGGTGTACCGATCCATGTGTCTATGTAGTACCTGCCATAGTGTAGTCGAGTGTCTATATCAGTATCGCGAATATAGCATCGCAAATCTCACTACTGCATCATTAATATCAACATAATCAAGGCATGATTAAACTACTTACATGAAAGGATCAATTAGCGCATTGACTGACCGTTTAGCTATACAATACATAGCCAATTATCCCAATCCCAAGTTGTATTGTTATAAATCTATCTAATTTAGTGCTTCGATTAGTGGGATGCCAGAGAAGGCGGAGAAGTTGGGTTGTTCTATTTTGCGATTGTCGTGTTACGCATAGTGATACATTGTTGAGTTACGCATGTAATTAGAAGTGACGATGTTTGGCGTGCGATCCGTGGCAAAGGTCGGTGCAGGCACGCGCGCCGCCGCTGCAACTGGCGGCTCTCCATCACTCCGCGCGTCACGTGTCACCTGCGTGGCACCGTCCGCCGACGCTACTCGAAAATCTACTTTAACTGTACCCGATATAACACATTATAAAAATTCGCAACTGAAAGTAGAGCGTCCCGCGTTATGCTTGCAGTCTCTTCTTTGTATTCGAGTCGTTCCATTCATAGAGATAACGGCTTGCTCCGAGGCGACAACGGGAAACAATTACGCTATTACAAAAGGCCTTAAGGATTCTAATTACGAGTGGAGCCTTTCATCCGTAAACCCGGATCGGATACGGAGCCTTCCCATTATCGCGTGCCATAAACATTTCTGGATTTCATATCCGCGGCACGGCTGGGACCGCCCCGCTTATTACCTCCGCGCGGAAAAGAATAACATCGTTTTGGCACTTTTGACGCGAATCCCGGATGCCAACGTTGATATTGTGCGCCGTTAATATTCTACGCGACGCGTCCGACCTTTTTTATTTGTATCTAAAATTGAACATTTTGTCGCGACAACGAGCGCATGCGACTCTCCCCTTCGCCGAAGGAGCGATAAAAATACAGAGTCGGGCGCGTTTGAGCGACAATCAGCAGCGCTAACGACTGCCGATTCGAGCGGTTAATTCATGTACACCTGCACCGAATAAGTCACATGCTCCTCCGCACCCCGAAATGCCTTGGCACCTCCAATAAATTCCTAAAAGCAAGAAATTTCCCAAGCATACCTAATTATTTTTCGACAATATAATGGCATAAAGTGATTCCAAACTACAAAAGTCAACAGCAGATTTATTATCACAGAACACTGAGTCGATCATAAAAGCTGTAAAAGAAAAATAGTTTGTTCATTCTTTTATAGCTGATTGAAAGAAGTTGCTCCGTTAGTTCGAAAGGAATCCGAAGAGAGGATTATAAAAAAATCTCCGTTGAGTGAAATGGCCCTATCAAAACAAGAACCGTCGGCCGAGCGATGAAAAAGTGAAGTTAGCAAAACAACAAACAACGAACTCGCCTGTCTGCGGCGTTTCGTGGCCACCTCTGCAATTTACGGCACTGTCATTATTCAAAGTTTTAAAAAAAATCCAGCTGCGAAAAATTATAAAAAGCGGATTTCTCCTCAATATGATCTTGCGAATCTGCTGAAGTCGGTTGCCTTTATGCTGAAGTAGCAAACTCCCTAAGATAAGGGGAGGAGCGGACAAATTGTAATAATTGCGAGACGAGATAAGAAGTGACACCAGAAAACAAATGAAGGCGGGCGGCGGCGACGGCGTCTGCGAAGGGCGGGGGTAGGGGATGCGTGACGTCACCACGCTCTGAGAGCTGCTAACTGCCGAACCACCCCATCACCAACCAAACACTAACGGCCGTGTGTGACTTCACATTCGCTAAATTAACATAAGTTGCCGTTTCACTGTTAATCACTTGTTATTAAGCGATTACAGTCGTACATTAAACAGAAACTCTCTATAATTTTTACAAAATATAAGCAAATGATCACAGTAATTTCATGAGAATTTATTTGTTAATTTTATTTAATGTACCCACAAAATAATTATTTAATACAACGGATTTGAATTTAAACTGAGGGCCCGGGCGAATCCCGCGGGATCCCGGGGGCACACCTCAGCCCGTCGTCACCGCTCGCCAAATTAAAATGATAAATCAAAATCCGTCAGCCGGCCGCGCGTATAAATGCTAATAAAACGAACTAAGGCATTTGTGAAACTTGTTTAACTTTCTATCCTTGAAACAAATTTAATATTTCCTTGTTTATTTTAGAGGTTCCGGTTTAGAAAAACATAAATAGATATTTAAAAGGCCGATGCCTGTACATTAAAGATATTAATGAAAAACTTATATATGGGGGTCCTTATTAGAGCAACTGAATCCAAAACAACCATGTTTAGAATTTTGTCTGTCTGTATGTTTGTGCACACATTTCGCAAAAACTACTGCACGAAATAGGATGAAGTTTTCACAGTTATATTGGTGGAGATCTAACAAACAATCCGGTGCATGTTTTATGCTGAAATGCCGCGTAGAAGAGTTATAGTAAGATATATTAGTTATAGTTATATAAATCCTTTTGGGACAAGAGTTAAATCGTAGGCAACGACTAAGTATGTATTATTAATATAGAGATAATCTTTCATTAATAAATTCGTCTCCTCAATAATATCTTATCTCATTTTAACTAATATTGTATTCCACACGTTTTGTGTTTACGAAGTAAGTCTCCTCAAAATGTATTTTAAAATGCCAACGTTTTCACTCCACTTTATTTTTGGTATTCTTATTAAAAGAAAGACTAAAAATTGGTACGATTTAATCATTTCATTCAGAAACCTGCCGGGAGAGATAATGCTGAAATTATTCTGTAACAACTGTAATGAATAACAATGAATTTTTCATTTGTACTGATCACTGGATTGTTAATAAAAATGATAATATATTTTAAAATGTCTGAATTGCCTTGTCTGAATTGCCTTATAGGGTTACCGCATGCGTTAGTCTTGGATTTGATTCCTAGGTAGAGTAAAGTGTTTATTTTTTCCTAGCAGCAAGGAGTTTGGAGTTTGTTTTTGGTTAATAGTGTTATAAGATTGGGAGTAGTTCGCTAAGCTGACGGCCGACCACTCAAGAAGAAGAATCATGGTGTTATATTCGCCCTTTTATGAGCAGTGTATGGCAATATTAGTAATAGTCAATTGCTAATATTGCCATACACTGTTTAGCTCTTCGTGGTATACAAGCGTGATGGTACGTTTATTTATTTAAACTATTATGTACAAGAAAATTATACATAAGGAATTTTAATGACATTTTTGATTTTTCTATAAAGCTTTGGGATTCTGAATGAAAGATACCACTATTGTAATAACTGATTAGGTTTGAATAACATAACATACCATCACGCATGTATTCCCCAAAGGGTCAGGCAGAGGTGTACTAATGTACACCTACATTTCGCCGGTATGTTTAGGTCCCATGTAATAAGGGGCGAGCCTATTGCCATTAACCGGGCACAAATTCAGACACCGAACTGCTACTGGAAATTTCACAGAAAAACTCAATAACACTTTGCTCGATCTGGGAATCTAACCCAGGACCTCTTGCGTAGCAGTCGCGCTTGGGACCACTAGACTAACGAGGCAGTCAGTAGTTTTGAATAAACTTAGCGAATTGATGAACATCTTCTAGCCTTAAATATGAGCGTACATGCTCTTTGTATACGTGAATAAAGTGAAGGCTTCTGTTTCATGAAATTCGGCCCGCATTGGTATGAAAAGTTAGATGAAAGTTTCCGTGATACAAGCAAGGAATTGTGCATATTCTTGAACTAGTTCATACGTGGTTTATATTAAAATGGTACGGGTAACGAATGCAAACATTTTGAAATGGCATACAAGGAGTTATACATACACGGAACTGTACATATTTCAATATAAGTATTTGTAGTCTTAAATTAGTTTTGACTTTCCATGAAAGCTCTTTAATCCTGAGATTTGAGACTACGTTACTTCAACTTATGTAAAGCTTACGACGTCTCAATACTACTGTTGCGCTGTGACATGGGTTTCATATCCATCCGAGATAAATATTTGCGTGATCAATAGATATTAGTTTCATCTGGATATACTTGGTCTCCATTAATTATTTGATGATTGATAATTATTTGAGTAAATAGATTCTTTAAAGACACTTTTTTTAACTAACTTGCGCCGGTATTTCCTGTCTGATCTGATGACCTCTGAGTCCCCTGCAAGCATTGAATTAAGTATAATACCTAAATCAATGACTGGAACACAAGGCTACGTCCTACGGAAGATGTCTTATAAAAAATCGTCAAAGTAAAGGTATTGTCAAATACTATAGTGGCCTAAACCGCATATTTAACGCCTAAGTTGTTAGTAATGGACAAATGTGCGAATAATATACGTGAGTGTACCATATTTTAGTGTATTTAAATATTTGTTGGACACGGATGCGGTAATGGCAACATGCTAAAACTAATTGTGCGGTAAATCGGAATGATGCTGCAATTTGTCAAATGACTACAACTGAACAATATCTATGTGTGGAATGTGATGTACAGATTAAATTTTGGAATAACTAGATTTTTCTTTTGAAATTAATATAACCAAAAATAATATAATATAATAATATCCTTGTGAGAAAAATATATTTTTAAATAGTTCTAGAAAAAGTTTTAGTAAAATATATTTTTAATTAGTATTCTAGTAAATTGACATACGATACGATACAGGAAACAGGGACAAATCTGTAGAAACTTAAAACGCTGGGATAAAAAACTGAAATTTCGGACAAAAACCACACTGTTTATATAAATATTATATCCATTTCCATACTTCCATACTAGAAAATATATCTACAATCTATCTTAATCCATTTTTCCATTTGTATTCCTGCCTGTTTGTTACGTTTTTCCACCTAAACATCAGTACTAATTTTTACTGAATTTAGGTATATAGATGGATTAGACTTTGGAGAAAGACATAGGACTCAAAAACTTAAGGATCTGAGTGAAACAGCTTGTATTCAAATATAAAAAATAACAGCTCTTGTGTTAACGTGTTTAATAGTAAAGTTATGGTTGTTAATCATTAAGTCGTCAATGATAGATAGTAAGATAATTAATTTTGAAAATTAATTACCGATGTAAATATTCCCTCTAATTTCAGACAGGAACTATACACATTTATTTGTAAACTAACACTGATTAATTAGTTGATATGTGCCACAGTGTTTATTTGTTCATCATATAGTATGTGGAATATTATCAGGCCTTATAAAATAAGTTATTGACCAGTTTTACTCGCGTTTCAAAAGGGAAATAAGGAAGCCTAGGATGCAATCTGTATCCTTACCAAATTTTATCGAAATCTGTTCAGCGGTTTAGGCTTGAAACATTAGGCGTGACATTTATAATATTAACATTGATGCGATGCTGTTTGAAGCTGATATTAGTATGAACGTTCTCATACAAAAGCGAGTTTTTTCATGATAAACCCTACCATGTGTTGGTGTACACGTTTATCGAAAACCATTTGTGAGATACCCATAATGTTTTATTAAATGTCATCCGCAATATAATGAGGTGCGGGGGATCCAACATCTGCGGGAGAGGCGCTACAGAAATATGTGCGAAGTGTTATAGAGTGCCGTTGTAAGTCAATGAAGCGGCAAATGGGGTGCTCTCGCCGCTCCAGCGGAGGCACACTCTAATAAATAAAATTATGCCTCAGAAATTACAAGAATACGCGTGTCGCCAGCGATCCCACGGGATTGGATGTTCAAGATTTTCATCGATATCTTCCAATAATGAATCTAATATGTAGTAAGCCGGAGGAAGCCGCGACCGTGTCGTGACAAAAAAATAACATTGTCTTCTAGGAATATCGGTCGCTTGAAAAGCCATAACTTACCGCTGCTTGGCATTTACTTAATGTCGATGTAGATAGTAGAAGCGAAATATTGTTATAAATAAGTTATACAATAAATTAATCTGTCCTAGATACTTATTGGAACTGATCCAAGAGGAGTGGAGTTGGGAGTCTGTTCTACGCACTGCTACATAATAAACTGATGTACTCATTGTGACGAAAACATACATAATGTGATGTTAGCTTAAACTCGATCAGCCTATAATATTCCCACTACTGGAACACAGGCCCCCTCTCGGTGAAAGGGAGTGAGCCGTAATCCACCACGCGGACCCAGTGCAGGTTGGTAGATATCACGTGTCTTTGAATTTTTGGTTCTAGGACATGTCAGTTTCCTCACGACGTTTTCCTTCGCCGTATTGGGAGCAGTGGTGATAAAATACTTTACATAACGTAAAGCGCCTGACTGAGTTCGAACTTAAGTCCTACAACTCGTAAGAAGCGGCCGATACCACTGGGCCACCACCGCTCAAGCGAATATTATATAAACATAACATACCATCACGCCTGTATTCCCCGAAGGGTTAGGCAGAGGTGTACTAGTGTACACCCACATTTCGCCGGTATGTTTAGGTCCCATGTAATAGGGGGCGAGCCTATTGCCATTAACCGGGCACAAATCCAGACTCCGAGCTGCTACTGGGAATTTCATAGAAAACCCCAATAACACTTTGCTCGACCTAGGGATCGAACCCAGGACCTCAAGCGTAGCAGTCGCGCTTAGGACCATTAGACTAATGAGGCAGTCTGAGAATATTATATGATATTTTTTTTTGCATTTGCCCTAGAAATATGGCACGAATCCAAATCAACACCTTATTAGTTATAAGACACCAAATCATCGTGTGCAAATCCATACCAGTTTAGCTATGTAAATATAAAAGTTTAGCTGTCTGAAGCTCTATATTTGAACTGAACACATTCAGTGGAATTCTTTAACCAGTCCGTGCACGTGCAACGTTAGACGTCGGCGTCGAATGGAATCGAATTTCAGAAGAGTCGAGTTTTGAAATGTTCTTACTCCAGGATCATTTCATACGCGTGTTATAAAGAGGCTTAAATTTTATTTATTTACTGTCTCGTGTTCAATTGGTTGGAGGGGCTCGTGGCTAAGTGATAGCAAGGTTTTATTTTCGTGAGGATATCCTCAATGACTTCCGCCGTTCGGGGAAGGCGACGGAGCGTATCGGACTCCACTCGTGGTGCGTGACCTACCGACTAAACCACACGGGTGTTTCGCCTCACCACTTCTGCTGTGGCCACGGGAGCGAGTTGTCATTCCTCTGTGATCCCAGAAGTGATAACTAGCTAACTTACCCCGCGTTCCGACTGACGACAAAAGATGTTGCAAATATCTATCTTACTCTAACTCTCGAAAAGGGAGAGGGATAGATAGCTGTTTGCAACATGTTTTGTCGTCAGTGGTAACGCGGACTAACATAACGCAGTGAACAAATTGGTGCCACTCTGTGGCTCGGAGAGCACGTAGAGCCGACGGTTATAGTTGTCATAATAACACCTATGACAATAGCTAGCAGAAGACGGGAGAAGCCCAAAATGCCTGATAAACTGTTTATCCTTTGAATATCGGTATTTCGTAGAAATTGGGTTGCGGAGGTCAAATGGCAGTTGCTTCGTGTAAATAACTGCTTTTATATTTGTCATTATTAACGCTAAATGACTTTACAGTACCCATATATATTAGGTATATGCATTTTTTCAAAAGGAAAACGTAAAAGCACCTCCTGATATTTAGGCGCTGGTTAGACCAACATAGATGGGAAAGACTAGGAGGATCAGTATTCGATTGCTCAGATACAGTTATGTATATGTAACTTGTCTAACAATAAAGCAATTATTCAGTTATGTACATATAATATATGGCTACTGTGTAGAGCATTCATGAGTTGTATTGTGTTGCGATGGCGCGGAACAATTGCCGCCTTTACACTAATGATCCATCTTATATCGTGCCTGCGAATCAAAGTGCCCTTACATACATTAACAGGGTACTGCGAATTGCCTTTTAAGGGCTCATATTGATTGAGTTAGTTACTAAACCTTTGCTCTCTCCTCTCTTTAGGCGGATTGTTTTCCCTCGGGCGCCTAATAATCTTTTTTGGGTGTCTTTGCAAATTGTACGTATCATAATATTCTAGGTTCATAGCAGTATTAATTGTGACATCAAATGCTGCCTATTCCTACGGGGCATACAGGCGTGTTGATATGTTATCTATCAAATATATAACAACTCTTTTTTTTTTTGAAAAAAACAAAAAAGCTTACTAGCAATGTGGATCACACATTACTAGTATTCTTGTTAACCCCTCGTGCTAAGCTAAATGCTTGTGTTACGAGTGGGTTCACGTCGGTAGTGCAATGGGTGGGGTTCAAACGGGCAACCACATGATCGCAAGTCTGACGTCCTAGCCATTAGGCTACCGCCGCTTAGCCGCACTCTGTATTATGTGAGCAACAAACACTAGCTCTGAATTTTTTTTGTTCAGCGATTTTAATTCTTTGGGAATGCTGGAGGGCTTTCCATACATAAAAATGCTAGAAATGGTTATATAAACGAAAAAAATCCCAAAGACGATTATTTTATTTCATTTAAATTTCGGAATGTACCTATTACTAAACCGCTACGGTATTTACACAGCTCCATGATTTGATTTAGAGTTTTTTTATAACAAATCTGTCTTTGGGAAAATTTAAATATTTTACACTACATAATACCAAGACACCTTGTATACATATCGCTTACTCACTAAACTGTTAAGTTAAGCTATTGTAGTCAAAATTACATTCTAGTGATCTATACAAGACAGTGTAATTCGAAACACCAGTAGTAGCACTACATATTCATTCGAATTCCGAATGTTGAAGATAAATTGGGAAATTAGCGAAACATGAAATCGTTCCAAAAACTTTGCGAATGTTTGTTATGTCTTTTGTTTTGTACAAGTTTTTGGTAATCTTTTCAATGTTTCTAATTAAGTTGAAAAGCATTTAATACGAATTATAAATACTCATAATGCGATAATTATTAAATATAACATACCATCACGCCTGTGTCCCCGAAGGGATAGGCAGAGGTGTACTAATATACACTCACTCTTTACCGATATATTTAGGTTCCTTGTAATAAGGGGCAAGCTTATTGCCATTACCCGGGCACAAATCTACACTTCGAGCTGTTACTGAGAATTTCATAGAAAATCCCAATAACACTTTGCTCGACCTGGGAATCGAACCAAGGACCTCTAATATATCAGTCGCGCTTAGGACCGCTAGTCTAATGAGGCAGTTAATTATAAATTACGATGATTAGTGGGGTCGTCTTAACTAAGACAGAAATACGTAGTTGTGTATGGGAGGGGATTGTCTCTAAGGCAATAATAAATAATATTAAATCGGAGAATTATGTGTAGCAACCCTACGTAGCGCACGGTGGTGTGACGTCGCCTCCCCCGGCGCACTGTATTAAAGTGATATTGCTTATACGCTTACCATTAAGGCTATACGTTTCGCTATATTAATACCAATTTGCACAGGTTTTGCACGAAATATGGGAAATTTAATTTATGAACAGTATGACTACGGTACGTGTATCTAATCAACGACTGAAATCAGTATTCATGTGAACAGAAGCTAGAAGTGGGGATGTTCTTAGTAATGATAATTAAGTAAATAATTTAGCTTGATATATAAATATAAAAGAAAGACTGCAAGACGACCCCAATATAATTAAGAAAAGGCAAGGAAGACTCGAGAACTTTAAATTGATATATATGGGGTTCTGTTGTTTCGGGAAAAAGACAAAAAAAGATCAGATCAGAAATTTTATCATTTTAAATAAAAAAATACCAAATCCGCAGGGCGTTGGTCCAATTCCTGCCCACAGTGGAATTATTAGTAACACAAATCTTTAATATAGCTTAGCATAAATTAAATACTTTATAACGTTTTTAGTCTTGTGCAATTATTGAATAATAAAGTTTATCAAGAATTATTAACGAGTTTTTTCTACGAGTCTTATTGAAAAATCAATATATTTAATGATTCTCGTAAATTTTGGAGTCGGTGTAAGTTATTCATTTATTCCGTTCCTTCAGTTACCGGATGTTGATGATGAAAGATGTTGAATAAAAAGCCTTTGATGTGGTGGTTGAGTGCAGCATCGGCGCCGGCGACGCCAGAAGAGCTCAAAGTGTGTCCAAATCGTCGTTCAATGATCACAGAATTTTTGATTTTAGACATTTAATTTTATGTCTACGAAATTTCTCAGTGTATTTTACTCATAAGTGGCTAAAAAATTCAAGAAGGATAAGAGATATCAATTTTGGATGCTAAAAAAAACAGTATAACACTTTATTATTGTATCTTACTACCTATATTGTTATTTTGCTAAACATAAATAAAAAGAAATATACACATATTTCTTTTTATTTAATAAAATAAATATTATGAGTTTATAGTTTAGTTTTCCCTCATTGCCTGCAAGCTTGCTAGAATATAGTATTTTTTTGTTATTTTTCCGTTTTATTAGTTTTAATACCTATAGGTAGTAAGATACAATAATAAACAGTGTTATTAAATGACGTAAAGACTGACAGATGTCGTTGCATTTGACAACAATGAAACAGCAGACTTGGGCCTCAGCAATAGCTCACCAATCGTGGTGCGATGATCTCCAGCCCGCACCTAACCCCGCATCATTCACGATAATGGCGGGGCCTATGTCTCGACCGTAAATGTAAATCGCTCTAATTTATACGCGCGATAACGTCGCCGCACTGCTGTTAACTGTAATTATATTACCAAGCGAGGACGTGTTGATCAAAACCCCTGATTAAATGCCCGTGATGCGAACCGGGAAAAATTCTGCCGGGCCGTCGCTCGCGTTGAATAACCCGCGAATATTGTTCGAATTTTTATTCGGTGTTAATTATACTAATCTTAAATGTATTAGGTACATAATCATACTAAAATAATAAAAAAATCAAATTCTTTTTTATGGGAGGATTCTTTAAATATAAGAGCTAAAGGAGCCAAAGCAAGTCCCTTTAGATTTTTTGTCTATCTATCTGTAAGTACGTTTTTACGTGCATCACACAAACATTTATTAATTAAGTTGGTTAAATTTTCACAGTTAGGTATATTACCTAACTGTGAAAATTTAACGTGGTCTAACTTAAAACCTTGTGCACGTTTCATTTTGATATAATACCTAGAAACTCGATTTATATTACAGTAATTAAGTAAATCCTTTTCAAATCTAAGTAAAACCACGTGAAACGGTTAGTATGGTATAAAAGAAAATAATTGGCATTCACGTGATTGGATATAGATTGTATTAAACCTTATTTTTTATTCTTCAAGGAACAATGGCTGTTTTGAAATTGTTTTTGATTCCAGTTTTGAATTTACTATAATATTTACGAGTACGTTATCCTGTTATTGATATGCTAGTCAGAAACATTCCTAATATAATGCTAGTACACAGAGACAATGCCCCAATGGGCAATCTATTTGAGTAATTATCCGCTAAGGGCCATTGTCGGCCATCTTGTTCGTGTGGAATGAGGCTTGTTCCCTGAATGCCTGCTGTTATGTACCTACATGCTTTTGGCGATCACGGCGACAGTGCCCCCGAGTGTCTTCAATGGCAATGCAAACACTTCATTGTCTGCATTTCGCGAAATTCATGACCACAGTGCACTTAAATGTGGCTATGATATGAATTTTCCACGAGAAATAATCACTGTATAATGTTTATCAACGTTCCCCATCACCATTCATTCCATCACCCATGTATTCCCCGAAGGGTTAAGCAGAGATGTATTAACCATTAACCCTGCACAATCCCAAACTCCGAGCTGCTATTGAGAACTTTAAGGAATACTTTAGTCTTATAAATATGTATTTTTTAATTTCCAGGATTAAGTGCGAGCTTGGGCGGTGTAAGCTACATAATATGCTGCGAACGGCGCAGTATGAACTAGGTCACTTCAGTGATCGTGTAAGCCCACAACTTGTGAGTTTTTATTACATCATCCACTGCATCGTTGCACACGTTTAGTGTACACACGGCCACACATCAAGCTTTGTAAGTCCTGTGTTTTTTCTCGCATCCCAAACGACTTTAGGGATTTCATAAATCTCCTTGCCAAATTTTATAAATGACATACATATTAATAATAATGGCTAATTCCAATCTCTTCTAATTATATCGTTTTCATACAACGACGAAATGATTCGAGAAGATGCGAGACACTGCTTTTTTTCTGTCTCCTCTCTAATTTCCATGTATTTCAAATATAATACTATATAATTAATCAACGAAGGAACTATGTAGATGAACCTCCAAGCAAACAGGGTTGCCGTACTTTACACCTCATTATACATTTGGCACAATGAAAGTGGCGAGAAATGAAACGTGGGACGATGTTTAATTATAACACTAGATAAGTTAACAATCTCAGAACCAAAGTCTGACTGCGGCTTATCTGACGCCAAATGTTTCAAAAGGAACTTTTAACGAGTTTAAAGTTGGGCCAAGTGTAGTGCACCCGCAGCGCTTCCGTAGCTTAAGATTAATTAAACAATTGCACGATGGCTCCTTGAAAACACTCCGACATGTCTCGGCCTGTCGTCGCCAACCTTGCCAAATTAAAGTCATAAATCAAAATCCGACGACCGGAAACAGAAACGTAATAATGAAGAAGTAAGTTCGGTTTCGAGCTCGCACTCGTACCTCGAGAAGCAACACGACACTTTCTGCGAAATTAATTCATTTTTTTTCGTCCTTGGAACTAGAAATAAAAGTAACATATGATTTACTGAACCTCATGGAAGATTTTGTATTTTTTTATGGGATAACTCGACAAACGAGCAGGCGAGCTACCTGATGGTAAGTAGTCGTTGCCAATACCAAAGGAGTTGCAGATGCGTTGCCGAGCCTATTTAGGGGAAAGAAAAAGGAAAGAAGGAAGAATTGGGTCTCCGGCGCTCCACACTGACCGTACGAAACGCAACAGTATGCATACTGTTACTTGATGTCGATATTCTGTAGGAGGGTAGTACTTCCCCGGTCATGCTGACTTGTCAGCATGCCAAATGCCAGCGAGGCACTACATCTACAGAACATGTTTTGTAACGTGTTTTTCGAAATATACCAGCATTACAATATTTATTCGAAAGTCAAATATAAGCAAGGCTGTAACGCAATCATCTTGCGCATAAATGATGCAAATTGCAAGTGTCAGCATGCTATCGCACGTGAAAATTTTCAGTTTGTAATAAAAATAATAAAACGGAATATTCAATTGAATGACGCATACAATTCGATTATTTGGCCTGAACAATTCTCCTAGTGAAGTTGAAATTTACAACGGGGAGGTGAGTACGTAACATCGGCTTCGTTCAGGGCAGCTCGTAATTCACCCACAATTTATGTGCGTGCGCCGGTGACGCGCTAAAAGATTAGTCGCTCGCCACCACGACGCCTTGCGCACTTTGTAACTCATGTTTACATAACATGACGCTGTTTTGAAACTTTGTCACTTACACACTTTCCATAAACAACGAGTGACGCAAAACTAGTAAAATGTCACCCCTATTCTTGTTTTTTTTAGTATTATACAACCCTGTGTTTAAAACATAACATAACGTCATAACATACCTTCACGCCTGTATTCCTCGAAGGATTAGGCAGAGGTATAGGTGCTCAATATACACCCACACTTTATATTACACTTTGCACGACCTGAGAAACAAACAGAATAGCAGTCGCGTTTAGGATCACAGCTAGTTTTTTTACCCTGTGTTCGACTTCAACTACGTTCGTCATTTTCATGTTTTTGAGTTTACAATCCGTTGGTAATACACACTCGTTTCGAACCTCTTTTCAAGGCAAGGTTCTTTAAAAGAAAAGAGACTGAAAAATGTGTATACATAACTGTAAAGTGTACGTTAAGTCAAAAAGCAGCAAGTGCATTTGACTCGCTCGAAAGCAAAACAGTGAAACTTTATAGTATCTAAATCACTTGTTTAAAAATGAACGCCTGAAACAACGGACGTGGCAAGTCGGGCCAAAGTTTACGACTATGAACCGATCCGGTACGTAGCAGCATTGAATTTGTTTCCGTCTGATTCCGCACCAGCTATTGCATAGTTCACTAGTGGCGGAATACAAAATCAACTACCGCCACATTGGAACCGTTACATATGATCTGCGATGTAACATCGATAATCATGTTTCCAATTCGCATATTAGAGTAGTTCATGCTTGCGGTAAAGAGCAGTTATAGCCTAGTGATAAGACCACTGGACTGCCATGCCTCTTAGTTTTTGATGTCATTTGCGTATTAATAAACAATTATCACGCGCTTAAACGTTGAAGGAAAACACCGTGAGGAAAATTGCATCCCTTATAGATTTTCTTCACGGCACGTGAAGTCTGCCAACCCGCAGTAGGCTAGCGTGGAGGACTGTAGCCTCATCTCTATTGTTCTAAGAGGCAGCCCGCTATCCTGCATCGCTAAAAATACTAGTTATAACAAAATATACATAGAGGATTATTATGATTATTAAAATTATTTAATGCTTCCTTTTTAGTCTCGAATTTGATCACCAGGTCGAGGTAGTGGGTGTTTCTATAAAATTCTCAGTAACAGCTCTGAGTTTGGATTTGTGCGTGGTTAATGGAAATAGGCTCGCTCCGCTGACATGGGACCTCAATATACTGCCTAAACTTCGGGGAATATAAGCGCGATGGTGTTACATTTTAAATATTTCATCTATCTAATAAGTATTTTAAATAAAATTGTAACAGGATGTCTGTACATTATAGATATTGACGAAAATCTAATATGGGGGTTGTTATTAGAGCAACAGCAGCCAAAACAATTTGTTTTTGATATTTTGTTTGTCTGACTCTATGTATGATTGTACCCGCATCACGCAACTGCTGTACGTAATTGTATGAGGTTCACATGTGTATTGCTGGAGGTTTAACTTAAAATCTGATGCCGTGTTATAGTGAGTTAATCCTTCTGGGACGTGAATGAAACCGCGGGCATTGCTATAATAAAATTAAGATACTGTAAATTTTATTAAACCTACAAATAAATATGCGATTCAGTCCATTCTGTTTGTCTACTAAATACAGAAAACACAATGCTATAAAAATGGTTGTGTTGCATCGGACACACTCTGGTGCCCAAGCGCTCGTAGATCGGTGATAAAAGCTGCAATTGTTTTCATTTGACAACATGTTTGTGTTCCGTTTGACAAATGGCTTGTAAGATCACAGCGACGTAGGAGTTTTACTGTTCTCGCCGACTCACCGCGAATATTGACTGTCGCTCATTTGAACGGGTCACGAAATATTTTGGTATTGTGGTGTTTTTTTTTTAACTGAACAGCTGTCGTTCCGTTCAGTAGTTCTGTATTTAAATTTCTGTGACAGTTATGTGTGTAGTAAAATCAGGTTATATTTATATTATGTCTTCAAAAGTGTAGTAGTACTTAGTATACGATTCTGTGAGAACACCATTAAGAACACTATTAGAGATCATCATCGAAGAGTTTTAATAATCCGGTGTTAATACACATACTAAAAACTGAAAATAACATACTATCATGCTAGTTTCCCCCCAAAGGTTTCGGCAGTGGTGTGCTACAGTAAAGAGGTATATTTTGCCTGTCATGTTCGTGGCAAAAGTCGCAAATCCCATAGCCGGGTAATATATTTGCCCTATAGGCAAAGGGCCGATATATATGACATACGGCGATGCACGATCAAATCGCACACCCAATAGGTAAAGGAATATTTTAGGTCCATAGGGGCCTATTGCCAGCCATAGGGACCTATAGCCTATTGCCATTCATAGAAACATCCAATAATACCGTGCTTGACCAATAATATCAGACCAAACTTGGGGCAATTCGTATCGTAGCTACCTACTATCCACTTATTCAATTACTCTCATTAAGAACTAAAATTTGTCGTTGAATTGATATTGAAATGTTACATGCCAATTAAACCATTTACAACGTCTCTAAGTTAACATGCGACCCTAATAGGCTTAAGTTTACATTGGAAAACAATCAAATATCGATTCCAGGCCTCACCATTAGGCAAATATACACACAACACGAGATTTGCCTACACTGAATAACAATTGGCGAGGTATTCACAGAATTGGTACATGAAGTGATTAAGCAATAATTGCGCCCTAAATTTTTATAGGTCATATCGATAGAATGGCTGTGGTCGAATTCATTATCCTATGGGGTTCGCAGTGGGGTGAGCGAGGGGGTAGACGGGACTTCATGGCGTCGAGAGGGGGGGGGGGGGGCGACGGGAATGTAATATCAGTAGAGTAGTGATATTGCGGTTTCTAGTTCGCGTGATACGGTCGTAGAGTCGCTTGGCTGCAGACATAATTGCGCGGACAGTAAGAAATAAATAATTTGTTTTATAACTAGACTTATGAACCGTATGTAATAAATTAAAATCTTAATTACAAATTCCCGACATTCATTTTAATTCAAGAAGCCTTAGTCGGCTGCACTGAAAATAGTTTTATTTTGATAAGTCTAAAATACGCACTGCTAAATAATGCACTTCTTGAAATAATACCAACCTGATATATCGTGAAAACGAAACCCAAAGTGTTCACAAATAACTACGTCAACACGATTTCTATTTCGAATCTCTTATTATATTAATAGCTCATTTAGAATCCCGATAATTTGGGAATGACGTGCGTACAAAGAAAATAAAAACACAATTATTAATGTTTTGGCTTTCTCCACTCCAATCTGTTGCGTTAGAGTTTAAAAATATCTTCAACTTCGGTGCGTTGACGCAACGCTCCCACATTCTTATAATAAAATAAATATTTTATCGAATAAAGGAATTCCGGGCTTCCGGGAGAATTAAGGTCAAAGATATATGTAGGAGTAGCTGACTTCAATCAGTGGGTACTTACTTACAAGTAGAGCGATTGGTGGTAGAGAGTGTACCGACTTATCTCAGTAGATTTTTTATACTTGCATTATTTCATGAAAGTTAGTAATTAAAAATCAATTAATTCCTTAAAGACTTATTTCTTAAGGTAATTAAACATAACATAAAAACCTACCATCACGCCTGTATTCCCCGAAGGGTTAGGCAGAGGTGTACTATTTATACCCACACATCGCTGGTATGTTTAGGTCCCATGTAATATGTGGTGAGCCTATTGCCATTAACTGGGCGCAAATCCCTCCGAGCTGCTACACTATACAAGAATAACACTTTGACCTGAGGATCGAATCCAGGACCTCCAGCGTAGCAGTCTCCCGTTAAGGTAATTAAGAAAATATAATTTAGATATAAAAGTAATGGCTATTACTTTATCGTTTTAAGTATTAGAATACAGGTTTAATTGCCAATTTTTTAAATTTTATTTTAAAATTAATAGATGAAGGTTACTGCACACATTTCCTTGTGCTTACGCAGAACTAATGCCAAGTGGGTCGGGTTGCAGTGCGCGGGGGCACACACTCTGCAAGACCACTGCAAGGTCCATCACTGTAATTATTTGTGTATTGTAAATATGATACTTAGTCTTTAGTTACGCAAGTGTATTTCATGATGAATATGGTTCATGGAAATTATCATTTAAAAATGTATGTAGTTTAATACTTTCGGAAGTCTAAGTATATATAAGTAGCTTATATTAGCTTGAACCCTGTCCCAAATAAAATAATGGAAAATATTTATCATACTGATCACCTGTATGTACATACTGTGTACACACGGCTACAAAAAAGCTATACAAAACCAGAAAAGCCTGGCCATGAATTATACGGAAAACCTTTACAATGGGAGATCAGTCTAAACTTGTTTAGTATAGCTTCATGTGTAGTTTTGTTATCTGACTATAAAAAAATAACTGTGCTATACAACAGCAATGAAACTTTTATGATTGATACAAATATACATGAATCTATAAATAGAACCATTAACAGAGATGGAAAGTAATTTCCCTGACCAATTAGAAATCACTACACCGTTCGCGGTTACACGCAGTTATCGAGTATGCGGGTGGAGGAAGCTAATTACTGATAAACAAGTCAATGGTCGCATCCCTATTGACAGTTTGACTTACGAGCCTAATCGTCATGCGAGCGTCGAACACACCGTCGTTCGAACGTACGATCAAAATAACACGATCCAAGCTGTGTTAATTTGAATTGAATCTAAAAATAGAGCTGTTACTTTAAGAGCAAATTTGCGTAGGAGCGCAATTAAACAGACGTTACGGCTATTTATTGTTTCCATCACAAACTTACGGACGATAATCAGTTCTAAAAGAATTTTGTAACAATAAATGCTTTTTTAGGGGCCGAGAACTTGGAACGTGGGTATCACAGAATTGTCAAATATTGCTGTGTGCTAATGTTATTGAATTCAGATTATAAGGGTAATATAACTATTCAATTAGTGAAATCAATGGGCAAATAATTAACTGAATGCCGTCTCACAAGATGACAAGCGTTAGGCTCCTGACGTTGTTTACGTCCGTCGGCAAATGTTACCGCATACCACCAAGTAGGTTGTCATCTTGGTAATATACAAAAATATAAGGACAAATTAAAATTTAATTTTCATCAAATCAATATCTGCTACAAAGCTATTAAGATTCTTGTGCATTTCACAGTTTAATTGTATTTGCCTCAATCTTGTTCTCTTTTATTATAAGTTATATTATTATAAAGTATTTTAATTAAAACTGACATTGTTTTGAAGAAGAATATTATGACAAGCCACCAGCTTGACGCAGACAAAAAGATTTTGCGGAATCCGCTTTGCTTAGCGCAGGGTTGAGGAAGGGTTAGAATTATTCAACTTTCGTTGGATGATTTTAAAATTTTTAACGACGCCAAATTGTAGTAAAGTTGCAAGAGTATTAAAAGTAAAACGCTTTGTTCTTACAAATAAATCTTTTAGAGCTCATCCGCGAGGCGGAACATCGAGTTTTGTCAATGACAGTAAACGTAATCGATGCCATTAATATTTATACTGTTTTATGTTCCTTTTTTGTAGCCTGTTATGATTCATGATCTAATAATTTATATGTTTTTTATCTTTGATCAGTATTGTGGATAAGTACCGTCTATCGCATGCTACATGAAGATAAGTACTTTACCTACAGATATAAAGGGTTGAAGCCAATAAAGTGTCTTTTCAAGATTATTCGTTACTATTTCCATTAAAAGAATATAATGAAGCACTTCAAGCGCTAACTATATCAATTATTACGAGGATGACTGCTTCATTATTACAACCACATTTTTTTACCATTATGCTGGAAACTATCAAATTCCCTGTTATGCAACTGTAACTATAGTTTCAAACTTCAATGAAATAATTATCACAATAGATTGTGTATTAATGCGAATTAAATAAATTTATTAAATAAATACAAATGAATTGTCAACCCTGTAACATCCGACACTTCCGCAACTGACAAGCGGTGGGTATTGTTTCGTACAGCAGAACATTGGATCTATCCATTTCATTGTAGGGTTAAGATTCCTACCCGCCATTTACTCGGGAAACTTGACTTATTTTCTTCACGTATTTTTCTTGTTTACGTTACGCGTGCCTAATGTAGACGTCGTTTGATCAGGAGTAATCTATGATAAATGTTTCTAGACTAATATGTAGGTAGGAGTAATATGGCTCGGAGGTATTACGGTTGTGATTTATTTTTATTAGAGGGTATTAAATGATTTGTAAGCTAGTCTAATAAAAGGGGATAAGTGTAAGTAGTGTGACAGCGGGCTGGTCGCCGCCCGCGCCGCCCGCGCCCCTCCCCCGCCTCATTCCGCAAGATCATTGTTATTTATCTCGGTGCCTCCCCGCTTTTATTTCGTCCCTGTCCGCCTCGGTTTATTTGTCTTCAGGATCTGAGGGTACATTAACGTATTTTTCTTCTCTATTAGGGAGACGGTCGTCGGCTCACCTTCAAACTTTGTACCGAGATCCACGAAATCCGAAACCCAATGTTTGTTTACTTGTTTTTTATTTCCAAGATAAGTCAAATAAAAGTTGACGATTGATTGTATTGTAGGAGAGCTCGTAATCACAAGGAGCAGGGGAAGTTTTGGTGCGTTAAACCGAGAGTTAGTCTAGTTTATGATGTGGCCATCAATGCGACTGAACCGAACAAAATTGGCCAACTTTAATATTTAAGTTACGACTGCGCGATTAATATTTTTATATGTAGGTACGTGTTGAGTTGTAAATGTTTGGCCATTACGTTTTATTTATATGTACACACCGCATAGTTTGGAACACACACTGATTCATGTTGTAATAAATAGGTACACTATTTTAAGACGTCCTTCGCACGATTTCAGAGCGCCCGTTAACATGACTGGAAATTACCCGTGCTGATATTAACCTAGAATCGGCTCCATTTACATAATACTCTTTTTTCAAGAACGCTTTTATTCGATGTCTCAGTATCTGTACATTTGCGTGCCTCCACAACAGAACAAAAGAAGTAAGTAAGTGATAAAGTTTCGAATAGGTGAATTAAGCACAAAAGCTCCATTAGCCGTCTAGCTGTTTCGAAATTAAATTATCTCGAGGAATATCAGGCTAGGAAGTTACGAGCAAATTGCCAGAAAGAATAAATCCATTCTCGCGAATCGGTTGCATGAAAATTGCAACAGCAGGCAATAGCGGCGCGCCAGCGAAGCGCACAATTATAACGAGACGGTATAAATCAGAATGAGTTGTGGCATGTTATTAGGGCTATTCCACCACGAAATAGGAAGACGAAAGCGAGCTCGATGAAAATCGTAAACTGAACCGAGATGCTGTTCATTTTCATCATAGATTTTTTGTCGAATGGAAATCAATTTATTCTGTAATTTTTATTCCCGATACCATTGTCGACTTTCTCGAACACGAAAACAAGCCTTTTCGTGTATTCAAATGAATCGAGAACATAACACTTAAATTTTATCGTTTCCTCGAACAAAACATTAGAATCGCATTAGGAACAGAGTTCGAAGATGTCTTGAAAAACGTACGAATTTACCTCATATCGATTGTCAGCGTTTTCTTTTTGATTGCTTATTACGTAGCTGAGAAGGTTCGTGGGTATTACAATATTTTTCTGTTAGATTCTCATTCGATATTCGCCGTTAAAAAGGATCAAAGTGTTCGAGAGGGAACGGTTCTCGCCGAGAGATAGTTCGTATGCTCGTGAATACAAATAGATGCTTATGAGGACTTACCTTTTCGCAAATTATCTTCTGGCAACAAGGCGGCAACGTAACCTGAAAACAAAATTTTATAGACAGCTTATTTAGTTTTGGTAGAATGGGGGAAATGTTCTCATTGGAAAATTGGAAACAATGTCGTTGAATATTATTACTGTCATCGATATATTGAAGTGGAAAAACACTTTCATAAAAAATATTTTTATTATTTCCAATTCACTTGCCCCGATTATGCAGGTAAATTTTTGTTTCTGTGAAAATAGTTTCGCTTTTGGATTATGGATATAATTTTATTTGGAAATTCAGCAACTTACATTTTTTACGCAATATAAAAAATCAGGCAAAGCAAAATAATACATTTAATGTACTTAAATACATTTCCCAACAAAAATAAACTGTAAACATTAATAAAAGATAGAACCAACGGGATAAAACTATAAGACTACAATCACAAATGATAACTTATTTAGTAAGCAAACAAGGATAAAACGTAAAAGAAATCTTGAACCTTATCAGTCTAAAAGTAATCTAAGAGATAGTTTGATATTTTAAGTGTTCCCAACGGGGGAACGTAAATGGAACGCTGAAATGGAAATTGACATATTTGGAATCCAACTGTGGATGGAAATTTTAAATTGAGTTGGGATCCTCTGCTGAAAATGCGGCCATCATTATAATTATAACTGTAGTAATATTATATTCTCCGAAAATACCAACGAGCTGGGTTTTCCTCACAATTTCGTAAAATAAGGACAAAAAAAAGAGTTTATAACGTCCGTATTAATTCACTGACTGTAGTGGTCTCATGAGGGCAAAACAATAGATTTTGCATCATGTCTTCATTATGGCGCTTGATGGGTTAAATTATCATTCATATAAATAATGACCTTTAGACTCTCGTGGACGAATTGAAAGAATTTAATCAGTCACAAACAGTGATCTATGGATCTAACAAGAATTTCCAAACTGTTTTGGGTTCAGGGATGTTCATATAGGTATTCTAACAAATTTATTTTTTAATATCTTCAATGCACAGAAATAGTATTTTTACAATTTTATAATAGTGTAGACAAACAAATGAAACAATACGTTCCTATTGCAACATTTGTACGCTCGTTTACAAAACCATAAAATATGATAAGCATCAGGCAATGAGATTCAGACGGTATCCTATTTATTTGTATTTACGAGCAAATTGGGCCTTGACCCGCCGCCCGGCTCTGAGACCTGTGCCTGCTCAGGAAAACAACTTTTAGCCGGATAAAAACAGTTGAATTCTTTTGTTGTGTCACCATTGTGATTTACTACAAATGGCAAGAGTCGATTATAAGGGAGCGAATCTAGCGTGTAATCACGGATAGTCGTGTTTAATAAGAGCGGTTTGTCGGTGCGACGGTACATCGGTAGTTGGATGCGGGCGTATTGCCGGTCGCCGCCGGTAAACAACGCTCGTTCGGCGGCAGCTGTTCGCCCGACTCGCCTGCATGCGACGCGCAATATCCCTCTTACAAAATAAAGGAATTCCCCGCGACAATCGTTCGCCTTCTTTACCCTCACCCGAGGAATACAAACGCACGCCTCCGAATGACTTCGGCAGGCATCGCACCAGCTTTTTTTCTCTATATTTTCACGTTCAGAAAAGCAATTTTTGTACGTCGCCCGCGATACGGAACGCGGGAAATTGCACTCGTTCCTCGGTGAACGGAGAGAACAGTGGGAATGGAGTGGCACAGAGTATTGTGCCGAATAGAGGCGACCGATTGCTTTCGGCTAACATTATTGGCCGGTACACTTCTGGAACTTTCATTATGTCTATAGAGAGCTGTTTTCTTCAACTATGACTTAGCTTCCGTTAGGTGTAGTTTACTTTTGGTATCGGGAAATATTAAGAGCGCTTTAGTCAAAATACTTTTCAACATTTCAAGTCTAATTTTGTTTTCTTATTTTTTTACCCGGATTCCAGCCTTAGAGTATAAAAATAATATATATTTTTTTTACAGTGTATCGCATTTAATATCTGCAAGAAGATATTTTAAGTGATGATGCTTGATAGTGATATATTTTTAACATGTGCTAGTCTAGTACACAAATATTGAAATAGGAGATTACTTCAATTATTACTTTTACGGGATTTATAATTATTGTAAATATAAGGCAATTAAAAAAAGTGATTTTATTATATTATATTATATATATATATATATATATATTATATATTTATTTATTTATTTAGATTAAATCTAGTTTTATTATGTTGATTTAGTGAAAGAGTTTCACTGCAGTCGGAGTTATCTTCCGATGTTGTTGGATTCAATTAGAACGACGACGGCCGGCGGCCCGCGTACTGCATCACACTGCACAGAATAATCTTAATTACGCGTCTCACTACAAAAAGTTACAGCTAATTACTTTTAACTAGAGAGTCTATTTGTGAACGTAATCTGTTAAAAAAAAATCATCAAACAGGAATCCTGTTTACCGTAGCATGAATTGAATATTGAATCAACTGTGAGAATATTATCAAGAGATTAAGAATTTAAAACAGATTCAAACTGCTTTGTAGAATGAAAAATAAAGTGTTTACATTTGAAAATATTTTTTGGCAAAAGCACAAAGGAGATTTCTGTCTGATCAAGACTTGCATAATGTTATTTATAATGTTGTGTCTTTATATTTTTTCCGCAAAATTTACTCGACGCTTGTTATTATTAATTTTGGCTTCTGTGTGTTTATCATCATCCATTGCTAATTAAACCCTTCATGTGATGGACAGACGATCTGGTAAAGGATTGCAGCATGCAGATTTTCTTCACTGTTTCAATAATTTTGATGGTAATTAAGAGTCAGATGTTCGTGCCTTGGAATCGAACTCAAGACTTAGTTCATGGTATCGATAAATATACCATTGCTTTTTACACATACCAAGTCACTGAGACTAGAAAACGTTTACCTTATATTCCAAAGCTGTACACAATTATTGCATTCTAAGCCGCAGATCTTCCATGATGTAAATAATGAAATAAATAAATTACAGAGCATTTAGAAAGGACGCTTACAGATAAGTATTATATTTTAAATGGTCAACCACCGCAAACATTAAGCAAAATAATTAGTAATTAAATTTTATTTTAACTGTAATATTTACGGTACCTATATGAAAATGACTTACTTTGTATGCATATTTTTTTGGAATAGTGCACGTACCAGAAAAATGTACCGTATAAAGACGTTTTTATTTACATTAATTAAAAGTTGTATATAATGTACAACTTTCTAAGATGCACATGTATATTTTAATATGGGTGGTATGTAGGTACATATTTGTTTACATTAATTGATGTATAATTAATTACACACATTAAGTATAATGATACTATATGTACAACTACATAGGTGTAAACCGTAAATACTTAAGCGAAATAATACCCATTGTAATTATTTTTATTTTATTAGTACACACAGCTACAGGTCAACCTATACAAAACCAGTTTAAGCTGATCTCACATTGTTTAGGTTTCCCATTTAATAAGAGGCCAGCGTAAACTGGATTTTTATAGCTTGATGTGTAGCCGTGCGTACAAGTGTATCAATAACTTGATGTTTGATGAAGGAGAGTCTTCGTTTCACAGTGAAATTTATTGGCATTGGCATTCAGCATATTAAAAAGATTCTAATCTTGTTACACCTATTTCAATAATTTGAAAATATTGTATTTTTTTCGGAGATATCAGATCATTTTGTGACTTGTATTTTAGTCAAAAGGGGATAAAAAATCGATTTACAGATGCGAATGAATGGAAAATTAACGTTATTCTATCATAAAAATCTATAAATAGTAATTTGGTTTCCACTTATTGTGTCAATGTTCAAACAATTTTCGTGTAATATGAGGCCACCTCGATTTGTAATCGAAATGATTTGACGTAAACAATTTATTTTTGCTACAAAATTACAGCATCGCGTGTGGTTTATATTATTTTTGTATCATTTCCAATGCCAAAGTCTGAGCTGATTTAAGAAACCAGGTGTGGCGTAAAGCTGTGCTTCATAGGTATTACATTAACGTACGCATTTTAGATGGGTCGGATCGTTAATTTAGAATGACAGTGTTAAATGGTTCGTAATATTTTGTTTATTTAACGTAATTATAACAAATGGGCCGCCGTGCGAATCTCCCTCGGAATCGTGACGAGGTCGATTTGCGGTTCAGGGTGACTGATGACAAATTAGTAATTTGTAATGAGTATTTTCTGAGTTAATTTGTATGTCGCGTCACGCTCCCGAGCTTCACAGCAAAACTGAATTTCCAGCGGTTAAGTCAGTTTGTTGATCGCCAATATTCAGTCTATATTTTTTAGTGAGGTGAATTTTAATTATTTGGCAATAATTTATGGATTCGACATCAGATATAGATAAAGCAGTGTTTATTTTTTGTGTGTCAGAAAATCCTCAGACGTAAAAAAATGTTTTGTCATGATTAAATCGATCAAGATCATGTTTGTAAGATCACCAATATAAAAAAAAAATATTAAGTGTCTTCTGACTTTTGTTTGTTACATCAGGCAGTTAATATGACCTAAGTAAGCGTAATATTTTTTTCTGTACTTACTGAAATTAATTAATTTAAAATATACGGCCAGTCAATGATTTTGGAGTATTCATTGTAAAATTTATAAATATGTGCAAGAATTGTAGTCATCATCATTATGATGGTTAACCCCTTAAAGCCACTGCAGGGCACGAGTCTCCTCTAAAAAAATGGGAGGTATCTATATTCCTTCATGGTCACCACATCGGCAGACGTCATTCGGCGTGTTGCAAAAAAAAAACATTTTAGTTAGACATGCAGGTTTCCTTACGATATTTTCTTTCAGCACGGATTGTCAAAATATAAATTAATATTGGTGTTTTCTTCACTTCAATTATTTACATGCCATATTTTTTGACTGTTGCTATTTGTCATTGATTATAATTGTACTTTTTTAATTTTCCTGGTGAAGATGGGCGTATCCGTCACTTCGTAAATCTATGGCAATGGTATTATTAGTAATGATTTACGAGCATGTCGCCGCTACGTTTCGACAGACACCCGTTAATGACACCGACCACAGAGTGCACTCAATTTTTATTTATTGGCTTTCTTGAAAGTCATTTAAAACCTACAACACAGCGTCTGCGAAATTTGCTTGCTTTTCAATGCTATTTTTACGGAAATATCAGTTCTTTATACATAAATCGCTCATCAATTTTCTATTCTTTGATGTTTTATAGATTCTTTTAATTGAGCGATTTGTGTCCCAAATGATTTGAAATTCAAACGCTCCTTGTGATGCCTTTATATTATTTTCTTTTATTGTAAGTGGGGGATGTTAAAGATTTTTCTTTACCCTTATCCTTCCTTTGTGTTATCAAAGGTCATTTATTTTTATCCACAAACATTAAAAAACATCGAACTATAGGAGCATTTTTCCTTCTATGAGAAGAATGCGAGTTAGTTTCTAGTTCTAGTTATTATTTGATTCTCGTGGAGAAAATTAAACAATTACCTAATGAAAATTATGAAATGTTTTTTTGCGAAAACTAAAATTTTAAAACCTTCAGCTGGATAAACCTAAAATTAAAACGAAGAAACTAGCGGTTCCAAGAGTGATTAACAATTTTGTCAAAATATAAAAAGAAATTATATTACTACCAAAATTAGTAGATGAACTGCCATGCCGCCCCAGTAAATAACGAAATCGAAAAATCAACTTAATAAAATACTGAAAAATAAATTTCTTTTGGACACAAGCCCATAGTTGTTTTCAAGAAGGTGAAGGTGAGGTTGTGGTTTACCAGGACAGTTGTTATGGCACGATGCAGATGGCACAAGTCTATTAATTTTGCATAATTATTAAGCATGAATAATGTAACTTAATAAGAAAAAAAATTAGTTTATACAGTATTAATGAATTTTAAAAAACACCTACTTCATACATGATTGCTTTAAAGTTACACCACCAAAATGTATCTTTAGAGCGTTCAAACAACAACCATATTTATATGGGATCATTATTTAAGTACCTATACTCTATCGGACAAACATTTTTTATGAAAATAAGTTCATGACAATGTCACAAATAAACAAAATTGACGAATGTAAATTAAAAAAAAATATAATTAAAATCTAAGCTATAGTATAGCAATACCAGTTTGCAACATGCACGACTATCTCAGTACTACAATTTAATTTCTTTAATGCATTGTCATCTTTGCTCAGAAAATCCAATTTGAAACGAGACGTGATTATTGAGGTTTATACGACTTCCCTATGAATTAAGTGGAATTATATATTAATTAACAGGAAATAGATTTTCCATTATGATGAATTTCTGTAAGTATTAATTTTGTAGAAACTGGCTTAACTGGCTTTGCTGGTTTTAACACGAGGATGATATTGCTATTAATTACTGATAGAAAAATTATTTACTGCACTGCAATTAAATCAAATATTTTTTTATTACAGTTATAGCAAATATATGAGGAGATGGAATAAGTTGCATCTTTTCTTCTGAAGCTAAAATACCAGTAGGTGGCGAAGGTATGGGAACTAAACAATTTAAAATCTAGTAGGTAATACATATTATTTATGTAGGTAATTGTTTGTCAGTGTCAAAATCTAACAATACTGTGCATTACCTTGCGCACTAGTGAACGGAAACGCACACTTTGGGAAGTTCTGATTTACTTTGAGTATACGTTTTTTAAAATACTCTTTAAGTTTCATCATCAACCCATTACATTGTCCCACTGCTGGGCACGGGTCTTCTCTCAGTACGAGAGGGATTAGGCTATAGTCCGCCACGCTAGCCTACTGCGGGTTGGCAGACTTCACACGCTGTCAACGAAATCTCTCAGGCATGCAGGTTTTCTCACGATGTTTTCCTTCACCGTTTAAGCGTGTGTTAATTAATTATTAATATGCACATAACTTCGAAAAGTCAGAGGTGCGTGCCTTGGATTCGAACTCGAGACCTTTGACTTGGCAGTCCTATGGTCATATCACAAGGCTATCACTGCACTACTGTCTTTAAGTTTAATATAGTTAAATATAAAATATGTATGTAATAATACAAAATAAAATATGTATATAACAAAAAGATCAATCAGTACAAAACACTTAGCAACGTATTATTATTTCACAGAAAGTTATTAACAGCATCAATTTTTCAAATGTCTGCGGAACGGTCCGATCGACTTCCATTAATTTTGGTGATGGATGTCAAGTGTGCCACAAGTTTATGTTGTAAATCAATCAAGGATAAATCACGCTCGAGATGGGTATTGCTACTTATTTTTATTAATAACTAGCTGTTTGGGCCCGGCGTCGCCCAGGTGACAGTCATGTCTTTATCTAAGTATATATTTATTTATATACTCTTTATTGTACACCGAAAACATAAAACAGACAGGCCACAACTTAACTTAAAAACATATAATGGGCGGCCTTATCGCGACCAGCGATCTCTTCCAGGCAACCTTAGGATGGACTCAACAAGAATAAAACAAACTGAGGTTGACTATATATCGAGATTTTCATACGAAATTTTATCCCAATTTCTGACTTTTCCAGTGACTGACAATAACAAACACAAAAAAAAAGATCTTTAAAATTAAAAGGTTCATTTTCGAGTCTTTGCGAGATTAACGCAAGGCAATTGATGTTTTAATATATTATTAATTTGATGTAATATTTTTCATATAACCCAGGTTATATTGTTGAGAAATAAATCGGTTTCAAATAATGTGGCTAAGTCCACTGTGTTAATAATGAAACTAGCGTGGGAGCCTGATTCAGTAGGAAGTGGCTTGAACTATTTAAATATATCAAGTGATTCACTGATTGCTTTGTTATATTTAAGAGAATTGACTACCTAATCTCTATTCCATTAAACACAGGTTTTAAAAAGTTTTGAACTAAAACTCTGGTATACTAATACGTACATTCATAAATTGTGGAACGGGGAGGACATAACATTCTTTTAGTTTGTGTGGTAGCTCAAGTGTGTATATATATATATATATAGACAGATATAAGGGTGTCCTTTTTTAAGACGGCTGTAAAAGAACAAATTGGTGGTTTCATATTGTTCGCAGTAAGACTGTATACGACTGGAGTATGTTAAAAGCCTCATAATAAGACGATGGGGGAGCCTACAAATCATAATAAATTCGGAGAACTTATTAAGTCAGCCGCCAACAAACAATGGAGCGCGTTATTGGCGATATACCCTCATTTTATCTAACGCCCCCCTCTTACCACCTTACAAATATCCCCCTTTGGGCCCAACAAGTGGAGCAATCTACGCTTTATCGGAAAAAGCTCAGAGAATCAAGAATATACCAATTAACCGAGGCAAAGAGTTAACAACAACAGATGTTTAATAGCTCGAGGTAGCTCTCAATAATGGCCGCTGAGAACGGATTTGCCTTTATCCTTTACTTATTTACGGCTTTATTTCACTGATACAGTACCAATTCACTTTAAACGATACTTTAAAATTGAAATTAATAGCCACCTCTGATCACAGCTTCAGTTTTAAAAAGGGTTTCCTTTTATTTCCCCTGCTCTTTTAGAAGCATTTTTATATCGTGTTTTGTCTTACATAATTTATTTTATAGCTAACTAGCTGTCCGCCCGCGGCTTCGCCCGCGTTGAGTATACGTTTCTTGTTTAATGCCACATTATAAAAAAATAAAAATTACAAATTTTGTCAAAAAAAATAATAATTAGATAGTAGCCGATCCTCAGACCTCCTGAATACAAAATTTCATAAAAATAGGTGTAGCCGTTTCGGAGGAGTAACTAACATTGTGACACGAGAATTTTATATATATTATGAGACATACCTATATAAGTTTTAAGATTAATATTAAGATTTGAATGATTTTCAAATATTCGTGTCCAAATTTTCTCTATCAGTGTATGTCACTGAATTCCTCCTAAATGGCTGGACGGATTTTGCCGATGAAAATTTGTTTTTGTGTTTAAGTGAGTCCCATAATTGGACCCGTTAGGTTCGTAATTAACTATCACTCGCTTTAAACTATGCAAGAAACCTGCCTGCCTGAGCGATTTTTTAAAGATGGTATGTGAAGTCGGTCAACCCGCAGTAGCCGATCGTGGCGGACTTATAGCCATCTCATTTGAGAGGAAACCCGTGCCAAAAAACACGTGCCCGCGTCGTGAAAAGATCAAACCAAACCAGTGTTGGGAAATTTGTGTGAGTGATGTGTCATATACACCATGTAACTTTGCTAAGTCGTCGCATATGTCTTTTCAATATCAATCAGTTCTCATCAATAAAAAAAATGTAGAGTATAAAATGTGGTTCTTTCTGTTTGTATAATTCGAATTTCAATGCGAAATAAATTACCAATAAATGTCCTACAAGTTAATTACAAAACGGTCATAGTTTTATGTTGACATTAATGACGCATTAAAATAATAACTTTCCGGCTGTTAATGCGAGTTATGCATCACCGTCGCGATCACATTCACTAACAGTGATGTTTTAATTTATATCATCATAAGCTACTATTATGCTGTCCACCGACTGAGCTGTTTGCCAGCGAAATTATGTATTGGTGGCTAAATTAGTAGAGCATTAAATTATTAATAAAGGTGACATAGTTGACTGTTGATTTGGTAAACATTAGTACGTAGGCAGCGGCGAAGTGGAACAGTAATTGACTCTATTTCAATCTACAAACACTTGCATCCCTGCGAACGTTAACTAGACATATTATGCCTACGTGACATAATTACATGTAACGTGGGGCTCAACTCTGAGATCATCACCGTATGAGATTCGCCTAATGTTATGACACCAGGATTGACAAATTAGGCAGATAAAATTGTCAAAAATCAACATTTCTGGAGTTATTTAGATACGATTTTGATACAATGAATAAACGGAACAAGAAGTGATAATAGATAGAAAAACACTGCTAAATAATAAATTATTTTGAAGTTTTTTGAATATTGATTTTGGCACCCGAAAATAGCAGATTTGACGCCTTGGTATAATTAGCAAGTGAATGCTAATATTTGCAAGACTGCAAGTACCATGAAAGACGGAAACGATAATTAATCTTGGTTGGTATAACAAGAATTCAAGCGAGTGCAAGGAATTACGATTAAACGCTCTAGTTAATTTTATACGCCAACCAAAACCGTCGCTCAAGCGAGTCAGTGCAAACCGGTAATGCGCCTAACATCTCGCAATCCCAAAATAAGAACAAACCATTAAAACTAAGCGAACGAAATCGGATTCAATCTAACAAAATAGCAGCAATTACAATCCCAAACTATATGCCGTAGGATGTAATGGCCGCCCTTCGATAACATATAAATAGAAGGCTCCGAACGACTCCGCCAATAATAGTCCAAATATCGTTCAATAATGGGACACGAGCGGCCGAAAGTGTAGGGCAAACAATAATGGCCGAAGACGGACCGGGCACGTACAACAGAGTCGCAGAATTAATCAGTTAGTCACACTTGCGTCGAACTAAGGAAGAGTCGATTAGGAGGGTACCTTGAGGATTATTGAGACATTGCGGCGCATGCCAGCTGCGGCCGCCCAACTTGCCGATATTGCCGCCGCGGCCAGGGCTGCCCCAACTTGTTTTCAACTGCCCAAGAATTTCCAGCTCAGACGAGAAACTCCGTCGTTCGATCATACTTATTGGAAAAAGGGTTCTCGTTTTCTCATAATGTTGCCATCGATGTAGGAACCAGTATTAGGATATTTCACTTGTTATATTTTGGAATGATGCCATGTTCCACTTTATGGGTAAGGGTTATTTATACGTACAAAAAGTTCTAGTATTTCATATTTCATAATACTGTATCATTCCTTTGTTTCTATTTTCCTCTACGATAATTTGGGTGTTTGTTCGTATACGCAGAGGATTGTGGTAGGCGAGGCATTTTAATTAACAAAGCTGTTTTCCCCTGCGGCTCGGATAGAGCTGATGAAAAATATGACATTACTTTCGTATTCGGCACACATACGCGAGTTTAATTGATAGTTCGTTATCTTCTCGGTGACGAGGTTATTTAGTTATAAATTGAGCCGGGATATAGTCGGCTCGAATGTAGTTCACGTATTCACGTATCGAGTAAATTTTATTTGATTTAGTCATCACCCGGCAGAGTGTGCCGAATGTCCACTAATATATATAAATCATGTTTTATAGCCTTGTTTATGAATGCAATACAATAACTTCTTGCGCACAAAGGCCATTTTGCTTTTATTATGAGGTAAACTAAAAAAAACCTTTCATCTCACATGGTTTTGTGTAATGTAGCTTTATTTTTTCAAATATTAATCGCGTTTAAAATTATAACAAAAATTTGTTTCGCAGTATTTTATAATTATTATAAATCTATCCAAACATTCCTTCAGAATTGGTAGAGAACTTATAACAATATCAAGGCCTAAGGCTTTGGCTATTCCAATTCTGTCAGAATGGTCAGGTCTATAAGCACTGACAGATTTGATAGAATAAACTGTCAAAAGTGGACTATTGAGAGTGCCTCATTAGTCTAGTGGTCCTAAGCGCGACTGCTACGCTAGAAATCCTGGTTTCGAAACCCTAGGTCGAGCAGTGGTATTGGGTTTTTCTATGAAATTCTAAATAGCAGCTCGGAGTCTGGATTTCTCCTCGGTTAATGGCAATAAGCTCGCCCCCTATTAAATAGGACCTAGAAATACCGGCAAAGTGTAAGTGTACATTAGTACACCTCTGCTTGACCCTTCGGGGAACAGATGTAATTGTACCTATGTATTATACCAATTGTATATATAGAGACGTGAACTGTCTTCTCTGATTGACATTCTGATGACTCGATTATTATATTCAGATTGGGAGAGTTCTTGAGCCAAAACTCATCAACTAGGTCCACCACTTGACTATAAAGGCTTAAAGTGGACGGGGGATGAGGCAGGACGGTCGACTAATGCACAAAGCGGGTTCCTCTGTTATGTTGATTGTACAAAACAGATTGTGGGTGTACGGCGCTTCTTGTTCGCAGCGGTTAGCAACAGAATAACAATGGTTCATCGATATTCTTGTAATACTGGTTGTAACAAGGTATTTTTTTTAAGATTTCTGTATACTACCTTACAGAAGACGATGTTGGGTTTATTTACTACTTATCTGCTTTTAGGATATGAAAAATAATTTGTCATAGTATAGTTGTTAAGTTCAGTCCTACACGTCTTATTGTTTTTTTTTGTACTAGCTGGAATAAAAGTTCATGCATTTTTTAAGAAAGTATGAGTCGGTGACTTAAAACACACATGAACATGAATAAATTTAAAACAAGAAAAAAAAACACTTAAAAATAATCTTTTACGGAAGAAATAAAACCGCCTTTGAACAATATTAAAAATAATGTAATGTCCAAAACAGATTCGGTTGTTGGTATTTTTAATTTGGTTGTATCTTGAACCGACTAAATGACGCAGTTACTTATTAAGTAAAACAAAAAAAATACAATTAAATTGAGAAACTTCTTCTTTTTTAAAGTTTATTAAAAGGACAGGTTACCTAGTTTTTAAGTATGTACTTTGTCGCTAATTATTTACTGTAATTATATACTAAAAAAAAACAAATTAAAGTAACTAAAAATGATATGTTATTAAGGTTAAAATTTTGAAAGTTCCTTTAGTTTTGTTTCCCATTAATTTAATTGAAGTCTTACCATCGATTTAAACAAGACTAATCGCTTGAAGTCACTTGAAGTATTAACAACGAGTTAATTCTTTGAAACTCCGTAAAAGAGTTCTTACAACAGACTATACTAATCAGTATTAGTTAACCTATAGTTACTAACTTCTGAATTTAAAATTATTGTTATTCTACTTTAAAGAGATTTAAAACGGTCATCACTTTTAATATTTAAACGTTATTGCCCTAAGTTATTTATAAAGTCATTGCAACATCTCACACTTGCAAAAAGACCAGTTATGCAGGCCATGAAAACGTCTCGCTTAGAATTATTATTTTTTTATTTTATATGTTCGCGTCATGCACATTCGTCGCGGATCAGTCAGAGTTTAGCTGTCAATCACGGCTAGTTGATTGGATTTTGTTATTGGCACCACTACGTCACTGCACGGGTCATACCGTGAAACGATCCAATGAAAACATTTGACAAAACTTAGCTTTTATTTTTTGGAACATTTAAATTTTATGTTAAATTATTGTCACTAAATAATGTTAATCATCACCATGATCAACTCATTTACTGTCCCACTGTTGGGCATGGGTCTCCTCTCAGAGTGAGAGGGGTTAGGCTCTAGTCCACCACGCGAGCCTACTGCGGATTACCACACTTCACATGCCGTCCAGAAAATCTCTCAGGCATGCAGGTTTTTTCACGATATTTCCTTTTACCGTTTTAAGTGTAATTAATTGAGGTAATGCGCACATCATTTTGAAAAATAAGAGGTGCGTGCCTTGCATTCGAAGTCCAATGGTCATAACATTAGGCTGTCACTGCTTATAGGGAAAAAAAATGAAAATTAAGTTTTAATTACGAAATCTCCTAAACTATAAAGTATAGAAAATTTTTGTTTGGCGCATAGGTTCCTTATAGGGCATAGGCGTAAGCGCTTATAAAGAATTTTGGGAATTTCCCACAGGATTCGAGATAAACTATTTTAACGAGAGCAGACGGTCGGTTAGATATTTTAATAAAACAAACACATAATAGAGCAGTAGATATCAATAACTAATCGAGTTCTAATCTATAAATGTTAAAATAGATATAAAATTAATTTGGTGCTAAATAAAGATCGAGACTGTTTGTAAAATAACTGATCGAAAGTCTAGGGCTTACTTTGTGGTCAGCGAATATAGACTAACTAAATGGCGTGAGACTATGTGGCGGCTATATTGGCTAATTAATGACGTCACTCTCAGTGAGTGGTAGCCAGAATTAAACTCAACAACCTTCATTCTGTAATGGATTGGATCCATAATTGTTATTGCTTTCAAAGATTTTTGTAATGTAGAAATAATGGAGCGCTCATAAGAGTTCATTTTAGAAAGGCATTGTAGCAATGCGCGTGCACAGTACAAGAGATTCATTGATTCCTTTCATAGATTTCAACATCGATGTTTTAGGTACAGGATGTTACATCCTTTCCTACAGGCTTTTTAATTGGCAAAATTTATTAAATTGATGCATATTGATACTTAATTCCCTACTTAAAAGTGTGTTAAAAACGCTGTGTTAAAAATATTCCAATTTATTTTAAGACTAGAATGCGTTTGTACGTTAGTATTCATTCTTCAAAGGAGCACGCAACTCAAATAAATACTTTGGATCCATCCACCAAGCATGCTAGGTTTTTTTTTGTTTTTTTACAGACGTTTCTTCTCAGCGAGCGAAGAGGAAGATTTGTTCTCTCCAGTCAGTTCAATCACTGGTAATGCTTTATTACGATAAGATATGCCAATGAATTTAAAATTAAATGTGAACAGGTTACAAACGCTCAAGAATACCTCCTTTAAGATAAGATTATGTTTTGACATCAAAACCAAACGCATCGCCAGGCCAGAGCATAATCGATGCGCTCTTGTGTGAAATAGTAGGATGGAAAGCTATCAATAACGACGACCCCTTACTAAGTGCTTCAGAGTACCAGCTTAACGTGCTAATATATTGAACAGCCCGTTTGCAAGATAATTCCCACACGCCAGGAATTTGTATCAGCTGGAAACTTGTTAAGAGCTGGTGCACGTTTCGTGGTAGAGGCAAATTTACCTTTTGTTGATGCAACACTGAATCTTTTATGATCAGCGGCTTCAAATTTTGGCAACACATAGACACGTTATATGAAATTCTGCATTAAAGGCTTTGTGTGGGTCTGTAGAATATTGTTTCTGAATAAATAAATAATGTATTCAGTCATAGTGCAGTGACTGCTTCAGTAGTTTTGAGCCGCAAGCGGAATTGCGGAGCACGAGTTCTTGAATATCCTAGTCAAGCAAATAGTCAAAGATTCCTTGTTAAGACATTCTCAGTAGTTAGTAGCCTGCAGCTTAGACTTTTAATGAATTATAATTAGGTATTCTTTTAATAAAGGTGAGCTTAGCATTTCTCAACGCAACCAAATCAGAAAAGAGTAGATCTATAGAAGAACCCAAGTTCCCGATATGGTTCAAAGTTGAAGTGACAGATGGGGCAAAAAGGTACACATCAGAAAAGTAGTGACCTCCAACGAGATGAACAGACGAGATTCAGGCGGCATAAAACCGGTCCCATTCTTTGGCTGATATGATGATGATCATTTATTCGCTTTTACAATTAGCTGCAAGTATATTGCTACAGTTTGCACCCAAGTAGCCAATCCACTTGGTATGGCCTAGATCCTAGAGTATTACGTAAATCGTAATTCGTGAAGTTGCAATGGAAACTTACATACATGAAGAAACTGAATCAACACTCTCTAATAAGCGTACAACTAGTTCCTTTAAGCTGGGTAGAAGTTCCAGACAGTCCTTGGCGGTGAGCCAAGAAAACATTTAGACGAAAAAGTCGACAACAATTACGTAGCTTGTTTAATTTGATTGAGGAGATATGGTCTTCTGTGGAGTGGTGGTCGGATGTGAGGTCAGAAGCTTCACTATAACTGCAATCAATTCTGCCATATACTTAAATCCAATCTCAATGCCTTAAATGTCAATATTAAGTGACGTGACGGTAGTTAAATTTTGTGATTTCATTACGGCATTGATTGGTTATTAAGAAGACTACCTTTCTTTCTTTTTCCTTATCCTATCCCATAATCTAGGAGATTAATATTTGATAGTAATGATAATTTCAGACTAGATTTAAACTATATTTTTACTTTGACTGCTTCATTGGTCTAGTGGTCCCAATCGCGACTGCTACGCTAGAGGTCTTGGGTTCGATCCCCAGGTCGAGCAAAGTGTTATTGAGTTTTTATATAAAATTCTCAGTAGCAGCTCGGAGTCTGGATTTGTGCCCGGTGAATGGCAATAGGCTCGCCCCCTATTACATGGGACCAAAATATACCAGCGAACTGTGGGTGTACATTAAGTGCACATCTGCCTAACCCTTCGGGAATACAGGCGTTATGGTATGTTATGTTTTACTTTAATTGACCTTTAGGTTACAATTCTTCATGATTATCATCAACACAATTTTATTTGGAGTGCACTATGGCCCATTGCATGGCCAAGTTTCTCTGGCCTGCAAGTAGCATAATGTTTACGTTCACGTTTATAAAGAGTGATTTTTTAATAGGTACCTACATGATTGCCTTAAATCCGAACGCGAGATTATTTAGTAGCCCAAAGGTTGTTTTTTGTATTACTTTAATGTGTAACCGTTTATTTTCCCAAATACAGAGAAAAAAAAGGTATATATTATATATAGTCCATACCACTAGACTATCACTGCTGTCTTTTGGTTACAATTACAGATGTATTATTTATCAAACGGTAAAACGGGCCCCGTCCGGAAAAAGGAATTGATTTCTGCATAATTTAACAGCAACACACCTCCGAGAGACCTCTCTTCTACTAAAAACAAAGCGTTCGTTTGTATTTTACTACTTTTTCCTCGGAATAAATGCATTTTTTATGTTCATACGTTCTTATGAAATGGAGGAGAGTTGACGTGGCGTCTACAACGAGATTTGTGGAATATCTCAGGTTTCATTAACCAAAAATTTTATTATTTACACCGCGTGGAATAAATAAAGAATGCTTAATTCCCTTTGACAGACCATGTCTAAGAATAAATAAAGAATGCTTAATTCCCTTTGACAGACCATGTCTAATATTTTATTCAAAAGAAGGTTTCGTTAACATAATAATTAAATGTGCTTTATGAATATCAAGTCTTACCTAATCAAAGTCTCGTAAATAACATAACTTTTCCTAGTGTTTTGCTCGATGTACATTATGCATATTAATTAGTTACGCCTGAAAGGGAGGGAATAAACCGACAAACAAGAAAAAAATATTCTTGGTATGTTGACTTTGGGACATCTATTTAAAATTGTTAATTAAATCATTGAAGTTGTACATTTTTTAATTAAAGCTGTCACTCGCTTGGCATTTTAGACATTTTTGGTATTAAAATTTTAATATTTTATAACTTATTCCTATGAATTTTAACTAAATTCCAGAACAAGATGAGAATGTGGACGGAAATCTTTTTCATTAATTTATCTGAAGCAGTTTCAATTTGTGCCCGGTACCTTGGTACACACGGCTACAGGTCAACCTAGACAAAACCAGTTTAAGCTGATCTCCTGGCTTCCGACACAATAAGAGACCAGCGTAAACTGGTTTTGTATAGCTTGATGTGTAGCCGTGCGTACGTATAAGTTCACCGATTATTAAATCGAATCTAAACCTACCAGCTGCGGATTTTCATAAGTAACCTCTGCCTTACCCTTCGGGGAATATCTTCCAGCACAAATAATTAATTTATAATAATGTACGAATTGTACTGTAGGCAGCGGACAGTTGTAATAGCATCAGATTGATTAGTCGTATGCGCACAACAAACACGCGGTACCGGTGCGGTTGGCTTTGTTGTCGGGCCGGGCTGAGTCAGATTCTTGTAGGTAATTAACCGTTGCTATAAATTAGTGGTGGCGGGCGTCGTCGTCCGGCGGGCCTCATTGCGGATGCGTCGCACGGCTCGGACGGCCCAAGGATGCGGCGTCCAAACATTGTCACTGCACCGCAACTCCAGCTGTGTTCACTAGTTAGTGCTCGCACAACACTACGTGCTGAAATATTGCCATTGTTGCCACTAACTAAGGAGGCGACACTTCATCGATATTCGATTACGTCATAACAACAACTTCGCTGCACATTCATGCCTTTAATACGACAAGTTTATTGTCCTAGGATTTCTTACCACCGTCATTTACAATAATGGCAATGTGACAATGAGAAAAACTAATTTTAAGACAGTTTCCACTTATTTTATGGGTATTCTTTATGGAAGTTTAGGACAAAAACCGAATAGTGAAAACAAACAACTAGTTGTTTACGAGTTTTCAAAGTCCATAATATCGAACAAATAAATTCTATCACACATCCGGCAATAGGAAAAGTAAAGAGCGAAATTGTGAAAGAACTAGGAACTCTATTAAATTATATGTTGAATAAGATTATGGGTTATTTGAACTCTGTGTCTTTTAACTTCTCGTTATATTTGTGCATTTTTATGCAGAATTCTTCTATACATTAGAAAAAAAGGATGACCATAATTATAGAATCTACATGGATTGTACACACGGCTACACATCAAGCTATACAATTCCAGTATCGACTGACCTCACATTGTAAACGCTTTCTTCACATTGCGAGGCCATCCTATACTGGATTTGTATAGCTTGATGTGTAGCCGTGTTACATATGAATTGGTGTTAGAAAAGAGCTCAATAAAAAGCTTAAGCTTACTAAAAATGTAAGAGATACTAAGATCATATTTTTTTAAAAGGAATAGGTATACAATTTATACAGGCTGCCCACAAAAAGAGCAGGCACCCTGTTTTCATAAACAACCTGTATTGTCATGCTTGCAACTTGGTAAAGTTATTATAGTTATCGTTAAAAGCTTATTTGTTATACAAAACACGATGTTAATATAAGACATATTGCTAATGCATGTCACCGCGCCCCTACTATGTAGTTGGCTTGAGGTAATCGCTCCAGCTCACGTATCTGATGGAGTTTCCAAGCTTCCAAACTAGTTGGACTGTTGTCGGAAACTTCCGACGGTGCTCGGTGCAAGGTGCATGTTCCAACCTGTTCCCGATAAGGACGAGGATTGGACCCTAAATCCTAACACGCGCTCGATGTCTAGGTGAGCAAAATACCCACAATCTTCCTAATTAAAACTTTCTCTTACAATGTTGTCTACATTTTAGACTCTATTTTTCATAAACTTGAAGTATTTAGGTGTTCATATCTAACGTTCATTATTAGCTGAGTAGTTAGTTAGGGCGTCACGCGCGGGATCGTTGTTTTATTCAATGTCTTGAGTCAACTTATATGGCAGACCATTACCTAATTGAAGGCTGGCTCGTCGCGGCACCTCAGCCAAAGTGTTATTGCAAATGCGAGTCACGACACGGCGTGAACTTGTTGTCGCGGGGGTGCACGGTGCGGGGGGCGGGGGCGGGGGCGACGGGGGTTAGGTGTCACGTGATGGGGAGCTCCGGCGTCCCGAGCGTTGTCGAGGCCATGAGACTTATGAGGATTACGGGAAAATGTGTATTCGATGACATTTTTCGGGACCGTAGAAAAAGATGAAATATAAGGAATTCTAAACGTGACCAGAATATTGTATAAGCCGTCACCTATTACCGGTCTATGCGTTCTTTTCGCGGTCGGGCGGACGAGTGCCGATGAAACCGAGCGTGACGTTCCATTCCTGATATAAAAATGTAAGTATGAAAAAGCTTTGTTAAACGCGACTTGGCTTCGGCGAAGTGGCAAAGTTTGAAGTGGAAAACTTTTCATGGAAAAATCTTTGCAGAAAACGATTATATTTTACGGCTTATTTGTACTGTTTCAGCCTCAGTTGAGAACGGAATGTCTCATTTAATTTATATCACTCATTATGTTTGGTAACGAAATCCCTATTCGATTCAGCTCAGCTAATTGGGCCGCAATTATGTAAATGTACGAACTTAATCGTATAACTTGCTTCACATTCGTGATGATATTATTCAATAAAGTGCAGAGTGCAGACTTCGTAGTCTTTAGAGAAGATTATTTTAATGAAATAATTGAATGAGCGGGAGTACGGTGGACAGTGGACGCCGACAGAATCTAGAGCAGGCACCGAGGGCAGCGTTGTGATTTCATTTGGCTTCCAAAATATTTCGGCTTTAGTGCCAAATTAGCTAGGATCTCCGTAAAACCGTGCCTCATCAAAACCTGAAATTGGATTAATCTAAAATCAATAGATAAGATCTGAGACAAAGACAAGAGAGTCGGTTTCCCGTGGTAAGAGTAGATTCTTAAACAAAGATAAGGAAAACAAAGCTTTGTTGACCGTATGGTTCCCTGGGATCATTTAGTGCGGACTTGGACCCTCGTTACAATCAGCACTGAATTATTTACCAGGGCCCAGCTTACTGGCCCGAATTGATTTCTGCATAATTTACACAAAAAGAAATGTTACAACCAAAACATAAAAACGGTGATAAACCGTTGCCCACGTAAATGTATGACAATGTGGGATTGAGTTAAAAAATTTAAATGGAGTTCGCTCGAGGGTAGCAAATCATCGGACGTCTGCAGATAACTATTAGATAGTTGAATCAAGAATGAGGGAGGGAAAAATAAAATCAGTACAGGTGGTATTAGGATTCAGTGCACGTAGCGTATCGGCGGTTTCGGCGGAGCAAGCGGGCTGCGGCGGCGGCTACCGCAGTGCGCCCCGCCGCCGCCGCGCCGCCGTCCGACCGAGAGATAGCTATTCGTGCCTGTTCTAAGACAATTACCGCTACGTAAACGGAAAATTGTTCGAGAGCTCTCTCAAACGTGTTTTCTAATCTTCGGAGAGCGGGATTGAAGGGGGAAAGAGATGCCACTTTTACATTTTTAACGTTCGAACGAGAATTCGTTTTGTTACAGGATCATTTCGCTCCTGAAAGGATAAAACGAAACCCTTATCATTCTGTGAGAGTTGTTAATGTAAATATTACACAAGTAGCGTTTTTGTACGCGGTAAGCTCAAATTGACCGGTTTTTTATTGCGAGAGCCTTTTGAATAAAAGATTTTATAACTTTTACGTGCGATATTTCGTTCCCTTAATATAATCCCGTATCACATAATGTGTGCAAAGCAATGAAACCACGAGCTGTGCGAACAATTAATATCCAACACAATATTTTCACAAAGTTTCGCTTCCCAAACTACATCCTGCCGTTTGGAACAAAGTGACTCGCTGCAGAAAATTTTACGGGCCATAAACTGCGAGAGAGACAGACAGACAGTCGACCTTAATGCTTTAAAAAATATTCACTTTCATCGATATTCTAGTGTTTGTCGCGGACGTTGCGGTACCACCTTATTCTATGTAGTTATTGTAGTAGTCTCGCTGGCATGTCTACGTGCTAGCGTGAATGGGTCGGCCATGACTTGGGAAGTACCCTCCGACAGAATATAGATGTGAAGTAGCATTATGCTTACTGTTGCGTTCCGTACGGTGAGGAGGACCAATTCCTCCTACAGTCCCCTTCCTTCTCCTTTCCTCCTGCACCCCCTGTGTTGCTAGCGTCCATAGGCTACAGTAACTGCTTACCATCAGGCGTGGCGTATGCTTGTTTGCCACCTCAGTAGTATAAAAGAAATGTAGGGTATGCAGATATTTTCTAAGACTGTTGACTCGTCGTCTAGAAAGTTAGAACGACACAGTCGAGCTTGTTAGCACGTGGAATCTCACCGTCGCCAGGACTTAATCTCAAAATAGGGGTGTTTCTGAGGTTAAGGGATTAGCTTTTGGCTAGGTTTCACATAACATACATACCAACACCCCTGTCTTCCCCTTAGGCAGAGGTGTACTTATGTGCATCCACACTTAGCCGGTATGTTTAGGTCCCATGTAATAGGGGGACAAGCCTATTGTCATTATCCGGGCACAAATCCAGACTCCGGGCTGCTACACTCGCACTTTGCTCGACCTGGGGATCGAACCAAGGAGGGTTCGATCCCCAGATTGAGCAAAGTGTTTGGGGTCATCGTTATGGGCCAAAGGGTTATGGGACCTAAACATACCAACGAAATGTGGGTGTACAGTGGGTTATAGCTGTTACCTGACCCACCCTAGGTGGGCCGGCGGGGTCTAAGTGGGTCAGGTAACAGCTATAACCCACTGTACACCTCTGCCTAACCCTTCGGGGAATACAGGCGTGATGGTATGTATGTATATGTATAACGAATGTGTGAGAGTAAAAAAAATATTAAAAAATTGGGTAAGTATCAGAGTCATAATAGCGAGAAGCTGTCCGCAACATATGAAAAAACGCTAGAATGATGAGTAATCCTTTAACGAACAATATCGCCATCACAAACAATCTCGATAAGTAAATTAACTGTGCGTCATCACTGTTTATGTGTGTAATCCTATTTGTATAAGTAATACAGTGTGCTTGTTTGCGTAAGTAATTCATCGCGTTAAATGTCTGACTATGGACCATTAACAATAAATCCCGTTGTTTGTGCTCCTCCCCGGTGGTTGCTTCTCACCCCGAACGTTAATCAACTTCCTTCCAAGATATCTAGAATTCTAGATAATACATCATTAATGAACAATACTAATATATATTGAAATAAAACTACTTTTTACGGATTTTATCGCGTTATATTGATATTTTTAAATTCCCGACGTTTCGGATCCTTTACAGCATCCATGGTGTTATAGAAACTATTTTTAATCGCTCCTCCTTTGTTTTGATTACGATATTCAAAATTCGAATACATAACAATATAATGCAGGACGTTCTTTATTAATTTAAATATTGTTTTTTTTATGACTGCCAAGGTTTTAGAATATTGTTTAAGCAGGTTTGACAAGCTATGTTTTTGACAATTTCTCGGATCTCTTTCATTCTCTCGGATTGTAATAATAATGTAATTTCCATAAAAGCATCTCGGTTTAATATTCGACCACATTTCTTGGAAATGTTGATCTCCTAAGGATAAACTAGTTTTCAGACTTCTGACTATCATTAACCTTATATTCACCTATTGCATAATATTTAATAAAAATGGTCACCCATAAAATTACTATGAAAATTTTATTATGCTTTGCACATCGATTGATCAGCGTAATAACTGTTATACTACGCTTCTGCGTCGTAGTTATGATTTAACCACGAGCCCCTTTCTGTCTAGGTAGAGCTTATATTTCTATGGCGAGGTCAACGTGAGCACAATCCTATTTCAAATGTCCGCAGTTGTTATTAAATTTGCTTGGCTACTATTTTTAAAAACGTTTCCTCGTGGATTTTATTTAGAAGAAATATAAAACGTTCTGTAATTTCGTGCTATTTATTTGAATTTATAGGTATTTTGCTTGAAGATAGAAGTAGCCATGTTTGAAAGTATAGGTACTTTAACTCCTTGATGTTTAATTTTAAGAAACAGAAAATAGAGTTTAAGCACTTGTGATGTAACTTCCAAATGGCCTAATTTCGAAGGACATAGCATCACCTCTATTAAACAATAAGTAAAATTACTAAAAAAGTTCTATTATTCTGTAGTTAAACTATTTTTCTGTAGGCATAGACAGCCTCCTTTGTTGTAGATGAGAGAAAAAAACTTAAGTTCTGTTACATTATGTTCTAATTCGCTCTAAAATGTTGGTATGAGAGAGTTGAACATAAACTTTAACTCGGAAAAACACAGACGGCCACAAGCTAAATTCAAGTTGTAAAAAAAAAGAGCTAAACTGAAAGCAAAACGTTAACTCGGTTCCGTAGCTGGAAATCTCCGGGGAGCTGTTTTTAAGCTGCACGAAACATAAATTTTACAGCTCGTTTAAATTTAGCTCATTATTTCATTACTTGCATTATCTACTTGTTTCTTCTTTTTACATACTCTCTTGTCTCTACATAGAAACGCGATTTTTTACGGAATTTTAAATACCTATTATGTATTAATTAGTACCTACTCTAGTCCTAAATAGTGTCTTTTATAATTTAAACCTCGAATTAATAAGGCGTACATTCATATCGCTAACAGTCAAGGAAACTATTTTTAATACGCCTCTTTTGTTTTGGATTTCAAAATTCGAAAATTTTTTTTTTGCTAGATGTTCTTTTTTATTTTAAAATTTCTTTTGTTGGTAGCGTATCGCTGCGAATATGATTAAACAGGTTTAAGTCGGTGCTGTAAAAAATAAAGCAATTTCAACGTTTTTGTCACAAATCTCCGGGTAACAGGGTCTCGTTTCTTGTAATAATAACGTCATTTCCATAAAAGCAGCACGGTTTACATACACCAGCGTGTGATGGCGCAGCCCGTATCATTGTATGGAAAGCGTCTTGACATTCGAGTCACGTTTAATATTTCTTATTTCCTTTGTCTCATTTGTTCTCGAGTCAAAATGACATCACGCCTTGTATCTGAGTGTTTTTTATTCCGATTTTTTAGATAAAGATTTTTTACTTACATTTCAGTCATAGAATATAAAGTACCGATCTGGCGTAATAAGAAGCCTTTTTAATGCTGTTAGTAAGCATTTTCTTTGTTTTCGGTTTAGAACGAACAGACTAAGCGCCCCCTTACCTTCCTGTGGGGCCATTGGTACGGCAATCGGCGATGCTAAATGCGGCCTAGATAAAAAAGGCTTACTACATAGACTCCCCCAATTTACTCAGCAAAAATATCGGCGCCTGACGGGAATTCTAGATGGCGACTGGACCAGTATCTTCTTAAGTTTATCTAGATCGGATAAATCTTTCCAACGCAAATTTTACATTCTTTTTCTTATATTTGACCTATATTTTTTTTTGTAATAAAACTTCTGGCTCCTTTAGCTATCGTGCAGTAGGTGTACATTTGTATACCTTTATTTATCCCTCTAGGAATACAATATATGGAAGTTCGGCTGCAATGGTATTTTAATTTATCACAGTACCTGTGAAAATATAGTGGCAGTAGGGTTCCCTTCTGTGACTATAGATCATAAGTTATAAAACCTTTTATAAGCAGGTGAAGGCGCCGCATTAAGAATCTCATTTAGTGAATAAAATCATGGCCGGCCCTCTGTGGGCCATACGACGCGCGCGCCGCCTAGCGGCTCCCTTCGACCCTAAAAAAGGAGTCATTCCCTCTAGGAATACAATATATGGAAGTTCGGCTGCAATGGTATTTTAATTTATCACAGTACCTGTGAAAATATAGTGGCAGTAGGGTTCCCTTCTGTGACTATAGATCATAAGTTATAAAACCTTTTATAAGCAGGTGAAGGCGCCGCATTAAGAATCTCATTTAGTGAATAAAATCATGGCCGGCCCTCTGTGGGCCATACGACGCGCGCGCCGCCTAGCGGCTCCCTTCGACCCTAAAAAAGGAGTCATTCGTACGCATACATGTAATATGAGTAAACGCTTTGTACATTTCACCGGTATTGCTTCCATTTGATATTGGATAGCAATTTATTTATCATACATATTGCGGCTGGGAACGGGCACCGAATCTCGCTGTAAAGGCGTCTTTCTTTCAATGGGGAATCGGGAATCGAATACGTGTAGGGAATTCTGTGTACCTGACGACTATTGGTATCAATACTCATTTTAAACCTATGTAGGTCAATTGATTTTACCGTTTGGCTACTGTTTTACTGCATGCACTGGAAAAACCTGTTTGTTATTTCAGACAACATTTTGTAAATTGTATTTTTCATTTATCAAGTCAGGAAATACAGATACAATTTAATATTGTAGGTTTTAATAAAAAGGAATGTTGCCAACCATTTTCATGAATCACTTTAACTAGGCAGTGAAATTATTGAGAGTAAATAAGCAATATATTTCAAATTAAGGATTAATTAAAGCTATAGGTATAGTTTGTTTAATAGTAATGAATGATAATGGTTTAAGTGAGTTTTCATACTGATTTCGATATTTTCTCGGTAATAAAATTGTGTAAAGTCAATTTCTGCATTCAGAGTCTTTACCATAAATAATGAGTTTGGAGAAATAAAAACTTTTTCCGTCGGTACTCATTCTTCGAAAACAGAAATATATATTTAGTTTTAATAACATAGTATAAATAGTTTTAAACTTAGCTCAAAGAAAAAATAAGGTCTTAGGTTTAAAAACATACGTAAAGCGTACAATGCTAAAAATATAATATAAATTGGGAATGCATTCATATTCTAATCTATGAATGCACCATAACGGCGCGGCGCCGTCTTGACAGCTGTCAAAGACGTCATGTCATTAAAGAAAAGCGTTAAACCGATATGCAAAATGTTTAATTTGCTTTGGTTTGCCCTAGTCCCTCAATAAATTTAACAAAACTGGATTGTTATAGTAACTCCATAAGTAAAAACAAACTTTATAACTAGTCGGCCCACTAACAATTAGCGGCAATCTAAAACGATGACTATTAAAAATAACGTTTTAAAGCACCTTGAAATGTAAATGTAAGATCATAAATCTTGGCCCACATTTAACTTAAATAACTTTTGCCACAACCATTTTAGCTTCTGGTCGTATTTAAATACCGAAACGAACCATTTCCAGGCAGCAATAGGAACTTTATCGGAGCGACTCCATCATCACAATAACTCGTTCAATAAGTGCGCCACAACATCGGTAATATGGTTTCATTTAGAAAGATGCAAATGTCGCGGCGCCGGCCACGCTCCACCGAACGCGATATTGCGCCTCCGTGGCACTCCCCGAGACCTCCCCTCCTCGCTCGCCCCGCCTTACACCTCGCCACACTTCCTCGCCTCTACTATCTTCACTTTTAATCGCTCCCCTGAGAATTTATTAAAAATCGTGCTTGATTTTATTTCGACTACCTGCACAAATTTCTACGTTTTAGAACAAAGCCGCACTGCAAAATGGGCCAAACATTGTTCGCAATTTGCGCTCTCACAGACAATTTCAGGGAATCGAAAGTTGGTAATTCATAAATCTCTGTTAAGACGTTAAGCGTAGGTGTACCGACACGTAATAATTTAAAGAGTTAGCCGTTGAAAACGTCGGCGGAGTTGTAAAAACTTCACTCCACACATTTCTAGACTGGGGTTTAAGTTGAAATTTATGCTGTGCGAGTGTTCACAGTGTTAAGCAAGACCTTGCATCGCATAGATCACGGAGGACGTGGCATATCGCGGCGCCGCATGTACAGGCTAGATCTGACGTCCTCGCGTCTGACTCCCTGCATCCCAGTTAATAAATAATGACCCTAAGTGTACGACCATCGGACACGCTTGCATGTCTCATGATAACTGCATGCTGTCAACAGAACTTCGAGTGTCTGGTAAAGCCTGGTATTGAATGAAATAAAATCTGTAACTACAAATGAAATAAGAACAACCTTCATAATAAGTTGTTTTCTCCATTTCGGACTCGCACTGCAGACTAAGATTTGTTTTCTCGCGGAAAATAAAGGGTATAAACAAACCTATCTGCGGGAAATACCAACCTCTTTGAAAACTCATTCGTCTGTCGAACGTTTAACTAAGAATTCCTAGTACAGGGCCATTTACATTCCGAAATGCGAAAAGTCATGCCGAATGAATGCGAGCTCCGTATCTTGGGATTTTCTAACTTCACGTGCTTTTCCGTTTATTTCCTGCACGGTTCTCCCTTCGGCCCGAATCAGCTCCGGCTTCGTTAAAGAACTAATCGCCTCATTGTGCAAGAACTGCACTCTGACCTCGTTCGGTCTGCACCGATATCTATCGATATCTACGTAAATGAAATTTTAATGTTTGATTCTACCGTTCATTTGCCAGCGAAGGGAGATGCTTTTATATGTACTTGATACTGCACAGGTGATGAAATTGTGAATTTTCATGAATCAGGAAGCACAAATAAATATTTTCTAATGCCTAGTCGATATTAATTGCAGTATAAGTTACGTAGGTGTTGTGCAGATCATGTTTAGCCAAAGTATGAACTTGATTAATAAGAAGTTGGATCTTGGATTACAAGGATTCCATAACTAATTAAATTGAAACATATCCTCAGTTCAAGTTTAAAAATACCTAATTATTAAAAAAAGGAAATTAATTGTTTTGCTTTTGCTAAATCAAAGGTAACATGAATATGAATATAATTTGTTTGAATACTTATTTCTTAAGTGAAGTATGAGTTTAATTTGAAAAACAAATTTATCTTATCTTTTAAATTTATCTTTTTAAAGGAACAAGTGATTGTAACTATTCAAGACGATGTTTTAAAATAAAGATGTTCTATCTTTTGCCGATTGAAGTAACGGCAGCCAAAAAAAAGCTAAGTAGCAACCAAGCACATGATGTTGTTAAGTGGAAAAACCTACCTAACCAAGAAATAGAGGTTTGGTCGTAGTAGGACGATGTCACATTATACCCACCTAGCGTGCCTATTTTAAAAAGTATAAAATTTTATGTGATTTGCAACAAAGCCGAGTGTAGTGAGTCTTCGCGTTACCAACGTTATAATACGATCGTAGAAGGAGGTTTTGGCGCGCAGTTAGTAATAAAAACTTTTGTAATTACACTCATTTAGGGCAAGGAACCCGCCGTTGACGCGGTGTCGTGCCAAAAACGGCAATTATTTTTATAACAGCGCCCCAGCCAAGTTCTCCGATTCTTTCATGACCGTCGACACATACATTTCGTGTTTTGTGGCAGACGATGTATAGCTGCGCATTTTTGGCCTAATGTGCGGTTTTGAATCAAATTTCACGCTGTCTGTTGCTTTGCAGAATTTTTAAGACTTTAATATAAGTTTTTTGTGATGAAGTTATTATTATTTTGTGTAAAGAATGAACAAAATACATCATTTATATTTGTGGAAGATAAAAAATATCAACATATTTTTATTGGAACGTAATTATATATTTATTTGAATAACATTGTGTAGCCCAACTAGTTTTCAAGTGTTTCTAGTTTTCAATATTGCAGTAATAAAATAATATATAATAAAAGGTAACCAAAAACAATGGAAAATTCTGTCAAACATCTGCAACAAATTTTAACGTAAAAATTACGTTTATGAAATGAAATTTTCCGTTACCGCAGCGTTTAAAAAACACAATAAACATGAGTAGCTTATTAAAGAAACGAAATAACAAAACAAGAGAGGAGAATACCCTAAACAAGAATCACAATTTGTAAATAATTTGTTCAGTAAAATTATAATCCACGTCCGGACATGAGGTGCCGTGTCAGGCGGTGACAAGCGACGACTTGGCAAGGCACCGCTCGTAAAAACTTTTCTAATTATGTACATTTTGTAGCTAAGAAGCGCGGATTTCCCGCCACATTATATTTTCTAGTTAATTTGGCGAATCTGGTGTGAACATGAGGTTGTATTACAGTAGGGGTTGAGTAAAGGCGTCGGAGGCTAAAATCACCATTTTTGATGAATCAAAATATTATTCACGGACAAGACTATAGAGCGGGCCATACAACTCAGTTGACCATACAACACATACGAATCAGTGTTCCGAACTTATTGGTTAGGTATTTAGGTGACGTGGTGATCAGGTAGGCTAAAATGACCCGTTTTGGTAAATCACAATATGTTACCAGTTTTTGTAAATTACAATAGGATCCACAAACACGCTGACCTAGCATTGTATATGCTTATCATACACATAGAGATCATCTTCTACTGGAAATCGTATGTCACGTTCTGTAGCCGTATTTGATCGTGTGATTCACCAAAAGCAGCCATTTTAGCTCTCCTGATGGTACTACTTACTCAAGCCAACAAACATAAATGGAAACACTGATTTGTTTTAAGATAAACGCGAGAAGTTACCATTTTCAAGGATAATTAAATATAAACTTAGATGTTCTTTTTACAAGAAATTAGGAATAGGCTAGGAACCTGCTTACCTTTTCCTTTTTACGTTGGAATATATTAGGTTAATGATGGTATCATCATCATTAACCCATTATATTGTCCGACTGCTTGGTACAGGTTTCCTCTCTGACTGAGAGGGATTAAGCTATAGTCCACCATGCTGGCCTAATGCGGGTTGGCAAATTTCACACGCCGTGCATCGTGCCGTCGGGAACTCCCAGGCAGGCTAGTTTCCTCACGATTTTAACCTGCACCGTTCAAGCACGTGATAATTGTCTAAGTATAAATTCGCATGTGACTTCGAAAAGTCAGAAGTGAGTCGAACTCGAGATTTTATCTTGGCAGTCCAATAGTTCTATCACCAGGCGATCACGGCTATTAGTAGCATGATAACGGGTTAAAAACAAAAAGTAGTTTTACAAGTCAAATCCTCAATAATTCTCAACTAAAGCTGAAATCAATAAGCTGTTACGTAACTTATGTTAAACTTTCCAATTGTTGCGACACTTTTGGAGTAAGCTTACATTTGCGCAAAAGTAAAAGTATACTTGAAAGTTGCGAGATATATCGACGTAATCATGTTTCCTGGTTGACTAATGAAAGAAAACATAGTTATTTCAGTCATTAGCTTGGAGTAATTTGAATGGAATTAGTGACTCGTCATTATTTTTGTGATAAGATTATGAGCTTTTTCTTGTACAGGAAAAGGGTTGAATTATTGAAACATACCATATGGCATATTAGAAGACGCGGAAGGCCCAGGCAGCGATGGGGAGACGAACTGGACTCCTGTTTAAGTAATATGGCTGTAATAGCTTTGAATCATGAGGCATGGAGAGAGTTAAGGGAGACCTTTTTCCTGCAGTAGGACCTAACCGGGTGATAAAAAAAGTATACCATATATGCCATAAGACCAACACTGATATTCAATAAGTAGGTAATGCGGTGTGTATTATACATAGGTACATTTATTTATCATTGAGCCATTTTCTGTCTCAATGCTGGGCATAGGTCTCCTCTCAGAGGGATGGGTAAGGCTAGAGTCCACCACGTTAGCCTACTGCAGGTTGGTGAACTTCACACGCCTTCGAGAAAATGTCTACGGAATGCAGGTTTCCTCACCATGTTTTCCTTCACCGTTTAAGCAAGTGAAAATAATCAAGTCCTATCTACTGCTATCACTGCTTTTATTATACAATACGTTTTTTTATCATTGCCGATCTTATTAGTGAGGTCCTTCGAAAGGCCACGTGGGTTGTGCCTTCCTCCGTGCAGCGTATGAGATAATAATTTTATGAATGAACGTGAAAGCAGTATGCATGAATAATTTGTGGTAGCAATTTGTGGACTTCTGCCGACTCTCGTGGAAGAAAGCGTGAATATATGTGTGTATTTTTGTAATATTTTCTCCAAAAAAGATTAATACAGGTATGGTTATTGTGTGATCTATTCTGAGCTCAAGTTTTTTATAGCATATCTTAGTGCAGATAGTATTAAGTTATGTGATTATTATTATATTATTTTGCTGAATATTAACTATTTAATCCTAACAACAGAGACTATATAACCTACTCTGACACACTACCAAGTAAGTACTATTATTTTTTAAGTATTGCTGAAATTGCTAACTATATAGACAGCAATTATGATGGAAGTGGTAAGAACTGCCAAAGAAAAGCACATTAGAAAGTGACACATACAATATTTACAGTGATTCATAGTAGAGACAAGAAATGAGACACATTTCTTGGCATGAGATCCGTTGAGTTATTAAGAAAATTGGAGCAGGGCGTTTTTCAAATTTGGAAGGTCACATTCTCATTTGGAAAGGCGAATGAAACGCTGATTTCATTTGGTTAATATTTAAATATGTATCCGAAAATTCCCCAGATGTTTAAAAATGTTTGCTGACGTACTTTTTTTAAGAATGAGCGAAAAATATGAAATCATTCAATTAAGTATACACGGCGTGTATGCTTTTTGGTATCATTACCATCAACTTATATACTGGCCCGCTACTGGCTTCGGGTTTCCAATAAAAATAGGAGAACTATTATCCACCACGCTGACCTTATACGGGTTGGTAGACTTCACACGCCGCTGCCGTCAAGGAGAAAATCGCTTTGGCAATATTTTCTTTCTTTTCGGACTTGAGTTCAAAAAGCCAGAGGTGCGTGCCTCATATTCAAACGCGAGACCTTCCATTTGGCGGTCCTAGGTCATATCAATAGGCTATCAATGCTTCTTTCGGTTTTTCTTTGCACTGAATATCGCATCTACATTCAGATAATTTTGAAACGTGAAAATTCAAAAAAGCGTCATACAATGTATGTTTACGTAAATAAACAAAATACATAGGTGAACAACAGCTCACCTCCCACGGGTCCACGTTCGAGTATGAACAAAGAGGTCCGTAACGCGTCCGCTTTGAACGCGGACCCGGTCTGTAATACGTTACTTTTACGTAGTACTTGTTTCGTTTCCACGCGATTCCCGGGAATATTTTTACAACGCGGACCGGACGACCCATCCGACCGAACGATGCTGCGTCTGCATAAAACTCCAGGAAATTTTACGTATTTCGACACAATGATTATGAGCCACTCGTAAACTTGAACTAGGATTTTCCCCGTCTTGCGTCACCGTATCCATTTTCTCGGCGACTGTTCGACGGTTGCGAAGCTCTCACAAAGAAAATATAAAACGAAATACCATTAAGACTTGTTTACGCGGCATGCATAAATACGAATGAATGGCCCTAAAGCATCGTGGTTTAAGACTGTAGTGAGAAAGTTTTGCAATTATTGTAATTACGAGCCGACCGAGAAGCATCCCACACCACAACGTCATATTTCCTACTTAATCGCACAGAGTTGCCAACATTATAATAAATAAATCAATTTATTACGTTCACTAGGCACCGCGTTACTCGTTCCATAATGTGCTTCTCGTTTAACTAACACACGCATCTGTAATTATAACTTATTTCACTAAGTAACGTAATTAAATAAATTTTAAAGATCTGTTTTATTACAGAGATAATTACATTATAGTGTGACTTATGCTCTTGTGAAATATTTTGATAATACGTAGCGTAACATACAGTATGTTTGCATTTTAATAAATAAAAGGTACCTTTGTATACGGCTTTGTTGGCGGCAAACTTTATTCTTTCAGGAGTATCTCGAGGGAATCTATATACAGTTTGTAAAGGTGGTTTTCAGCGTATATATACAGTTACACGAAGAAAGTTAGTAATCTTTACTTATTATGTCTGGGCTTAAATAAACAAAATGCATTTTTATATGATATGATGTTACTTGATAGTATAATTAATCAAGATATAATCACATTTACCTAATTGCTAGAATTAAATACTCACTTCACAAATTTTCAAATTCGAAAAACAAAACAATTATTATTTTTTTAACGCTTGCTAAGTAATATATTAAAACTACAACTACTTAAAACCAAGATCAAATCACGTAGTTTACAGGACAGCAATTAAAAGTTTATTTCCTTCTTTGCGTAACGTGTGCAGTACTGATTTTGTTCAACTGGAAACTTGTTTTAAAATTACCTTTATAATATAATTTTTATTTATTCGAAATAGCTTGAATCCTATTTTAAATTATGTAAAAAAATAGAGCCTTCAGTTTCGATAGTATTTGTTGCGGAGGTTGAGATACTAAACCTTTATGGAAGAATAACGAAGCAATTGAAACGCGCAATAACTTGATCAAATGCTACATAGTGCATAGGTACTAACCAAAGTGCTGATCGCCGCTGATGCAAAAAGTATCTTATGTGTGTAGCCTCTAAATGACTGATGAAGACTTCGAAATTTGAAAACTCAATAAGTCTATAAGTAGTACAGTCTATAGTACATAAAGTGAACGCGGAAATGTACCTAATGGCTCAGTCAGTTGCCTTTGATGCGCGACCTGCTTTAACTACTAACAATGATAAAATTTCTTTACAATGACTGTCTAAAATCAATGCACACATTATTAATGATGATGTTTTTTCAAAATCAATATTGAAATGTCATTATGATTAATTAATAAAATCGATCTTTACATCGGACACTAACATCAGTGTGTGGGAGGCAAAATAAACGCATTAGTCATCCAATCCGCGTGATCAATCTCGTGCGCATTTAAAACTTTGCTCATAAATGGGTGCACTTAACGTATTAAATTCGCTGACAATGAATAACGGGCGGGCTGGAGTATAAACTGTAAAATATTCATCTTAAAAAAGCGACATTTAAATCTCCCCCTCTAATATGAGTAACGGCTTATTTGGGTGCAAATCGTAGAGCGGTTGTTCGTCAAACGACTCCACAATGAGAGAAGCAATCACTTAAAGTACGTTCTCTAGTTAACGGTCCTATATACAGTGTTTATTTGCAAGCATAGTTTCTGAAACGACAGACAAACTTCACTATTTTCAGATTAGAGTTAGGTATGCTCGGGATTCTAATATTTAGCATGCTTATTTTCTTACCGCAAATAATTATACAACCTGATCCCACAATGGCGCAATGCCTTAACTTTATATTAGGCAATGTCTACATTGATTTAAATTAAGGTGATGTAGGTCGCATAAATTTTTCTTTCGTAATGTTGTAAGATAATCACTCACTGACATACAAAGCGATAAGTTAATATTATTACGATCATATTAAAAATAACTAGTGCGGAATGAACGGATGCAGTCACTTTGCTATCTTATAAAAAAAATGCGATTGTAATACACCTACGTGGATTATCATGCTAATGTAAATACGGAGTGAAGGGGCAGCCTCATAACAGATACTATCTCTTTTTGCTTAAAACGGTTTTATTTTTATTCTCGTATAAGGGCGAGGGTAGACCGTAGGATCGATGCGCTCTTCATCGGCTTTTTTCACCACTAATTAATCACAGAGCGATGATTAATCAGTGCAGCCGCGGGCACATTTAAAGCAGCACTTTAATGATCCATTTGTCGGACGTTAGTATTTCTTCCTGAGCGTGGCACGTGCCGCGGACGGGTTTATGCCACTTGTTTTACGATAATTTACAACTTCAATGAATTTTTAGCGGTTGTACTAAGTTGGGAGAACTGCTTTGTAAATATAGCGCGAGTGATTCTGTTAGGAACGTGTATCCAATTTGATTTAGATTTGAAGATAAATCGGTGGTTATTTGCAACATTTTGAAATAAATTCAGGTATGAAGGTACTTGTAATAGTTTTTTATATTCAGAATTATATAATACCTGTTGTGATGAAATGATGTTAAAACGCAGTAAAATACCTGAAACAATGCAAAATAATCATTAAGTAAATTTGGAACATCGTAACAAAAGCACAAGAATAATTACAGTACTGAATAACACCATTCACAGTTGCGTGATGAAAGAAAAACATGGGGGAGGGATTGCGCTTTTATTGAAACCAATCTCACCACTTGCCTCGACTGACTGCGCCCCGAGTACTGCGACTAAATGCGCGTAATTGCTTCGTCATTCAGATGATCGCAGCTTTACCGGCTTGTCTTGTTGACTGTACTTGTAGGCACTCGCTTTGTGCGCGCAGCCTTACGTCGGCTGACATGTGCCATTGTCTCATCGCAGTGAGATTCGCCGCTCGCTTTTATTGCGGCAACAAGTTCCAACATTGTATACTACCCTTTAATGATAATTGTACAATTTCATCATTAACCGCTGAAAGCAGTGTTTTTGTAAACGTGAGCTAATTTAGAACAATGATCGCGTCATATTAAGTTACTAAATCAACAGGCTTTATTTATTTCGTGTACGACTGTACGCGATATGTTTACAAAAGAGAAACATTGTGAAAAGTTTCCATCACGATCTTGACTCAAACAAGTAATTCAAAGTGATGAAAAATTTTAATGGATTAATTAACTGAGGACGTCGGGCCGAATTTTTATTTGATGAGATCTACGGTTATTTTGTTCGTTAAGAATTTTTTATTTATTAAATTATACTTTCAAATAGTTATTACGTTAACCGTGCTCGTGATAATTATATTTTATGGTAATCTGGATTATGACTCGCTTATTAAACCAACGCTTTCTAAGCAGATCTCTTATTCGGGCTGAACTGCTTCACAATAGCGGCTGGTATGTTCTATAATAGTGATAGCCAAGTAATACGACCATTGAACTGCCAAGTCAATGAATGGTCTCAAGTTCGAATCCAAGTCGCGAACCCAGGGCCGTCTTATGCATCTTTCAGAAAGTAAAAAAAATATAAAGATTTTGTTATTATTTTTTAGAGGCTTGCAATCTTTTATAATTCTACAAGCCTTCTATGCCCCGAAGCGTTAGACAAAGATTTACTAATGTACTTATACTCTCCGTTCGTCGGCGTTCGGCGTTCTTAAGTTCTCTATAAGGGGCGGGTCTATTATACCTAGCCATGAACCGGGATCACTTTCAAAGTCGATTTTCTCAAACATCGAAAACTATTTGTCAAAAAACCATACCTCTTATTTGTCCCTACAAACAAAGTCCAAATTGCTTGACATTAGAAACGAACTAAGACCACCTTTGCAGTCAAAAGGCTATAGAAGCAGATATAAAATACCGTCAAATTAAAACCAAAAACATTCAACTACCCGTGTTCATTGGCGTATGATTTATTTTGCCAATATTTACAGAGGGAAGTCCAGAGCACTTGTGAACGCAAACATCGGGCAACATCGCTTGGCGTCGGCTGATGACGTCATCTATACTCGCCTATAGCGTTCATATTTTCATTTTCATTTCGAAAATCACAAGAAAGTGAACGCTTAAGGAAAAAAGACAAAATGAAAGGAGAGTCTGTGTTTTTATGGGTTAATTAGCCGACGATCCTCCGGTTGGAGCTTTAATTAAAATGAAAAAAATCGTGACTAGACTGTGAGAGTTAATTGCTCTCTTTCGTGGAACTATTCAGGTAAGAGGACTGTAAATAAAGAGGTCATGTTGCTAAACAAAGTATCAAATAACATACCATCACGCCTGTATTACCTAAAGGGTTAGGCAGAGGTGTAGGTACCTACTAATGTACACTCACATTTCGCCGATATGTTTAGGTCCCATGTAATAGGGGCAGCCTATTGCCACTAACCGGGCACAAATCCAGACTCCGAGCTGCTACTGAGAATTTCATAGAAAAATCTAATAACACTGCTCGACCTGGGGATCGAACCCTGGACCTCTAGCGTAGCAGTCGTGCTTAGGACGAATAGACTAATGAGGCAGTCGTCTCGATCTTTGTACAAAGTATCAAAATATTTGAATTTTTTTTTTATGTGTCGGATAGAAAAGTCGATGAGGCAGTGTTCTTGAGAAATATAGAAAGCAGGTGAAGGAAGAGGATGTCAAGATGTCAATTTTAGATGGCAAAATTGAAGGAAGACGAGGTAGGGGAAGACCTAGAAGAAGTTTTATTGAACAAGTAAAGAAAAAAGTGGGAGTAGAGTCGTATCAAGAGGTCAAACAGAAGGCAGAGGATAGAGAACAGTGGCGATTGCTCTATCGACAAGAGCTGAGCTTCTAAATGAGAGAGAAATGTGTCGGATAGTAATCATATCGATTTAAATTAGCTCCATTTGAACACTGTATGTCCAATGATTGATGACACGACAAAACGTTCTGTTTACTTATATTCAATGAGTAGGGATCGAGGTCGTTAATTATAAACTTTTCGCCTAATGCGGCCGGCCCAAAAATATTCAGATCATTAGATAGAAAAAGTTTCGCCTTCCGTCACATCGCGAACGACGTAAATTGTTTGTTTCGAGATAATGGATCGCTTTAATTCAGTAAACCAATATTTAATTATGGTAGGAGCGGTATCAGTGTATGGTTCCGTCGCATTCGCTGTAAAGTTATGCACAACACAAGTTGCATGTTGAAAACCAACGGGACATAAATCCAAGCGTGTCTACTTACATATTAACAAATTGCGTTCTTAAACCGCAATAAACTATGTAAATTCGAAATTTAAATTACAAACACCAATGCGACAGTGTTGGGGTTGGTAGCACTGCACCCGTAGGTGGTGGTTAAAAGTAGAATGTTCGTTGTTAGGTTGGCTGCGAGTGGTGTGCGATAGCGGGTGTCGGTGGGAGTGAGTTATGGGCCGCGGCTCGCGTTAATTGTTGGTGACGAGCCGACGCGGCGCCTGAGCCACTCACCTATTGTACTTTAGCCTGTAATGACGTCAACCATAATTAAAATTTTATGACCATTAAAAACAACCTAATTTCCATCATAATAATAATTAATCTCAAAAAGCTTGCTGACTTACTCCTTAATAATACCTCCATATTTTTCTTGGACAAAAGTTTCCATCGTATTTTCCCAACAAACAATAAATGTATATTATAGGAACTGTTTTTGTGTTACAACTGCATTTTGTAGGTATCAAAGTCGGCGTCAGCTTTTTGGATTTAAAACCATAAACCGCTTTAACCAGGCACTGCGCCAAAGTAGTCGCAAAAAAATATATTTTGCAACAACAGAATGTAGTGTGCACTCCGCACTAAAAGTTCGAGTTAACACAAATCGGTTTTTATTTAGCTGGGCGATATTTCACAAGGTTTGCGCTAAATTGTCACGGGTTTAAAAAGGTGGTGGTTGTCCGTACGTCTGGGGTAACAGATCGCTTTAATTTGCGCTCAAGTCGCGCGACTTGTCGCCGTGACGCCATTGTGACTATTTTCGCCGATTTGTCTTCGAGTGTTATTATAACTGTGAGTAATGTCTTATAAATATTATTTCTAGGCCATTCGCGGGTTCTGTAGCGTGGTTACATTTTTTATGAAAATTATTTTTCAGCAAATTGACGGAAGAAAGTGCAGTGATAGCCTAGTGATATGACCATTGGACTGCCAAGTCAAAGGTCTCGAGTTCGAATCCAAGGCACGCACCTCTAACTTTTCGAAGTTATGTGCGTATTAATAATTAATTATCAGGCGCTTAAACGGTGAAGGAAAACATCGTGAGGAAACCTGCATGCCTGAGAGATTTTCTTGACGGCATGTGAAGTCTGCCAACCCGCATTAGGCTAGCGTGGTGGACTATAGCCTAATCCCTCTCGTATTGAGAGGAGACCCGTGCCCAGCAGTGGGACAATGTAATGGGTTGATGATGATGAAATTGACGGAACAAAGCCGACGGCAAAAGATTTTTATGAGTAGAATTTATAACGATCCGTTGCCATATTTTTCCATTAGCTGCCTCATTAGTCTAGTGGTTATAAGCGCGACTGCTACAGTAAAGGTCTTGGGTTCGATTCCCAGGTCGAGCAGTGTTGTTGGGCTTTTCTATATAATTCTCAGTGGCAGCTCGGAGTATGGTCTATGGATCTATTCCCAGGCTTACTATCGGACCTTAACATGCGAACTGTAGATGTACAATAATAAGTACACCCTCTACCTACCATTCGGGGAAAATAGGCGTGATGATATGTTAACTTTCCATTATTTTTATAAATTATTCCATATTTTTACCTACACCTATCATTAATATACGTATCCTACACTTAATTAAGGATCAATTACGGATTAAAGTCTCTTTACACTAAAACTGTTTACTGAGGATTGGCAAAGCCACAAAGTAAACCTCGATTAAGCTCTATTAGGCGGTCTAATAGTAAATACCCAGATATTATGAGCAATTTCTGTAGAGACCCAATCTGTCTGCTTCAAAATGGCTAAAGTTTTAACAATGTATTTAGATGAATAATTATTAACCTGTCAGCGGCGCCCTCAATGGACATCCTCGTAATATTACGTCGATTTAATAATAACTATTTTACTCAAAACCTTTTTTAACCTTCTCACTTTTAGTGACCGTTTAGCGGCCAGTGTTAATAAGTACATTTAGGATCTCAAAGGACCAGTTTCTAATGCATTAGATTAGAAGGTTGTTATTAGCACTTTGTGTCAAACAGCAAGTCGCGACCAAACTTCACGCCGCAAATAGGTATCCCAGTGTTCGCAGCGTTGTTTTGGAAACATTAACTAACTTGAGAGTACGCCAAAAACGGAAACATTTTAACGTTCGCCGACGCTACGCCACCGTATTGTCACTGTTGTTCCTATTACACGCCAAAAAAGTTGGGCCGTTATTATATCCGTGAAATAAAGCCCGCCACAGTCAACACAAAAATAATTTATTCGAACGAAACGTTTCTAACAAATATTTGCGATGAAAATCTCAATGGTTGTAAAATTTCGGCTTCATCGGCCAGTACTTGACATGAGCAAATAAAAATGTTTTATTGCTTTTAGACTTCCATTTGTCCGTCGCTTCGCAGCCAAATCGGTGCAGTTTAGGTGCATTACTTGCGTTTATGGATGCTATAGCTAGTAACATTGGTTCGATGGCTATCTTGTTTGCTTTTATCCTTATAGAAAATTTCGTGCATCCCCGTGAATGCACCGACGAGCCTTCCAATATCAGGCGGATTATTCACTGTAGAACGTTGTAAAATTTGCCGATACGTCCGTGATTCCCGACCTAACACTGGTACCGTGAGGTTGAGATTCGCGTGGCACGGAAAAGAATTTGTATTTTGCCTAAATATCGGTAACGGATTGGCGTGGCTATACGTGGTAAGATAAGAGTACGAGTTGCATAGTGATACATTGAATGGATTACTGCATTGGGGCTGCTTTGTGCACGTCTAGGGACGCGGGTAATGTTATTATTTTGGACAAAAAATAGCTATGATACGTATGAACGCGCGGGTGTTTGGAGATGTACCACGGAGATACTGTTTATTTTTAAGTAGACATTGCCAAGCTGGCATTTAGCCCGCTCCATGGTCAGTGCATTCAATGCATCATAAGCAACTGTGGCAGTAATAATCCTCGATATTATTATGTTATTATCATCACTATCCAAGCCAATTTCAAAGTATGTTGTGTTCATTTTCCACTTGTAACCAGCTGCGGCTGAATATTAGAATTAGACGTTATTGCCATTACAAACACAGCAATTAAATTTCTGAGTAATCGATAACAATAGATAGATAGAGATTAGTGATATAAAAAAAACCTTTCGCAAATTATCACTCAATTTTGCCAGCAAAGGTTGTTTCTTGCATAAAACAGATTTTTGTAGAAAAAAAGGTTACAAGCAAGCCAAAATTTAGCATAAATCAAACGTGGGCGGTTCATTATAAAGGGAGTCGTTTAGGCGCATCAGGTGTTTGCTCGTCGAGTATTTATGTCCGAAAGTCAATATTGTTCTATATTGACGTTCGGCGACAGTGAACTGGTCTAAATTCGCGTGTCCGGCCATATCGGTCGCTATATGCATGGCCGTGGGCCGGCCACGCTGCCTGACAGCCTTGTAATGGATTGTTTACCTCGGCGCGGACGTCCGCCGCCGCCGTCGATCACTGACACCGACCTTATTACATGTAAATAAATACAGCCCGACCGCCTGATCTGATCTGGTTGGGCTCGCCACATTTGTTCTATAGCGATTGATCTTACGTGCTCTTTTTTGATGGTTTGGGTTAGCACCGCGAAAAAATATTGTTAAAATGAACGTTAGGTAAATACAGTTTGTTCGAAATAAGTAAGCCGATCGGAAGTTGTCTGCAAGTGGTTTAGAAGTGGTAAATTTTAATAGAAAGAGTCGGTGTAAAGGTAATTAGAGTCGTATATGTTTCACATTTCTAATGATTTTGTTTACTAATATCGATATTTATGTATTAAAACACTTAATTAAACGATTTTATCACCGCGGTAGTTCGGAACGGCTAACTTCCGATCGGCTTACTTATTTCGAACAAACTGTACCTACCTAGCTTCGAACGCGAAAATGGATTGGGTTCATAACGATTTTTTTTGTTTTTAAGTAGATATTAAAATGACAAGCATGCAGGCCACGTGATTGTTAGCGACACCTGCAGTCTATTAACGCTACTAACACTTTGTAATCTTGAGATACCAGTCGTTATGTCTCACTATGCCATTAGTTTCATTGCCCTACAAATCGGTACACAATAATTTTTATTTTATTATTATCAGCCGTGAGCGTCCAACTGCAGGGCAAAGGTGTTCCTTTCCTTCTTCCATTCTTCCCGGCTTAGAGCTTTCAGCATCCAACCCTTGTAGTAAGAGTCAAGCTCATCCTGCTGTGTCATTCTAGGTCTACCGCGATGTCTTCTGGTATTGTTGTATGGTTTTTGCCCGCAACTCAACACACAGAACACAATATTGCTAAGCTGTAGAATATTTTGTCATTCATACATTTAAAATATGAAACTGACAAAGAAAACGTTCTGTGTCAACGAATATTCATAAAGTATCAATATCATAATTATAGTTCAGCAATTCCTGGGGGGGAGGAGGCGGCTCATGATATATATAGCAGTGAGTATCCCGCGGGAACAGTAAAGTGACTGGCTTGGTTTGCGAATTGCAATATTGGCCGGCGAGTTGCGTTGTACACCTGTCACGCAGAACTGGCCTGACATTGTTCAGACAGTGTGTGCTAGGCCTCATCCTACTGTTAATACATAACATAAACATACCATCACGCCTGTATTTACCGAAGGGTTAGGCAGAGGTGCACTAATGTACACCCACAAGTCACCGGTATGTTTAGGTCCCATGTAATAGGGGGCGAGCCTATTGCCATTAACTGGGCACAAATCCAGACTCCGAGCTGCTACTGAGAATTTCATAGAAAACCCAATAACACTTTGGTCGACCTAGGGATCGAACCTAGGACCCCTAGCATAGCAGTCGCGCTTAGGACCACTAGACTAATGAGGCAGTCAGTTTACTGTGAATACTGTACCAAATACACGAGCTAATACTGTAATATTTATAAGTCTTGCTCACACTCTCTAAAGAACTTATTTGTATTCTATTCAAAGGAATGCAAACTGCCTTATTATTATTTCCATTTATTGCAGGCAACAAGGCCCCTATAAAATATATAATTTATTGCAGTAATAATCTAGTTGTCGTAAGACTGCCAAGCTAGGTTTACGTATCTTGGATACGATTCCCAGGTAGAGCAATGTTTTTATATAAGAGTTTAGATTTTTGCTTGGTTATTGACAACAAGCTCAGAAGAACACTTCTGCCCAATCCTTTGCAGAATACAGGCGTAAAGGTACTTACGTAATATCGTAATGTATTACATGTAAAAGAAACTTAGATTTTTCTTGAAAATATAAGTGTGATTTACTTATTACGAAGATGATTACCTGAAACTTTAACCGTATTTCAAAAAAGAAATCATAAGACACATAAAAAGTTTTCTAATCGTCCCTTACCTACTACAATAGAGTGCGGGAACTTCACTTATGCTTATTAAATTTCCTCTACAGACAAGAAAATGTAAAACGGGTTTTCACAGCGACGCAAGAAGGAACAAGGCTCAGCCGCGCGGCACATTGGCCCAACACAAAATATTGTGGAGCCGGGTAAACGCGCCGCTCTAACTTCCAATACAATATAAATTGCACTTTGAAAATACCCTGTACTTCAAACTGTGCATACGAGTCGATACTTTAATACTGTAAGCGAGGGCGTGTTTCGCGTCGACCGTCGCCGGCGCGGGGTAGTGCCATAATACCGGTAATGTGGTGTCGCCTTTCTGTGGCGAGATAAGGGTACGCGACATTGACTATTCAAAGGGTTGCGGTCTTCAAAATTTGCGCTCAATAAGTCCGAAATACCTACGGTTTACCTTTGAGTTGCGTAGCGATATTTTAGCTTAAAGCGTTTATTTACCGATAATATTTTAATCGTGACTCATTCGGATTCGACGAAAATACGATTGCAAACGGTACTCGTTAGAGCATTATTGTAAGCTCAGTTAATGCGACCCATTTTGTTCCGTTTGTTTATTTGAAACTGTCCGTTGGAAATATTTATGTATGAGTAACTCTTTATTATAATTGTATCTCACTACACTGTTGGTTTATGACGATACGCGATCATAATTTGCTAATTTATATAAGGAGAATTCAGGTCAAATCCCTTAAATGAAATTAACTCACTCCCCTCGACAATCTGTGGTTCAATCTCAAAATTAAATTGATAAATTATTGAGTTCGCTTTCGCTCAATCAAAGCGTCTTTCACGTATTTCGTGGTATCAATATTTACTTAGCTATTAGAATCTTACTGAATGGTTATTAATTAAAATATAACCGTATTACAATCACTGGGAGAACTTATAAAATACTTGTATTTCACAAATTAAGGTGACTTGTCAATATAGTAAATAAATACGTTCTTCGATTTAATTGAAATAATTAGGAAATGATTAGGTATTTAAGGTCAAGTATGCTGTTGTAGACTTTTATTATTACCTATAAACTTTTAATTGTTGTTTTTGGAAGTAGGCAAGTGTATATATTAACTACTAATACAATGAATAAAAGCTACTGTTCCCCAATGACAATATCTCAGGTCAAATAAAACACCTAAGATAATTAAATAAATAGGCACGCTTATATATTCCACACGTGTGTGTAGCGGCGGCTTATTTATTTGCAATTTGTAGGATATCGCTTGCTACGTAGGTACCTTAATGAGGCAATAACAATAAATAAAGACCCAAAAGTTTTCTCAGGACTCCACCCTGCACCCTCCGCGGTCCCTCCGAAGAAACCACCTCAAACTCGTGCGTAGCTGGAAAATGCTATAATTATTTAGCAGGGCGCTATACGCGTATTATGTCGGTAATTTGCTGGGGTGAATACGATATGGTTCTTTTTATATATATTTAGACGTTGGTACGAGTAGACAAGTCACCTGATGGTAAGTTGTCATGGACATCTGCAACACCGATTAATTGACTTATTCGGCCCTTAAGAAGGAAGGGAACTGAGGGAGGAATTGTGGTCCTCCGGCACTCCACACTCACCGAACGAAACGCTAAAGTATGCATACTATTATTCATCTTCGATATTCTTTATGCCAGAAGTACTTGCCGATCTTGCCGACCTATTCATACTGGCATGCGAGAAGCTACTAAAAAAATATCTAATAAATATTATTTAAAATTAAAAACTTTTTGCAACCTTTTTTTCTTTGTGTCCGCCAGCAAAGAAGCGAATGAATTCATAATTCGAACTATGACACGATTATGATCTCAGTTGAATGACATTGCTTGCTACAAATCAATGTAGAATTCTACAAGGGAGTTCGTGGTGCGCCGAAATCTGTTGTCGGCTGACACATAGCTAAAGTACAAATCATTGTATTACGCCTACATGTGGGTATCTGTAGGTACGTGCGAACAACAATGTCTTGGCTCTAGGATGTTCATGTAAAATCAATGTGTTGGTCCCGTTCAGGTGTTCCGTCTGTCCCAGGGGCACACTAAAGTCTCCCGCTTCGCCTTGCGGTTCCACACATGGTAACACGAGCGGCAATATCTCTCCCTGTAGTTTATTGTACGGTTTGACATAGAAGGGGGACTTTCTTGTACCCCACAAACATCCTGCATAAAGTGATTAGATCCCACATAAATAATTCAAACTATTGAATCGTAATAATCGAATTTCGAAATAAGAACCATTATTTATCTACGAATACTTGTGAAGGTAGGTACGTGTCAAATCGTTTTGAAATTCAAATATAGAATAAATCGGTTTAGCAAATTTATTTTTTCGTTGATATAAGGCATCTATGAATAATGAATACGCAATCAGAATCAAATAAATGAAAAAATGCCTAAAGTGGACGAAAACAAGACAGCCCCCAAACATTGCTTTATTATTTTGATTAAAATGCTACAAAAGACAACTTGTTCATAACTATCATGATCACATTTATTTAAATAAAAAAGATAAAGTCAGTGTAGTCAGTCATATTAGTTATTTTCCACACCCTTTCAACTCAGTAGCGATAAATATCAAAAGGTATTCTTCTGGTATATCGTCATCCCGGATAAAGCCGTATGCACGTCAACCGGCGTTTATCCGCCGTTTCTCTACTCGCAGGCCTTTATGACGTCACGATAATATGATGGCTCTCTATATAGGCCACCGTTTATGGTGTACATTATGCAAATAACGTGAACATTATTTCATATTTTGTTTGTCGGCGGTGTCGTGATCCCAACCGCACTGTGTACAGGCATTTTCATTACGAATACATTGACAAGCGAGGCATTAACGATTAATATATCATATTAATGCACAAAAACACGCCCTTATTTAACAAATTACAAAGTTATTTACCGTGTGTGTCGGCTTTAATTCAGCTAATTAAATTATTTTCGACATCAGTTACGTTAACGGTAGATTAATTATATGGAATCTGATTAAATTTGTCAATACCAGGACATGTAGTGCCTAAGGCACAAACCACTTACTGAATTGAGCTTTCTCTCTAAGCTAAATGAACCGCACAAAGTTCGATTGTAGCACCAAAGAGTACGTTACATATTAACAGTGTTTTCAGAAAGTTTTATGCTTCGCCGACTACAAAGAGCTCGTAGCGTACATAGAGATAGAGGCGGCAATGATATAGTGTCGGGCATGCGGCCTTTCCCTCAGGAACGATAAACCCTTCCCGGCGCTTCCCGTCTACTCTTCTTTATGGGGAGGCCGGAATGGCCAGCCCAGGTGAACAGGTAGCTAGATTGCGAAAGTATTTTTAGAACATCTTGTCGGTCGTTGGGTGTTTTTCCTTTGTTATCAAATGCGAGACATTCGAAGTGAATTTTCGGTTATGGTCTCGCCTAATGTGTCCGTACGGCTTAGGAGCTCAAAGTTGTTCGCTTTTATGGTGTGTGGATAAAGAATATATTGTACGGCGCAGGTATATTACCTGCGCGTAAAGGTCAAATAGGTATTTGTTGATTTCGTGGATTGAGGTTATATTAAATACGTAATTAGACTAAATAGAGTTTTAGCCTTATCCTACGACATTTTGAGAAATTCTTTGTGTTTTAAGCGTAAATAAATTTGTTTACCTGATCCCGAGAGAGCGTCCACGTGGAGTGCCCGGTTAAAAACAATTATGTTAAGTGTACGGCGCGGGTCGGAGTAGGTATATCGGTAACTTTATGGAACAAAACCTCATTACTGGCTCTGTGGAGTTGATGAATTATTAAAGCTGATTTAAGCCACATTGGTTAGTAGCGCAGCGGAAAAAATATCAGACATCCATTTGTTATTTCCATTTGAAACGGCACAGGTTTTTATCGCATGTTGTGGCGAACGTTCGTTGTTTGATATCTTCCTAGCTTTATTTGCAAATCGCGTGCAGCCAGTACACGTTTACACTCGTAATACTTACTTGTTGAATTACCTTTGTAGAAGTAGAACTTCGTTTGAAATGAATGTTTTATTTTTTACTGTTATTCGAAACCCTCGTATATTGTCGTGTTCCCTGTCCCTTGGAGTACGTGTTGACGTATTTTCTTTAAGAAAATGCTTGCAGTAGGAATTTTGTGAGACGGTGAAAGTGGTCGAAGGTTTATAACATAACGTAAACATTTGTAAGTATAGTGCTGTCGACACGGTGACAAATCAAGCTATATAAGTTGCCTTTTTGGCCGCCCGTATTCCGTACCAATAGCGGTTATTTTTGTAGTACATTTGTATAGCTTGCAGTTTTGTCGTGTGGAATAGCGGCGAATTGTAAGGTATATATTGCAGATCATATTCTAACGCGACGAACCAAATGCATAGGGACATTACATAATGGATATTTTTTCTTACAGTTTATAAATAATGACACAATCCACCGCAGTGACATGCAACTAAGTTTAACATACACGTAAGTTAATTTAAAATGCAAAGAAAAACCATGTAATATGTGATTGGTCGTATGCATTTTGTACGTCCGCATGGCTCATGAATTCGTGATAAGGATGTAGAGAGGTGCATTTTGCGGTGTCCGCCGCCCTTGTATCTATCTATGCTACCCTGGTACTTTCAGTCTGCGACAAGTAGCTTAAACCTTGTAAACATGTACTATGAATTTATTCCTTCTACCCCCACTTTACGCTGTGGTGTTTCGAGAAGGTTGTTTAGTGTGTAACATGAATATGAATATTAAAACTTTAGTGTAATGTGTTTTAGTATGGACAAAGTCGCACATCCACTACTTCGTAACCGTAACAATGACGGTATCTGTACCAAACACGTACAAAACATTGTTTATGCTGGGTTTTGAAAAATATATTGAAAAAATTATGTTATTATTAATGTTTGAAAATCGTCATGGATGTCTTTCACCTCTCGAAAGGAAAGGCGAGTTTTGTAGGTAAAGTTTTGGTAAAATATTTTAGTTCTTAAGTCATGTGCCTCAAGGACATACTTAGGTAGTGATTATGTTGACACATGCAAAGAGTATTATTAAAAAATTAAACCGCCTTCAAAAAATAATAAAATATTTTTGTCTAAAACAGTTTGGGAAGTCGGTGACTTCTATTTGAGTGGGTCTTCTATTTTTGCCACCGACTTGCCAAACTGTTTTAGACAAAATTATTATATTATTTTTTGAAGGCGGTTTAACTTTTTTGTTAAGAGTAATTTTATTTTGTAATTTTTAGTGGAAAGTTTTGTTTAGAAGTACCTACTTGTTAGCCAACTAAACGCACTGCTCAAATAAGACAGCGATGTTTCAGAGTAAACGATAATATCCTCGATGTAAACAATTTTTAGATTTTTGTTGATATTTTCAAAACTGCCTAACCGATTTCGATAAAATTTGAACGGGACCACCTCTGAAGTATGACCTACCAAACAAAATAACACAATAATCAAAATCAGTGATATCGCGTAAAAAAGAACAAGACGACTTGAGAACCTCCTCCTTTTTGAAGTCGGTTGAAAATTGAGTATTAAAATTAATAATTAGGTATTATATTAAATAAGTATGTATTGAATGTTGTGACTCAATAAATTAGTAAACTTCGTGATGGCCGGTGTTCCGCGAACGGTTAGGCAGAAGTGTTTTATGTAGGTACACCCACAGTTCGCCGATATGTTTAGATCCCTTGTCATAAGGAGCGAGCTTATTTCCGTTAACCGGGCATAACTCCAAACTGCTGCTACTACTACTATAACACTTTGCTCAACCTGGGATTCCAAACCAAGAACCTCTAGCTTAGCAGTCGCGCTTAGCACCAGTAGGCTATTGAGGCAGCCCTTATGTAAAAGCATTTCCCTTTAAAATATATATTTGTGTAAGTTATAATCCAATAATACAATGGACTATAAAGCGGCGTACGTGTTTGCTTTCAGAAAATAACCGGTTATTCCGTTAAAGCTAATTTGTGTTAAAACAGAGAGCCAACTCCTAATTACGATGCAAATTGATCGTTCAGATCACCGCACTCATAAAATGGCGGCGATCAAAATATTCTCTTCACGAAATATAATGTAGTGTACGTTTTATATTAAAACAAAATGAATTAAGGTAATTTTGTTGCGGAATTTTTGGTATCTTTTCAAGCATTTGGCCGTGAGTTAGTGGCACGTGGTAACTTAAATATAAATAGACATCCATTTATTAACTATTTTTTTTTCTTATTATAATATTTTTTTTGTATAAGTAATAATTTTGTGGAGGTTTGAAGATAGGTTCAGCGCATTTTCAGGTTTTTTAGGTACCTATTGGATTCAGGTAGGTATACTAAACGTTCGTCACAAAGATATGAATTCTCTAGTGAAAAATACGACCTAAGGCAGTAGAACCTGCATATTAGAATTGTTTGGACTTTAAAAGACACCATGATTCTCTGAGTTTGTTTCGGCATTTCTTCCCAGAAGTCGTCATATAGGGAAAGCCGGCACCATCTACTTTAAAAAAATATTTAAAAAATGTATTTGTAAAAGTGTCTTTGAGGGATCTATTTACAGAAATAAATATAATTTAACACTTAAGAACAGCTTAGGTCTTTACAGTATTAAAAGTAGGAATAGAGAGATATTTTGATAACTTTCGTGAAGAGAAAAATATTAAAACGTCAAATGAATTCTTCGAATAATCGGAGTAATGAAGCTTCGGTTTCAAGACGAAAGAAATTATTTTTAAAAGAGACCTCAAGAGGTATTTATAGCCGGTAGACTCGCTTAATCCTCAACAATGTGAAAATATGTAAGCCTTATTATTAATCCAAAGCTATTACGCAACAAAAGCCATCCAATAAGCCAACTACTTACATAAAAAAGTTAAAAAGATCAATTTCTCCTTTGTAGCTTATTTATCCACATCATAAAAGAGGACAGATTGAAGTGCTGTACTTAAGTCTGACATGAAAATAGCTTCAAATAAGTTATCTCTTGGGGCTATCGAGCAATATCTACATAATAGACTTGTTTCTATTACCTATACTAGTTATTGACACTTTTGTGTTAAAAATTGAAATAAGGAAAAGTAAAAAGCCAATAAACTTAATGAATCTGGCTTTTTTGTTTACAAAAAAGGCCACGTGACCACAGTGGAATTAACTACTCGATTTTCCCTCCCATGGCATGAATAGTAAGTATAAGGCTGAATAGTGCGTCTACATCGCGGACTCTGATCCGAGCGGAGCCGGGTGTCAACATTTGCTCATGCGATTTCACCCCCGAGGCCGGCCGGGAAATGACATGCGCCCCTTTATTCTTTACTGCTCCGATATGCAATTGCTTGCGAAATTTTCAAAGAAACAGCGACCAGTGAGATGAAGGAGCAACTTTGTTTAAGAGTTGCATTTTGTTCTTTTTTAGAAACTTGTAGAACGGTGAGAAATGGAACCAGCTTGCTTAAAGAGGTTTTGACGATTATTAGTGTGTATGGAAGAATTCACAATACAGAAAAGTCTTACGATTTTATTATTTTTAAGTGTTTTATTTTCTTGTCCATGTCACCTATTACTCAAAAAAGAAAGTTAAAACATTTTAGAAGTTTTTTAGACGTTATATACTATACAGGGTGGAAGGGAGATCGAAGCACAAAAGCTTACCATGAATTCAGTTCATGATTCTGGACTCCCTTGCGTTGAAATTTTTCGTCGCTTATTTAAAAATAAAGAATTCATAGTAAGCGTTTGTGCGTCGATGCTTCTTCCACCCTGCATAAATAGAAGTCTGTTAATTTAGTGTTACTTTGATTAAATAAATAAACAAGTAATTATTGTAATATAAGTTTAGTTGACTTTAAATGGTAAGTTTAGTAGCTTATACAACGTTTCGAATTAAAAACAGTGAAAGCCCCGTATGTAATATGACCACTGCCTAGTCATAGTCTCAGGTTCGAATCAATCTGTCTGTTTATTCCGGTTAATCTCCACAGCAGCTGGATTGAATAGATACCTACTGATGGAATAAGGAGAAACTTAGACTATTTATTAACATCACGCTATAATCCTTAGGAGCTGAGCAAAAAGTAAAAAACCGCGTGTGTAAGCGCGGAGCACAACAAGATCATTTAGGTATACCGTGAGGAGGAAAACAAATTGAGGTACCTACTTATTTATGTATTTGATTGTATGTACCTACTTATTTATGTATTTTATTGACATTAATTAATTTTATTTGGTAATCCTTATTATGTAAATAAATAAATAAAATATTCATAATGGTTTTACTTTTTTTTTCTTTTTTTGACTGAATTATATTCAATTTTTTCACTCTATATTCACATGACTAAGTACCGTTTATTTTGCAGACCATGTGATGGAATCTTAATTTACCATGACAACTTATTGTAAGTACTCGTATACTTGTTTTTTTTCTTTTTTTATTACTAGGTAACCTAATGTTTGTGAAAACTGACAAACCGTACTGAGATACGGTAAATTAAAATGGCTTAATTATCACCTATCATTACCAGTTGTGGGATATAAAGTGGGGGAAGGTTAAATCTCGTCATCATCATATATTTGTAAGTATAAATTGGTAAGTAAATAAGTGAAAAGAAAATTCTAGGAAAGTTTTAAACTTTGTGATTTACAAAATGTACCTTATAAATATTACAATGTTGTAGTAGGTAATAACATTGCTAATTAATTAGTTAATATTTTTTTAGTTAGTTTACTAGTAACCTCATTGCTAGCAATGTATTTAACATTGCTAGCAATGAGGTTACTAGTAATCTTGTTAACCCCTCGTGCTAAGGTAAATGCTTGTGTAACGAGTGAAATATAAATATCATAAGACAATTTTCTGAAAGTTTACAAGTAAACATTATCGTTTCGTCTCTTGAAACTATCAGTTTTACAGCTGCAACCATTTGTTTCTCGCTGAAGCAGTTTACGAACAAAAGGCTATTAAAACTGAAAGTTCTATAAAACCTCGGGGTGCGCTTACTTCAAAATCACGACTGAGCATAAAATATTAGTTATTACAGAAAACATGGATTTAAGATGTTAACTTGAAACTGCCTCATTGGTCCAGTGATTACGGCCGCTGCGCGTAAGTCCGGCGTTCAATTCCCAAGTTGTGTTATATTTGGGTTTTCTATGGAATTCTCTGTTTTAGCTTGGAGCTTGAAATTGGGCACGGTTTAAGGCAATAAAGTTGCCTGCTATTACATGGGACCTCAAAGTAATTAGTGGTTTGTGGGTGTACATTAGTACACCTTACCCTGCAGGAACACAGGCGTATAGTATGTTCTTTTTTTCACTTAATACAATAAGCTGTTCCTATTAAGAGTGACTTATTCTCAAATAAATGTTTGATTTTGTCCCAGCGTCAATAAAAAGTAGATCAATCGAATGATGCTAAGTATAATGTAAGAGAAATAAATAAATAATATAATTTTCTTGCTATTGCACTTCTCTTTCATAAATATAGGCGTATAAAGATGATTGTAAATATACCTTTTGGATAAATGTAATTCCACACGCATTTATAACAGAGATTAACAGTATCTACGAATATTATTATTAGTGAGGCATCAACAGATCCCGGAAATAAATAATAAATCACTTCCAAAATTAAAATTAACTGTCAATATTCCGAAATAACTGCACATCACTTGGTATGCACTTTGACACGGCGGATCGACGGACAGTAGTTCAAAAATCGAATCGGACTTTATTTAACGTCACTAAAATGGTGATGCACATTTTCGCGAGTCGTAGAGGGGGGAAAGTGCGCGTCACTGCCGGCCGAGGGGAGCAGAAATCACGACAGCAAACATTGACTTTAGACTTTTACTCTTTTACTCACTTAGCCTAACTCCCCGCTGTGCTGCAAATCACTCCACTAGAAGAGGAAGTTTTAAATTCTGAAATTTCTTTAAATAATTTAAAGCCGTCTGCTATGAATCGACTTGTGATTGAATAGTTCTCGATTGTAATTGGGTTCATGTATTCACCTTTGTTCTACAGTTACTTGGGTACTCCATGTCTACCTATGGTATATTTAGGTTTCGGTTTAGGTTAGGGTAAACACATTTCATATACGTAACTTGATTCAATAGATAAATTCGTAGAAAAGTAACAAAAGGAAAAATAAAATAGAATTCGTGGTAACATAAATATACTTTTAATAAAATATAAAACAGCCTTTAAAATTAATAAAAATAATTTTGTCTAAAACAGTTTCGGAAGTCCAAAGATCCACTCAAATTAACACCACAACCTTAACAAAACAGTTTTCGACAAAATAGTTTTCATTCTTTTTTTAAGGCTGTTTTGTTTTCTGTTAAACGTTATTTTTATTCAATATTTTTGAGCATACAGGTTCAAATAAATAACTTTGATAGAAAATATGTTTGTACCCTGATATATTGAATACACCTGCGTAACCCTTTCGAGTTTACAGGCGTGACGTTATGTTGTATGATTGTGTAAACAATGTATGTAATATTTATGCGATAGCAGCAATAGATTGCGATAAAATGAACTGGCATAACTCGTAATTAAGTGCTTATTAAACATCTGAGGGGGGTAGATGGAGATCCATAGTAATTAAAATATCGAAATTAGCGATCTAACACGTTGAGGAGAGGCTGCAATCAGTTGGAGCTGCCTCTTGAATAACGGCATGCATTTAATCTTTTCAGACGTTCTCAAATATCCGCTCATTAACCTGTGTGCCCACTTCAGACGTCGCCGATTTGTTACCTCGAATGTGCCGATAGAATGAAAGAACGTCCGGATTTGTGAACAGACCACCTATTTATTCCGGTTTTATTAACTGTTCGATATTTTAACAAGAGATGGCAGGAGAAGAAAGACTGTTTACTTCGTGTCGAGCCATGGAAGAATGGCAATCAAACTCGCATTGAGTAACTTTGTGATGACACTGACAATTTAATTAATGTCAAATCGAGTATTTCCCGAAGGGTTTTTGAGGTGTAACCTGTACACACACATTTCCCGGTATAGTTAAGTTCCACGTAATCGGGGGCGAGCCTGTTTCCATTAACCAAGCTCTTAACCAATCTCCGAGCAAACTGTATTTGAAATCTATATTATTCACTTTTATAAATTACCTTGATTGAATTTCTAACATATAAACTATCATAACTACGAATTATTCGGTGACGTAATACAACAGAACATATGGCCATTGCTTAGTCCTTGATTAAAGTAAATCCTATTTAATGCCAAACATAATGTAATTAACTTGAAACAATATCTGTCTTTTCCCATCATTAAGGCTCAATTGACTTAGGTCTCGGTGCCAACTTGTGTCTGTCTAGTTAATGGACTCAATTTTATAGTTCATTGGCTTTCTAAACCACAAATAGAATCAAGCTGTTTGTCAAAAAAATCTTGTGGGACGAGAATGTTGTTTGTTTGGTTTTAGGTGCAGGAATATAGACTTTTCTGACATGAAAAATACTTTGCTAGAGCAGCCGAAATGAACGAAAGGCATAGAATTTCTTTGAATTTATGAAAAGTTTGGACAGACTTCACAAATCAACATGAATTTATTGGAGTTTTACTATAATATGTATTTTCTTCTTTTTCTATGAAGATTTCGTTTCGATTTGAATTCGGACCACAGTACACCAGCCAGCGAATAGTTAAAGAATTACTAATAAAGCAATATTTACATACAGTAAAAAAAAAGTATATTCTATTCTTACTATTTCTAAGACTTTGTGGGTCTCTTATAGATTGAAAAAATATTTTTTATATAGTGGATCGTCCTCATAGATCATACACTTTTTCTTGGCTTCTGGCAGCCTATTTATCTTGTAAAATAAAAAGTTAAGATAAACGTGGACGAAGCAAAAACTGAAAGCAAGGATAGAAGAATATGGCGTACCTACTGTATTCTGCCTGCCCCCATCGAGGACAATGTAAGTTTCCGTAAATAATTAAAACATGTTATAATAACTCTATCTTCTCTCCGTAATTAATTAAAACTTGTACTAATATTCCTATTTGATAAGGTTTAACCTGTATTTGCGGGGAGTGACATGGGGTGTGTTTTGGTGACCGGATGTCGGCTGACGTCATCGACGAGTGACGTGGCTTAACGAGAAAGCCAACTAGTGACTTCAGAGCGTCAGATTAGAGCTCTCTGATTCTCAACTAACTGTAAAAGTTATTAGCAACTTATTCGCTGTACCTAAATCCGAAATGGCTGTGTAAAGTCTTATAGTGGGAAAACCTTCGAACAAATTAAATTAATTAACTACTTAGTCTATACAAAATATTTAAGCGGGGGTAGCCTAATGGCTAGGGCGTCGGACTTGCGATTATATGGTTGCCGGTTCGAACCCCACCGATTGTACTACCGATGTAAACCCACTCGTAACACAAGCATTTAGCTTAGCACAAGGGGTTAACAAGAATACTAGTAATGTGTGACTCACATTGCTAGTAAGCTTTTTTTTTAAATAAGGAAAAAAAAGTTATAAACAGTACCTAAAGATTTGTTATTTGTTTGTAATCTCTGAAATTACTGAACCAATTTAATATTTTTTTCACCATTAGAAAGATACATTATTCCTGATTAACATAAGCTATTTATTATTCCACGGGATAGCCTGGATCCCTTGCGTTAAAGCTGCGATCAATTGCTATTGTCACATAAAAATACCACTACGCGTGTATTTCCCGTAGAGTTTGACAAAGGTAGGTGATACTGTCAGCGTGCGTTTTAAGTGTCATATAAAGTGGATGACCCTTTTTCCATTAACCGGGCCCAGATACAAACATCAGCACAAAACTACACAAAACTTTCGACAATTTCCTATTGAAAATAAGTGGACAAAGTAAGTGATAGGAGAAAGAAACTGAGAGACACACACACAGACAGAGATAGAGGAGAAGAAAAGAGAGAGAAAAGCAAATTAGCAAATGGCAAATTCAACATATAAAATTGTTGTTCCTGTTATTTTTACCTGGAGTCGTTCAAAATACGCCAAAACTTAGATAAATAATGTAGGTACGAGTAATTGAGTACCTATTTTTCATACATTTCTGTGATGTTGAAGTTGCACAACAATAGTTCCTAGTTCTATGTACGAGTCATATAGTAATATTGAAGAAACTAAGGACATATATCACTAGCTTATTGTTCCGAAAATTGTTAGAAGAACTATCAACTGTCTGAACTGATTTTATAACCCGTTTATTTAACATAACATTTTCAGACTGAGTTATTGCTACAGTGATCGCTATTCGAGCTGTAGAGCGCGAAATATCAGGTTCGAGTCTAAGGTTAAGCAGAGTGTTATTGAGTTTTTCTGATTACGGTCAAAAGAGTGTTGTTAAAGAAATGGGTTCTTATTACAGCGTTCAAAGTCAAATTAATATTAACTAAACTGTAATTAACGGACAGTAGAAGCTGTAACAGTATTCCTAAACTAATTTCAAGTTGTTCACTAACATTATCGCAGTAAGAAAACATAAAATACACGCGTCCCGCCCACGAGTGTACTAAAGCTATCCTAACAGCACTTGTAACAACAATTTGTTCACTATAATGTGATGGCACATTATTTTTCTGTAGGAATAATCTGTATTGCTGGAATATATCGTTTCTCTAATTTAATTATTTTCTATCCGCCTGTATTCCCCGAAGGGTTAGATAGAGGCGTACTAATACACACCCACAGTTCGCCGGTATGTCTAGGTCCCATGAGGTCGAGGGTATTCCCATAAAACTCCAAGCTGCTACTGAGAATTTAAAAAAGAACTCAATTACATTTTGCTCTACCTGAGAGTGATACCCAGGACCTCTAGCGTAGCAGTCGCGCTTAAAACCTATAGACTATTAAGGCAGAATAGAATCAATTTAATATTTATTCACGCTATTTACTTTTGCTGTGGATGGATTAAAAGTATTAGTTTTGTGATTGTTAATCTTAAAAACATTTATTTCGTGCGCTACACGAAATAAACGTTTTTTGCATCATTAGGTATATAAATTGTTACAAAAAAACACAATACCTAAAATGTACGAACGGCTACACATCAACCTATACGAAATCAATTTACGCTGGCCTCTTATTGTGTGGGTAGCCTATAGAATGCGAGATCAGCTTAAACTGGATTTGTATACGTTGACATGTAGCCTGTGTTCTTTATAGTTGTGAAAATGTTCTCAAGTAAACCTAAGCCAAGTCATATTTGTAATCTCTTATCGAGAAAAAAACTTAAACCGTATAAACAAAGAAAACAAATTACTTTTCCACAATGAGTTTTCTTGTTTATAGAATAGGTCGAAAATCTTATTCCAAGTCAATTGACGTTCGACCTATCCCTGACAACAGTGCGACAAAGGTGTACGGCTGTCTAAAACAATAAATATTTGAATATTTTAACGCCAAATTCTGATAAAGGGATGTAAATGACTAGCTCGTCCAATTTACATTGAGCAGATTAACGTCATAATCGGCGCGATTCAATCAGCGATCCCGAGAACTCTGGACAGGGGATAGGGGCGAAGGCGGGGGACAGGGGGACACCAATGCCATTTTACGTGGATACTAATAACTTCAGATAAAATGCTAATTTTGTGTTCATTCGATTTACGTGAAGATGACGGCTTCTCTGTTGCTAAGGCTGGCTCACGCTGGCTATTTTGATTTTCCAATCTATTGTTCTTTAGTTAATATACTGTTAACTTAAACACAAGTACACAAACACCTTTTATATATGATATATCTCATATCTATCATATGATAGGCCAGCTAGTTGTATGAACATGATTACCCAACTCTCGAGTTCTTATCTAAGACATCCTTTCATTTTTCAAAATCATCCGTGTTGGATTAGCACCTAATAATTTAGATTCGCATAAACGGATTTTTGCAATGGACCTGTAAAGTTTAGATTAACCGTTTTTTAGTGTGTGAAAAATGGATTATAACATAACCTAGTAGATGCAAGTTGGCAGAATTCCGTTGAAAAAGAAAATCTCTTATGCATTAGTTTTCCGAATGAGGTCTGCAGGATGAAGAGCTTATTAATTTGGTTCCTAGTATATTTAAACTGTAATTAAAACCATAAATTAGCTAATGATTTAACTCCATGAATTCTAAATCGACCTCAACAAATTTAATGATCGCCGCTTAACATCCTTTACAGCTAATATTTATAATAAAAAATCCCCGAAGTCGATCGCCCTCAATTCGGGGCAGCAATCCGATCCGAGTGAACGCCTGTCATATTGATTCAGCGTTGTGAGTGAGTGTTTTCGGAAAGAGCGATAAGCGAGACGTGACTGCGGATCCTACCGTCGGACCAGTGATGTGGATATTTATACTTTACACTTAAAAACCTTAGAAGCATTGTACAGGTAGTTTGGAACAACTGTGCGTGTCTGCATCAGCCGTTCCGAACTGCCTCGCATGTTAAATTACTTTATTAGGTGTTTTTATATCAACACTAGTTGACCCGGTAAACTACATATCGTCTATAAAGAATAAAAAAACGACCCAAATTGCTAAAAAGCATTTTTCATAATAAATACCTATATTATCATTACATAGACGATACCACTGCCTCGTTGGTCTAGTGGTCCCAATCGCGACTGCAACGCTAGAGGTCTTGGGTTCGATCCCCAGGTCGAGCAAAGTGTTATTGGGTTTTTATATGAAATTCTCAGTAGCAGCTCGGAGTCTGGATTTGTGCCCGGTGAATAGCAATAGGCTCGCCCCCTATTACATGGGATCCAAACATGCCGGCGAACTGTGGGTGTATATTAAGTGCACCTCTGCCTAACCCTTCGGGGAATACAGGCGTGATGGTATGTATGTATGTATAGACGATACCGCGACGGTTGGCGCTCCTTGGGGCAGTCCGACATTAAACACTGGATGGTAATAGGCTCATGATGATGATGATGATGACAAGGACAATATCATACTATCTTTTCTTTAACCTCACGGATTGTATGCAACCTGGGGAAGCGGCATGATGATGTCGGACTCGTACCGAATAAAAATTGCATTTGCCTTCTTTTGTCTTGTAGTCATGGCTATGGGATTTGTGACCAGCGTTTGCTGGGTTAGAATACTACTAGTTAGTCCACTATAAATTTGTCTCAAGAGTATATTCCTAGGTTGACTTACTTCGATATCCCAGTCTATCGTAATTTGCTCTAGAAGCGGGGTTATCGATTCACATTGGATTTTCAACGTAGCGTCGCTTGAAACAGTGCAATAAATTGAATGTCAGATATGCATCTGACATGATATTGCATTCTTGCAAATTATAATAGTTGTTCAGAATAATATTGTATTGAAAATCGGAATATTTTGCAATATCGATTTTGTTTACAAAATTGTGCATAAGAATGAAAAAACGGTAATTTCTTGAGTTCGGTAGATCATCACGGGATTAGGCAGATGTGTACCAACACCCACAGTTCGGTGATATATTGCCGTCTCATGTGCTGAAAATTTCATATTCAAAAACTTGAATAATACTGCTCTACGTTTTTTTCCTCATGGATCGTCTAGCACTTGTGGAGGTCTGTAGTGGTATTTTTGAATGAAAATATTAATAGATACACGAAATTTACACAGGCAAAGTTAGGCATAAACAGTTAATATATTAATGAAGTTTTCTTTACTTAAGTAAGTTTACACGGGGGTGTCAGAACACTAATTTTACGATCCACGAAATCCTTACTCTAAATGTGTTACCAAAGTTAGTGTTCAAAGCAATAACGTAACGGTAACTTAACACTGAAACTTTAAAAAGAAACGTACAATAAATAAGGAAAGTAACAAAAAAATGTGACAGTTAAGAGGTATACTTTTTGGAAGTTTTTGAAGTAAAAAGGCGAGCTTTTGGAATTATAACTAGATTAATGTTCGGTGACTGGAACTACCGTGGTGAAACTTTGTAACTAAGTGGGAACAGAGTTTTGTATTATTTTTAACGAACCGAAGCGCCTTCGGAATTCATTAGCTTTGAAAGAACTGAAGAGAAGTCTACTTCCAATATGTGCCGACGGACCTCCGCGTCGCTGCGCTGCCTGCCTCCGATGACGGCCATTTTGTTTTTTAATAATTCCTCCTTTTAACCTTTATACTTCTTTGTGACTGAGACGCCTTTGATTTTTATGCCAGTATAAAGTATAAAACTGAAACTCTTATATAAAAGATATTAAATTACATAGATGTAATATAAAAACCCCTAAAGTTTTTATTATAAGCAGAAAAAACACTATATAAGCTTTCAAATTAAAAATACGGCATTAAAATTGGCTTATCCATTGTAGGGTAATATGACAATGCCACAGACAGACAAAGAAAGGTTTCGAACACAAAACCTCTTTAAGTGTTAGAAAGGAAACATTTTACGTAACAAAACAAGAAAGTATTATCCTGTTGTATGATTTTCTTTTAACTTTATAAGTATTGTTTACGTTTACGACTCATATAGACATTTATATAAATCTGTTAGACCAAGAGTTCCATAATATTGTAGGTACTAAGAATACAACAACAGTTTGTTTTATAAGTTATTACGTAAGTAGATAGTTACATAATACATTAGCAAATTAAATAAATAAATTTACATCCATACATAAGATATAAATGGTGGAAGTTTGTAAAGATCATAATGCTACAACGAATTTGTTTTGCGTATTTAGTTTTTCTAGAAACACGATTAAATATGAGAAATGGCGTAGCTTCTAAATACCATGATTACAATGTAATCTGTAATTTCCACAATAAAAAGGATTGACTGAAGTCTTGAGTTTTAAAAGCTTATTTATTTTCCTATTTTCCTTGAGTTTTAAAATAGTGGGACTAGACTAGAAGTCTACGAGATCATTCTGATCGCTCCTCTATTTATTTTATAAAACACGTCGGCAAATCAGCTCATGAGCCGCCGATCGGTGGGCAGCGATGATACGATGGTCATACCATTATGGTTATGCCATCGCCGCCCATGGACACCTGCAACACCTATATAGTGACATGCTGAGCTGCATATTGTGAATGTTTATATCTATACAACTGTGTTTATCATGTTTTTTCAATGGCTACATCAATCCAACTCTAGGTGAAAATTTTACCTTATCCATTTCGTTCGTACCCTTCTTAGCTGAAGAGACATCTAACTACGTATTAGGTACATAATTCCAGATAAGATATTATCAAGCTACTACAAACTAATCATAATGACTGCACCATTGCTTCAAACTTATCTACCGTAATATTGTGAAACTTTGGCTCAGCAAGCAATCTACATAATACTCAGTATGTTAGTTATCATATCTTTAAGCAATTGTTGTATTGTAATCAAGTCGGGAAGCTGATATAGAAGTTAAACACGAGTTTGCATAATGCTCTTGTGCTGAGTTACACGGCGACTGAAATCGCTCCTCATTAGGGAAATCGGATGGCGTTAGCTCAACCTATTAGCACAGTCAATGTTTGCCGATGTCATCAACCGCGCCGCTCGTCACTCTGATAGCTCCGCGATAAACCATCTTTCAATTATCTTTTACACGTTGATTGACTTCAACTTTAATTTCACCAAGAAATTTAATTAAAACCAAGCAGACAAATTATATTATATCGTAAGCCGTTTTAGACCTTTGATGAGCTTAGTGGGTATTTAATTTGTAATCAGTAGGTATCTAAGTCTTGTTACGAATAAATACCGGCTTAAGCGCTCAACGTTTACATCGAATATTTGTTAACAAACTTTGGTATTAGACTCGATCCTTGGATGAAAACTTTACTGGATTACAAGTGAACTTTAGGCGGACACGAAAGGTGAAAAGTTTATTTTAAAATAACCATCAGAAGCTTACATTTTACCGCGACTTTATGAAACGTTCCAGTAGATTTATGAATAAAACCTTTCAGGGCGGATGGGAAGCCGCAATGTAATTTAGGTCGTATAAGGAATAGAGCCGGCCTCCAAAATTAGACTGTTATCATTCCAGCGCTGTCGCCACGGAGATCACCACTTATATGAGCCAATACACTGAACAGAATAAATTTGCTTTATACCAGACAGTGACCTTCATAACCGATATTGTTGCTTTTATACAAGGAAATATTTTGGAAATTCCCGACGTCCGCCCCTCTCCGTGCGGTCTTTCGTAGTTTTTCAAGTTATTTGCGCTGGAAAGCCGAGCGATATGAGAAGATTGGAAAAACCTTTATAGGAATTGAGAGTCCAGGCTCGTAGATTTATTAGACGTCTAGACTTAATAATTTTAAAGATAGTAATGAACCTAAGTGTTACTTTTTAAGTTTTTACTCTTTCAAAGTAAAACAAAGCAACATCACGCCTATAACTATAATCCAAAGTCCGAGCTGCTACTGAGAATTCTATAAAAACCCCCAATAACATTTTGCTCGACCTTCGAAATTGAACCTGCAGGGTTCAATTTCGAAGTCAATTCGACCCAAATATTCTCGTACCTTAATGAATGAAACCGGTTAGATTTTCTTTTTTATTTTATTTTGCTAACTTAAGTAGTATTTTTTCCAGATAAGAAGATATCCATATAAAAAAAATATAACTAAGTAACAATAAAACTCACAACTTCATACAACGCAATGAATAAGACTTTCTATAAAAGTTTTCTGAAATACACCATAGGTAAAATAAATTCATCCACCCTAGCGATGATACCGCATGTCAGAGCCACCGTGATGGGCCCGGCGCCGCGGCGGGGGGCCCTTTGTCTCCATCTGCCCTTTTGTCAGAAATTCCAATTAATACGTTATACTTTTATGAGCAAAAAAAACCATCATGTATCGATTCACGTCGCGAAATTGGAACAATACCACAACACTATTGTGTACCTGTCAAACGTCCGTGGCCCAAAAATTCATACGTGAAGCGTCGTTTGAAAACACTAGTCTACAATTTTGAACAATGTTTCATTGGAGTGTTAGCACTACAAAACAAATAAAAGTGGGCTAAGTTAATTTGTTAGCGAAGGCTCTTTATTAGCATGTGGGCGTGAAGCGACGTGCGACACATCGCGGTGGCGTCACGTCGCCTCGCCGGCGGGGAATCATTTGTTAGAGCAGCAATAAACCGAAGGATTAGCAACCGTCAGGAGGTGACAAACTTCCCAATAAGCCGCCGTCTTCCGGTACACCGCGACTCGCTTTACAAGAGTAATGATGCTTAATTTTAATGACGCGTCGCCGACCAGAGCGTCACCCGCGCCGGGCCCGCCCACCGCCGCCCGCGCCGCCCGACGCCGCGCGTGACCTGACTGCTCAACTAACAATGATATTGGAAGACTCAACGACGACGACCAAAAGTCTGACGATAAATTTAGTTATTACTTGTGAAAATAGACGGAAGAAGATCGCTAACTTGTCCTCGTGAGAAGATAATGGATCATTGTGGGGGTTGTTTTTAGTTACTTTACGAAAAAGGTCTCGTTAAAAGCCCCATTATGTGAGGAGGTTACGAATTGTATTGCGGAGTTTCACGTTTAAACCGGGATTGACGATACAAATTTTGTTTTAGTGGTAAAAGTTTAGATTATACTTAGATCCCGTCTCACTAATCGGACGTTTTTATGATGTAAGTTTTGTGATTATGAGCATTATCTTATAAGCCATATTAGTAGAAAAGTTGATAAACTTTGCGTGTTTCGTTTTTATTGCAATTTTCTTCAAAATTGTTTAACGAGAAAGAAAATAGCAGAAGTAATTAAATAAATGATAATTGGCAGCACTCGATGGGTCAACAAATCAAATGCGGAGTACTGTTCCATGTTTTAACAAAGTCAGATAATGTTTGTCATCGAATGTGTACCAATTTATTCAATCGGAATGTTGGAAATGAACATTTCGGGTGTGCAAACAACAGTCTATATAAAATTAAAGACAGCCGGGGGCGACAACGCGGTCGCGGCTCATCCATCCGTCCGTCCGTGCGTCCGCGCTCAAAACTCGATGAATATTGTTTACAAATGCACCGCATCCATAACGAAAATGTTTGGTTGATACCACCCTACTGATATATCGATACTTTTCAATATTTCATCACGACGTAAATGGTTCTCGTTTTGCAAACTAGCTGGAAATGTTTGATTTGATTAAACGTCCAATGTTTTTTTTGTTTTGTATGCGATGATTGATATATTATGACCAGGCCTTGAATAAAGTAATGAAAAATGTAATCTAGTATTCATTCATTATTTAATAACGTTATTTGATGTTTTATATTACCTACTTAATCGTTCATTTCCTTTAGAATCTATTGTAAAGTTATGATCTAAAAAAACAAAGAAAAATTTAATTTAGGGATGACTGCGTACCTCTTTCGACCTTAGAACATCTTTTAAATGAAACAAAGATTAGAAATAATAAAACTGTTGGATATAACATTAAGTAGCTCTTCATTTAATGCCACCTATAATCTTTTACCTGCTTCAGATTTTAAATTTCACGGCAAAGGCTGCGCAAATACCGCATCAGCGCATCAAAGTCTTCTCACGGCAGATTCCTTATCATTTACTAAAATTAACTATAGTGAGACAAGTATAGTCGATAGCAGTAAACGGTGGCATAGAGGCAGGTAACAATATTTCTCACGACAGCAAATTGAATAAACACATCACCGTTCGCCTTAAACGACGAAAAGACAAGTCCAATAACGGCAAGCACCGTGAGCGATAAATATTCGGTATCTACCGCCGCCACGCTCAACATATTTATGCCATCCTAGTCAGCTTTACTGGCTCGCTTAAGATATTTGTTTTTCTCGGAATAATACAATTACAACAATGTTTTTGCTACGCATTAAATCCTTCAAGTTTCGTCTGCAAACTATCTGCGCCTCTTTGCTGATTTTGTGTCTCTGGCAACTTTTTGGCAAATGACACGTTATGTATTAAACTTTAGTTGGCACGACATTATTGGGCGTTGCCGGTTTAAATAATAAAAATTAATAAATATGTTCTGCCTTTATTTACTTATTAGTTTTATAACTACTGTAACTGCTACGCTAGAGGTTCTGGATTCGATTAGAACTAAATGTTATTGTGGTTCTCTATGAAATTCTCAAAGAGTTCGAATTTCAGAGATTTTTTTGTCGGTCAAATACGTAAAACGTTCTCACGCCCCCTATTAGATAGGAAAAAAAACATACCGGCTAATTGTGGATGTTCACATCTGCCTAACCCTTCGGGGATTACAGGCGTGACGGTATGCCGCTATAAATAAACACGTATTGTCAGTATAAAATGATGAAATTACCATAAAATAATTTGACGTATACACCCACAAGTTTAAAGACGTAAGTAATGTACATCTACATACGCGCACAAAAAAAGAGAAGGGGCTTCGGGAAAATTCGTGCTAAAACTGACAAACGAGAAGGAGGGCTCCTAATTTTCATATCGAAAAAACCAAAATGGCGTCGTTGTACACATGTTGTTGCGTGAATTCCTCTTAGGGTCACGTATTGGCATCGTCTAATACAATTTGTTCGGAGACGCGCGGCGCCCGCGGAATGCAAACACACCAGCCAGCGACACTTCATAACACATGACGATTATTCGCAATTTGTTGCTGGGACATGGACGACATAGATAATGTTTATAGGCTTGCCATTTGCACATTATGTACAAATGGCACGTTTCTAAATAACAAAAATAGGTATATTTACTTTTATATCCTTATTGTTTAGTACGCACAGCTACATATCAAGATATACGTATCCAGTATAAGCTGGCCTCGCAATGTACGAAAAGCCTTTACAATGCGAGGTCAGCTTATAATGGTTATGTATTTATGACGTGTAGCCATAAACTTCAGTGGTATTTTTTAATACTATTGGCAAATAAATTATAGAGTTAGTTACCAATAAAACATAAAAAATTTATAGATCCTTCGCAGTTAAGATGAAAATGGATAATGTCTATCTCCCAAGGCTTAGACATCATTTTGATGGCATGCCTTTAGGTCTCATCAGCCTTGCTGCCACTAAACTAATGAAAACGGCAATAAAGACGACGTTACTTTATATCAAAATAAAAATTATATCAAAATGGAAATTAAGGTTTAAAAGCTTCAAAGTTCAGTTTGTGGGTGTATGTGTACTTATATAACCTTTCGGGGAATATAGGCGTTATTGTATGTTTCAATTTATACTTCAGTTATTTTATCAAAACTAATAACATTGTTAGGAAGCGTAAATAAAATTTCGAGGGGTATCGGCAAAGCTTTTCAACATCACGTTCAAATTAGTAAGTCTTGGCGGCGTCCGCCCGCAAAGCAAACACATGAATAATCGCCATGTACACAGAAAAGTAGTAACACAATGCGCACACGCCACAGATTATCGTAATTTATGTGACAGTATGTGACGCACCTCCACTTGTTCGGCGCAAAGAAAAATATTGTGGTCTCAGAGCTTAAATATTGATGGATTTATGAACGCTCTTAAAATTATGACAGGCTCAAGCCACCGGCAACTTTATTGAGTCTTATCTCAACCCTAGATTTATTGGTGTATGTATCGAGTTTAGGGGAATCATTTTGTTGTTTTCACTTACAAGAGAATAAGTGAGTTGTTTTTGAAAAGCTTCCGTATGCTACAGAACTTGAACAGAAACAACAAGTGCACTGAAATAGGTTTATAACAACAAATATTTTGTCAAGGATCTCATGCAAATCTGCTTATTTCGTAATGTAAATTTACGGAGGTACTTAACCCTTTGCATGTGTGGGTCGTACATCAACATCTTTTACGTACGAGTACAAAGATATTTTGATAAGGTTTAGATCAGATATTCATACAAGCAACAACAATAAATTCTCCTCAGCCGGTAGATAATAGTGAAATGTGATTGTGTAAATCTCAAAACGGCTCCTGTGAACTTATTGTCAGTACAGAAAACGTACCGACGACGAGTCAGCCATTGTACATTCATACGTCTGAGCAACAAAGAAAATATTTTCTGAAAGAGTACTCCCAAACTAAATCATTTGAAGCAAGAATATAAGTTGCGAGTGGCAAACAGATGGCGCAACTTGAGGTGCGAATAAAGTTTGAGTGGAAAAACTTATTCCTCTTCAGATCGTCGGCGTGGGGCGCAGTCTGTGCCCCCGGGACACCTTTAACAATTTGTAAGTTATTTATTGCTGCCAAGAAATATCATTAACCCTTTTAAATTTAACAGCTTTACACAAATTTCTGTTTGCCACAGGTATTTAGTTAACAGTTTGAAACGGAGAGTGAGGTCTTGTGTTTTTTTTTATGGCTATAGACAAAGGACGATCAAAGTATTTTGTGGCACTAATATCTCATTGAAACTTTTAAATACTTATATAACCATGGAAGCATGATGGCGTTTCTACTCGCGCAAAAATGTGTGGCTATGCAGGGTACGAACTTTAACACATGGTGTTAAATTTTTTTTTTTAACAAATAAGGTGGTTACACCTTCCATGGTCAGTCCACCCGTGACCATGGATGCTGTAAAGGATCCGAAACGTCGGGAATTTAAAAATATCAATATAACGCGATAAAATCCGTAAAAGGTAGTTTTATTTCAAAATAAGGTGGTTGGTTCGAATTAAACTTTCTTCGCATTCAATCGCCTTTATTATAGTGACAACAAATAATATCTACCTATTTATAATAACTATAATAAAGGCTTATGTTAAGTTAGGGAGGAGTGGAGGCCGTTTAGCTCGAAGAAGTCCTACTTATTCTGTGTGTGTGTGTGTGTATGCGACAGAATATTTTTTTATTAAGATGTCTTTACTATAAACTATTTATGGTTGCGTTAACTAGTATAGATTACAATAGTAACTAACATCTGCCCCTAAAACTAATATAACTTTTGCAACTATTCGTAACAAATTCTAAATATTTCTGGGTAATCGTCAAGTTTGCTCGTTTCAAACAAACTTGGTGGGTTATTTCAACTAAACTAAACTATTACTTATGAAAACTGAGTTAACATGCAAATCTTCGTCCATTCCGAGTGGATCTTGCTTACGTAAGCGCTGTTTAATACTTCGCGCATACTTATACTTTTCTCTTTTAAAGTTTTTCCTAAATTAAGATGTTAAGACACGAAATCGTAGCAGGATGCTGAGGTTTGTTATGGTCATATATTATCATCATGATTAGCATATTAAGGATTCTACCCGTTGTACTCAACACCTTTCCCTATGAAACCTAATCGTGAAAAATAAACACAACTTCCTATAAAATATAAGTCGCTTTTTTCACGTATCTGGGTTTAATAGGGAAAGTTGGTCAGTATGACGGGTAGAATCACCCCTTTAAAGGGTGCAGGCGACTAAGTATTAGTATGTCCTGTATAATTCCACTGATAAACGTAGGGTAATGTGCGCCATTTCGCATTGTCCTCCGCTTTTCGCATCCAGCTTCTGCCAGCTATCCTTCACAAAGCATCACTCCATCTTACCAGAGGGCGTCTTATGCTATGTTTGGTCGTAATATCTTCTTTCCAAGTCTACTTTCCAATATTAGTAACTTTGATGCATTAAGAACACAGAGATTTTACAAATACCGTAAAATTTACGTAGGAATATATTTTAGTGTGTACATTTTCATGCGTGTATGCAATTAACATTAAGCCTGCATTTCACAAACTCCAAATACATTCCAGTTATATGATTTCTTACAAATTCTGTTCTATTTTTTAATTTATTCGGTAGTAGCGGTTATTCCGACATGGTGAAATACGTCTTAAAATGCATACTCCATCAACTTACTTGTTCTTAGAACAACGAAATCTGTGTCGGAATAAAAGCTTCAAAGGTTACAAAGTTAACTTAGTTCAAATAAGTCAGATCTCTTTCAAATCCAGTCGGGTTTTTCTAGATATTACTCCGCTTTTATTTCCGGCCCAGCCTTAATGAATGCAAGGACTAATTTTGTAAGTTGTGCAAGTCTGATCATGGTTGTAGATTGAGAACTTATGGTGTCTTTCTATGGCTTTATTATACTGCTCTATCTGTCTACGTCACAAGAACAACTGTTGAGCTACAGGTCCCAGGCTTTTAAATCTAGGAAAGTAGTGCTGATTTTTCTATGAAATTCTCAGTAGTATCTTGGACGTTGGTCTTGTCTTGGGGTTCATGGCAATAAAATTGCCCCCTACGTTTAACATAGTACTTTAAGAATTATCATCTCTAGTACCGTCTTACTTTATTGACGTCATAATGACAAAGACAGGTCCATAAGTTAATAAAAATAGCTCCATAGGTTTATAAATATCTAATTGCTAATTACCTACGCTTTTAAAGCTACAATAAATAAACATTATTTTACTGTTTGATTTAATTTCAGGGCTTTCTACGGTTCCTAGGTTACCACAATATAGCACTCCTTAATAGTTCATTAAATCAGAAATTTAACAAGAAATATTAAACTTAAGTAGGGTGGCTCACGCTATGAATGTGACGTCGCGTCGCTTGGGGCGAATTCATGGGTTTGCTAATGCACGCCATGCCATAGCATGCAATGCACTATAAAATCCATAATCACTAAATAGGTATAATATACATGTATGAACTAAAGTGGAGGTGGGCAGAACACTTGGCGAGACGGAATGACGACAGGTGGAGTAAGGCAACGACAGAATAGTGGCCGGGGAGGGCAGTAGGAGTCGGGCGTCCAGCAGCAAGATGGGTTGACGGCATAACTTACGTCGTTGGGCGTACTTGGATGAGAGTGGCACGGGACCGTGGTGGATGGCACAAACTTGGGGAGGCCTATACCCAGCAGTGGGCGAAGTCGGGCTGTGGATAATGATGATGATGCATGTATGTGTTTTAGGATGGATGATCATGGATCATCTGCCACCAGGATGGGTAGCAGGGTATGTCGGACTCGTGCCGACAAAAAAAAAGTACTTGCCGTCCCTTGCCCTATGGTCTGTTTATAGGCTTTGGGATTCGATGACATTCGCCACGACCATAAAGAATGTAACCAGCGGCCATATACGTATTTATGCGATCATTTTTATGTTGTGTGAGAGGGATACCTACTGCTCTACAGGTAACATAGTGGCATCCTGCTTCCGCTACCTAAAAAAAGTCCGCTTAACACGTCATGAAACGGACTCTGAGCTTTTCGCTTTACTGTTTTTTTTACGGGATATCTCGATAAACGAACAGGCGAGCTACCTGATGGTAGGTAGTCATCGCCGCCCATGAACATCTGCAAAAACAAAGGAGTTGCAGATGCGGTGCCGAGCCTATTTAAGGAAAAGGGAGGGGAAGGAGAAAAGGGGAAGTGGACTGAGAGAGAAATTCGGCCTCCGTTCTGTATTGTATACTGTTCAGTTCGTCTGGCTTGGTATTCACGGCTAGAGATCGAGCTATACAAATCCAGTGTGAGCTAATATTGCATTGTATATGCTTTCTATACAATAAGGCAGTGTAAACTGGATTTTATAGGTTGACGTGCAGCCGTGTGAACCATATCGCTCGTTTAAAAAAAAGATGTAACACAAAATTTACGAATTTTGACCTTTTACAATAAAACGCATATTCATTGCGTAAAGATTAGGTAGAATTCAACAGCCGTCTCGATACGTCGAAATCGAAACACCTAGTAAGTGGTCTAAAAATTTGAATCAAAGACAAGTCGGAATAAGTTGAAAACTTTAATCGCCGATTCCCACAAGTTGTAGTTTTTGAGTTACATCTTTTTATTTTTAAGGGTGCGATATCATTATCGAAATATTCTGCCGCTTAGGAATAATGAACTAACATTATTGTGTTCCCGTAATGAGTAATATAGCCAGTGAAGTTACAAGGCTAATGAGACATAACATTAACAAATACATAAGGTCTAAGGATAAGAATACAATGGACAAGTATGAAGGAATAAATGGCACTTCATAATTTACCCCTCGAAGTGCGAAAAAGTCGCGAGAAGAAACTAGTTTATTAATGGCAGTTATTGTAGCTATAGTAATTAACGCAATTTTATTGGTGAAATTATTTATTATGATAATGGACGAAATTATCATTGAAAATCAATTAACTACTAAACTGTTAGTAGTTTAGATCATGAAATGTATCAAGTAACGACGGTTGCATATTATAATAATTATGTAGATACGATGAGAACGACTTTACCAATTTCAATAATTATAATAATACTTTGTTGAAAAAATATGATCATTGGTAAGACAGGACAACCTCTGTCGAGTCAGCTTGGTAATAATAAAAATGTAAAACTAATCCTGTATGTCTGTTTGTTGGATTATAATGTTTATATGCCTAAACCACTGAAACTATTTTGGTATATTTTGAATAGATAGACACAAAATGTAGCCTGTCTTTCTCGAATACAAGCAAATTTTTATTTGCCTATGTCCGAGAATTTTTTTAAAGTAATTATAATAATTGAAGAAGTGAATCAACTAAGGTATTTTACCCTCGTAGGTGTTACTAGCATTACTATAGGCCGACCGTTTAACTCGCGTATCGCCTGCGTGGTAAGAAGGGAGCGGGGGCGGGTAACGGAAACACGGAGTCAATAATCCAAAGATTTATCTCGAGATAGACATTGTTGGTAAAGAATAAAATAATAAGTATCTTTTTTAATAGAGTTACTTTAAAATGCACTTTAGCTAAGAAATGCTAACTTTTATATTTGCATTTATTATTATCATCTGTTAGTATAGGAAATGAGAAAGTCTGCAGTTAAAGAGCGTTTATTTAACTACAGGAGGATGAAAGCTGAATAAAGTGAATTACTTTAATGAATAAGCCGGACAAGTCTGTCGCTGATAGTAAAATGTTTGCCAGCATTCAGCAAAATGCTGTTGACATTCACCCATTGTTATTTTTATATCAACACCTTGGCGGAAAGTAGCAACAAGATACTAAAATTATGTTTAACGTTGTTGACGTTTTGTTCCTTATTAAAAAGTTTAATAAGTAACTATAGGCCGACCGTTTAACTCGCGTATCACCTGCGCGGTAAGAAGGGAGCGGGGGCGGGTAACGGAAACACGGAGTCAATAATCCAAAGATTTATCTCGAGATAGACATTGTTGGTAAAGAATAAAATAATAAGTATCTTTTTTAATATATAATAACTTTATTTAGCATCAGTATAAACATTGTAGTACATTATTTGGTTACAAAAATGGATTGTGTACTTTAAAGTCTACAATACAAGTCGGATGAGATACTGTAATCCTAGCTAAGTTAATGTATGTTTTAAGTATCGCTAACATCTCCCCCCGCTCCCTTCTTACCGCGCAGGTGATACGCGAGTTAAACGGTCGGCCTATAGTTACTTATTAAACTTTTTAATAAGGAACAAAACGTCAACAACGTTAAACATAATTTTAGTATCTTGTTGCTACTTTCCGCCAAGGTGTTGATATAAAAAATAACAATGGGTGAATGTCAACAGCATTTTGCTGAATGCTGGCAAACATTTTACTATCAGCGACAGACTTGTCCGGCTTATTCATTAAAGTAATTCACTTTATTCAGCTTTCATCCTCCTGTAGTTAAATAAACGCTCTTTAACTGCAGACTTTCTCATTTCCTATACTAACAGATGATAATAATAAATGCAAATATAAAAGTTAGCATTTCTTAGCTAAAGTGCATTTTAAAGTAACTCGGTTAACTGAGGTGAAGTCTGCTCACATAATAGGTTTAACGGAGACCACAGTCAATTTGATTAAGTTAATTTCTGGCAACTTTTGAACGGTACTTGTTAAGAAGTACAATTGTAAATTTTTAAATTTTAAACTGTGAGCAAATTTAATTTACACTGTGCCGGCGAGATGACGGACGTAATTAACTTAATTAGCCACGATTCTTAGTCATTTCACTATTGTTTTAACCCTTACTCCGCGCGTTTACGCAAGGGATCCAAAATTACCGCATGACGTTTGCAGCAAAACTCGTCTCTAAGTCAACGTGTTAACTATTTTAAAAATAAACACAAACCAATGTAGCAATACTGACTAAAATAAAAAATAAAAAACACTTTCATTAAATATTATGTCTTTTTTGTAAAAATAGGGTACAGTCTGGTTAATAATCGGGACTTTTTTATGAAATCGCCTCGTTCATTGAATTAATTTGAAAAATTGGGTGTGTTGAGTTGGCGAAAGCATGAAAGTGCTTTAATTAAGTTTTAGTACCTACATATATGGACACACGTAAAAATCTTGGTGTGTCCAGATGACGAAATAATTAGTGATACTTATTCCGAGTTCCACCAACTGGACACACGAGTCCAGTCTCTTGTGTCGAGTCGAGAGACTAACCCAATATTTCTTAATATTCACTTACCTCGTGGTGAGTATAATAACAACAGGAAATTGAATTGTGCGCCTTACCTGAAAGCAAAGAAAGACGTGTAAGTATTTATCTAGCCATAATTTACGGAACATACAGTCGCCAGCAGGTCAACGTATACAAAACTGTCAAGTTTCTCCAAATGATTTTAAACCTTAATTTGTTGGAGATAAAGTTCAAAATCAACTGAGAAAATTTGACATTTTGTAGTAACTTGATGTGCCGGCCAACGTACATACTTAATCATATAAAAGTTTTGGACTCTATAGTCCATACTTATTATATTTAAAACTGAAAATGGCGTCGATGAGATGAGAGATTCTCAAACAGCATAATACTCGTATGAGGAAAATAAATACCTACTGAGTATTAAGAATTGTGAAAAAGAAATATCGTAAACGGGATAACATCCTATCATTTTTTTTTTACAAATTTAACAGATAAGAAAAACAGAACGCATGCAAAAATTTATGGGCTTTATTGTACTTATTAGTTCAATGAGGATTTTCGAAATAATTAGGCAAGTACCTACCTAATTATAAATTGATTTTAATAGATAGATTTGTATCTTGTACTGCACTGGACGATCCGATATTGACAAAATATAAGTAAATAATCAATTAAATTCATTAAAGATCGACTTCCTTCCTAGTAACTGACTTCAAAAAAGGAAAATTCTCAACTCGTAACTAGTATGTACTATAATGACTGTTAGACTATCTTTATATATAAAAATTGTTCTATGCGTGTATGTCACTGACTGAATTTCTGTATGTGTTCAAGTGGGTCCCTGGATGGTTCAGACTGACAATTGCACCCGGTAGATGGCGTTGCGACCAAGATCTATTATCGTGGTCTTTATTGCTCTATATATTCAACCCGGATAAAATCGGGGCAGGCCGCTAGTATGTTATAATTTTACTTGGCATCTCACTATAATATTGCTTCTGAATGCTAGTTATGATTTCCATTTCAAGAAAAAAATTGTGAGGTAAAAACTTCACCTCAAAGACGTAAATTAAAAATGTGAAGGCAAATTTCGACTAGGCGGGTGGGAGTCGCGGTGGCTTAGCGGTCATAGCGTCCGGTGTACTTAACCAGAAGACGCAGGTCCGAATCCTGCCCGCGGTCGTATTTTTCCTTCACTAAAATAAGGTAAAAACTTCATTCACCACCATCAAAGTCACCGAAATGGTTCGTAAAGTAGAATCTTGGCCCAAGAATCACCAGGCCGTGACGGATGGACGGAGTCATGACTCAAGGATGATGGATGCGGGGTGCGCAGACGTGTTGGCTTATTATGTACAATAACCTTATTCCCAAACAAAATCTCCGTGTGTGACGTTCCATTATTTTGTTAGATTAATGTTGACGGAGACACGAGATTTTGTAGTTTTCTGTAATGGAATCTTGAGTTTGGAGTAAGCAATAAGTTGACACAAGTGACATTGCTAGTTGAAATACTGTGCCCTTATATATAGACTGGATTGACGTGTCTTAGAGTACCTAGTCTAGTCAGACCATTATTACGGGTATTGGTAAATATACTCCCTTAACTATGTGTTATATGGGATGTAAAAAGACGGGACATCGACAGCTATATTGAAGTTCATGCATTTTACAGTTTCAATTTAATTGAAAATAGTAAATAAATTACATTCCTGTGTATTTATCGTAAAATAACGGAGTTTATTTGACTCTTATTAAAATAACGAAGGCATTTTAACGTTATTTGTCTTATACTTATAAGTATGTAATATTATAATAATTGCACATTGTCAAAAACTATTAGCATTGTTTTAAATAGTAGGTTTTACATAGAGCTTACAATAAACACCCTAGATACTCTTCAAATAAAAATGTTTGTCTTTTGTTCTCAAATTTGGGAGAAACTGATACTGAAAATTTCATAGAAAAGCTTAATAACACTTTGCCCGACCTGAGAATCGAACCTAAGACCTCTAGGGTAGCAGTCGCTCTAAGGGCCACTAGATAAAGAGGCAGTTTATTCCCTATTACATGGGACCGGTGAACTGTGGGTGTACATTATTACACCTCTGCCTTACACTTTGGCGAATACAGGCGTGATGATAAGTGTTAAAAACTAGTTTCAAATAGACTTCATTCTATGTCAATATTGCCTTTCATTCATTTTCATTTCAAGAATAGGTCAGTTTAACGTTTCATGTAAATTCAACTGGTGTAATACAACGTGATATTCAAATCCCTATTATTCAATTTAAATAGTAAACTACAACGGATAAAATGGATTGTTGGAGTTAAAAGTTTTGCTCGGTGTCAAGTTGTAGGCCGCGGCAGGCCCGCGTCGACGACTAGCGATAATGGCGCGTCACTCATCCGCAACTGGATGCTACAGATTTACATCCCCGTGATTTATGACTTCTTCATAGAGAGGGGAAAAAATATACAGGGAAATACAGGGAGGGAGTTCCGCCCCCACCTCCGCGCTCCAACGGCGCCGAATTGAAAATACTCCTTGTAAGAATTTAGCAATCGCTACAGAATATTGCGACTGTTTTGATATACTCAATTTGAGGTAAATCGTCAAAGAGGATGACGCGCCTTTCTTTTATTTATTTCGCCAATTTTGTTTTGGCGATTGTAACTTTTCGTATTATAGAATATGATTAACCTAAATTCATGTGCGTGCTGGTAGCTGAATTAATCTTTGTTCGTCCCTTTTATGTATACCAATAATTTACTTCGGCTGTACTACATATTTAGGTTTGAAAGATGGGCAATTTCGAAGAGAAATGGCGTAGAATTCAGAGGTCCGGTACCGATATTCAAAAATTGCCGCAGGCTTTGCGTTTATCATCGAGTGGAATTCAGATAATGTACGTTACAAGATTTTTATATCTACAACGTGGATAGATGGGAAAATTAACTTTAAACCCTTTTGACATCAATATAAAATCAAAACCAAGGCCCGTACAAAATTTAAATTATTATCACAAGTTAAATCTCGTGGAAAAGTTTGTATAAAGATGTACAAGGTGTTTGTATTTTTTGTTGTTCATATCTCGAGCAAAAGTAGATGTGAATATAGAGGCGAGATATGCTTCACTCGAGCAAAATAGAAAAAGGATATTGAATCGGTAAGAGAATGCCGTAACTTTAGAAAATGTCACCCTCTATCACCCCTAGAGTGTTGCTTTGTGTAGGTACGCCGAATTCTGATATCGTAACTGACAAAATCCCTAAAAGATTTCCCAAAAAACACAACGTATTTTTCAAAAATTAACACCGCATTATTTTCGTGCCAGCTTCATTTTCATACCGATATTTTTTGGAAAAAATCCCCGGATCTTTTGCAGAAACAAATGTAAAAAGGTCATCCTTTTATCTCACAATTTGCAATTTGAATACGCAGACAAATTAATCTGGCAAAAATTAAGCAAGGAATACAAAGCGGGAACGCGGGAACAACGCGCTACGGTCTGCTCCGAAATATGTGACAGAGGGTATCATTACATTCTGCGGACACCTCTTGTACACATACCGGACACTAACGTTACCACGTCCACTTTCCATTACAAGCAGTTTTTAGTTCTAAAGTTGTAAAAGAAATAATTTAATTTAAAAGGAGCCCGAGGTCATGTCACTCCAGGTTACTTGATCCCTAACAAGAGTGTCTCCACGTGTGTGTACTATTTGATATTCAGTGCGCGTAGTTCAATTTCAAAGGTGGCGTTTCTTATTTCTTAACAATGAAAATCACGCAACGCATTCAGACAAAAACAAGAAATCTTCAGTAACTAATTTTCGTTTCCAGTCTCCAGTGTATACCCGGGGACGTGTGGAAAATATCAGAGGTTTTCTGACGTGTTTTGGCTCGTTTGGAGATAATAACCTGTCTTGTTTCCCGTCGTGCTCGTCAGGCGTCTGTCTCGGGCTCGTGGCGGCGCACGAGAGGGACGGCTGTACGTCCTTTTGTCACTAACGCGTCATTTTACTGTTTGCAAGACCGTTATTGGGCTTGTTTTTGGCAAACTCGCTGGCGTATTGCTACGCCCTACGCCTTTAAGACCGAAATGAAAGACCGTTTCGTTCCAGCCCCGAGAATTGGTTGCCTTCATTAAGGGTCTCTGTTTGCGCGTCTGGCGAAACACTGTTATTTAAACTAATTAACTGAGCATTGTGATGTGATAGAGAGAAAATAACGAAAACATTAATCTTCACTACAACACTGTTATTAAGAACGTGATGCTTTCATTTGGTTTGAAATTGGCTTTCTACAGTGTTGTTATTTCGATTAATTCGGAGCGAACTATTGTCACTGTCGCGTCGGCGTCAAGTTAATTCGCCTGTAATGGCTGTGTAATGGATATAAATAAAACTAGCTAATTTTATTTGTTGTTCAATTGTGATAAAAATACGGGCCGCCCCCGCTCCGCCTTACTGCCACCAAATGTATATTAATGTGCTACCCGAACCACAACACTAATATTGTTTTCTTTTTATTCCTCGAAAGCTTTTAGGTAGGTACTACTGGTGTCAACTATTACACTTGTTTTACGGTTGCAAGTAATGTCGTTGTATAGACTAAGGAACAAAGGATACTGACATTGGCGGAATACTTCGTAAAATAAGAGTTTACTCAAAGCTTCCAAGAAGAAAATCTCGCCTAACGACTGAATATCGTGAGCGAGAAATGTCACGATCCAGTTGTCACAGAGGTTTGTAATAATTTTATTTCTTTCTGAAGGTAGCGTTATAGTGCAGTACATTATTTTGTTAAACAAAATAGGTTAAAAGATTACTGATTTCTGACACATACGAAGGTTTGACATGAAAAAAAAAACTACAACCATATCAGATGAGAAAAGTAGATTTATTATCCATTTAGTTGTTTCATAACGGCGGCGGCGGTAGCCTAATGGTTAGGGCGTCGGACTTGCGATCATGTGGTTGCCGGTTCAAACCCCACCCATTGCACTACTGACGTGAACCCACTCGTAACACAAGCATTTTAGCTTAGCACGAGGGGTTAACAAGAATACTAGTAATGTGCGACCCACATTGCTAGTAAGCTTTTTTTTTTTAATAAAAAAAATTAAAAGTAATTAAATAACAATGAATGTTTTTTTTGTAGGTAGCCCACTGCTCTAACTAAATCCAACAACTGATGCCAATTTTATTAGAAGTTCCTAATTTAAAGTTATTGCTACCCCACGGAATCAAAATTTAACTTGGCTAATTCAGCGGAAATGGGCTCTGAATTAAATACAAAAAAAAAACAAAACAGATGAGGCGGTAATACCTTGAGCCCGCAGTCCGTTGGTCCGGTGATGACGTAAGAATTTTATTACCAACCGTAGCGCCCCGCAGACCGCACTCCCCCCACCACTGGTTCCGTTTCAAGAGGATTAACTTGTAATCCCACAGGAGGACCAATATCATTCATTAGAATGCTATTCCCAACTTTATTACGTCTGACACAATGTTTTCGTCGGCATTTGAAAATGGTTTTAAATTACTTTTTAACGGTGATTCATATGAAAAATATTGAGTGGGCAACAGCCGGTACTTTGACATTCCCATTTATATATCAGTCTAGAAAGGGTAATGTAAATTATTTTTTATATTGTCTCGGAATAGCTTTAATGAAATAACAAAGAAAATGGTATCGCGTAAATTGCCCGAGATAATTATTATAAATGCTGGGATGTTATAGCTAACTCTAGTTCTACCTAAGCAAGCAATTTAAAGACAACTTCTATTTTTATTTAACCCTTCCAAGTTTCTCTATCCGCTTTTATTTAATTTAAAAAAGATATTTTAAAATTGGAAACTTTTAAGTTCGAATTTATAAAATTTATTGACTCCAAAAAGGTTTTCACTACTATGAAAAACTTATCTGACTACCTCATTAGTCGATTGGTCAAGCGCGACTGCTATGTTAGAAGTCCTGGGTTCGTTTCCCAGGTTGTAAAAATCTGTTATTGAGATTTTCTATGAAATCCTCAATAGCAGCACGGAATTTGGATCTGGGTCCGGTTAATGGAAATACGCTCGACCCCTATTACATGTGACTAAATCTTACCTAAACAACCAACATTGGAGATGGTATATCCAATTTTTAAATAAAGAACATTAATTTCAAATTTACCATTTTCTAATTAAGATCGTCCAAAATAAGCCCGATGGCATCAATGAGCAACTCACACATACATAAGAAGTCTTCGATTAACACGAAGGGTGTACTCACACGTGGGCACAAGGACAAAGCCGAGGCAGGCCGAGGTAGGCCGAGCCGCGATGAGCCGTGGTATTAAATCTAGATTACCGTTTGGCGTTTCCGCTCGGCTGGATAATCAACGGGACTATATTAAAGCTATCAGTCACGTGATGCATGACAAGTTACGCGTGTTGTCACGCGGAACATTCGCATATCAAACGTAAATTGTGGGATGGTGCCGTGACAATTACATATTTTCATGGGTTAAAGGATTCTACTACACTGCAATTGGAAAACTATATTTTTCACAAAATTGAATAAAAAAATAGTTGGCTAACACAATAAGTATTTTATTTTTTATCATTATTATTTTGTTATGACATATCTAGCGTTTGTCCAACAATAAATTTTAATACCGGCCGATATTGATAAATGCTAATGATATGGTGCTAGAGGTCTTGGGTTCGATCCCCAGGTCGAGCAAAGTGTTATTGGGTTTTTCTAAGAAATTCTCAGTACTGCTCGGAGTCTGGATTTGTGCGCGGTGAATGGCAATAGGCTCACCCCCTATTACATGGGACCTAAACATACCGGCGAACTGTGGGTGTACATTAAGTTCACTTCTGCCTAACCCTTCGGGGAATACAGGCGTGATGTTATGTATGTATGTATGTAAAACTATTGCATATGAAAATTTGTCTTAAGTATTGTAACGATTTTTTTACAATCGTCACATAGTAGTCGATTTTTAGTTCGGAATCCTACCACATTAGTTTTTTTTGGATCAAATAGCTGTTATCCAGGTTCGTAATAATCATTCACAATGACAATTCATTAAAAAGTCATCTGTCAAAAATCTTTGACAGCTTCACTCTACGACCTCTTCCGACTATGGCCTGATCGTTCTTTTTAAAATTTTTGTTATTTATTTTTAATCCGGCTTCATAATGCCGCGATTCTATTCAAAAGTGAATATTTAACTTTAAATCAAAGCCGCATGGCTTGATTACTTGTGATGGATCCATATTTTATTGGCATAATTTAGCCGATTTATCCACAATGGTGGAAAAATAATTCTTTGTTTGTTCGAAAAACGCCTCGGCGTTTTTCACCATAGTTCAATTGTCCGTAAGGATACCTTTTTCACCCTACTTATATTTTTCACCATAGTTCAATTGTCCGTAAGGATACCTTTTTCACCCTACTTATATTTTTCACCACAATTTTCGTATGTATATTTTTCATCATACTTTATATTTTTTATTCCTCGTCTGCGTCACGCCTCGCGGAGATGTCAGGAGGGAGGCATTTATAAAATAATATTTTTTCTAAAATTCTAACAAGATGCAATAATAATAATAATTATATCATTAATGGCAATTTATTTTTAAATTTAAAATTTAAGCCTTCATTTATTGTCAATTTTTGTATGCAGCCTACAGGCAAAATATAGACAAACAAAAGAGCTTAGGCCTTTTATTTGTTTCCTCCCACCGGCAGATTAAAAGCCAATCTCTCCGTTGGTTAGTTTCCGGTAGCATATTTTTAGGAGTGAGCTTCTGGCGCCCGAGTCTCCATTATGGTATAATTTAATTGTTTTATTTTGGAGCTCACTCACATATTACACATACATTTAAATTCAAATTCATACACACCCAATTTCTCTCTTTTTTTTATTTTTTTATTACAATTTGGCGCTTGCGTTCAGGGACATGAAGTAGGTTTGCCTTATATTCTTACTTGTTTTCGTATATTATTGCATCTTGTACTTTGTTATTATATTGTTTACGAACCCTTTTGTTTGTTAGTTTGAAACATTTTCTAGTAAATAACTTTTATTTACATCATTAATGATAATATAACCTTGTAAACAATATAGCTATTGAACTTTGTTATTATCTTGTTTATAACTATTTGCTATTTTAGCATAATGTGTTTGTTCTCTTTAGCAACAACAACATAATTGTATGGTGTAGACCGTGTTTATTATCCGTTCAATTCTTGTGAACATATTGAGGTGTAACTTTTTAGAAGTTAATTTAACATTAAACAGTGTTTTTAATTCTTAAGATTGAATCTTGTAAGTTATTATTGCATCTTTTCAATTTAAAAACAATTATTATTCCTTTGGATAATATAACTTAACTTCAACAATAACTTTAATTTAAACTTGATAATTATCATATAACTTTTTGAACTTTTAGTTCTTGGTTTTTGTTTTGAAACTTTTAGTTTTGCTTTGCTTTTTGGATTTTCTTGCTTTTCATCATGGATAAAGAAGTTCAATTTCCTCCACTTTCTATATCTGAGGATAAACATGTTTCAGTTGGTACTAGCATAGTTGCTAATGCTAATGCTGCTGGTATGGTTCAGGATATGATAAATTTGACGGAAGTGCATAATCCTTTTGACAATAATGACAGAATTGCTCATTCTTCTTCAGCCTTTGCTACAAATGCTTTGCCTTCTTTTAATTCTATGAATGCTTTTGTTAATGAACATATTAAAAAGAATTTACCCTCTTTTACAAAATTGCCAGATTTAAAAAAAAGTAAGATTAGTTTTGATGGAAAGTCGTGTGTCAGAGAATTTATCACTCAAATTGAAGAGTATTTTTTGTATAAAAATTTTAATGAAATTTTACTAGTAGGTTCTTTTTCTGACTTGCTTAGTGGTATTGCACTTAAATGGTTTCGCACAGTTCGAATTCGTATTGCTTCTTGGCACGAGCTTAAGCTTCAATTATTAAAGCGGTTTGATAAACCTCATTTTGATTACTTTTTGGAATATGACCTCCGCACAAGGAAACAAAAACTTTCTGAATCTCTTCCAGATTTTATTACCGAGATTATGGACATGGCTAGTCGTCTCTCTTCTCCTCTATTTGATACAGTTTTGGTTAATATAATTAAACATAATATGCTACCTTTGTACACACCTTTCATTTTTCATAAAAATATTGATTCCGTTGAACAATTTCTTGACCTCTCTAAAGAACTTGAAGTTGTAGTCAATAGAAAACCACTTAAAGATTCTATTAAATTTGAAAAACCATCAGTGAAGTCTAATGCTGTTTCCACTGATTTTATTTGTTTGAAATGTGATAAATCTGGACATCATTTTAAAAATTGCCCTTCTATACCGGGTGTAGTTTGTTTTAGATGTAAAAAGGTTGGAGTTACATCTAAGAATTGTGATTGTGGTTTAGAGAAAGAAAACTCTAAGGACCAAAAAAACTGATTCGGCCGCATCGAGCACCAGTTTTTGATAAAACTTTTAGTGTCTCGATGTCTAAAAAATTTACGTATAGTCACAAACCTGATGATGTTACTCGCAACAAAGAATTCCATGATTGGCTAAATTATTTAAAGACATTTTTTACCATGTATAGGTCAGCTCCTATTTTGTTTTTAAAACGTAATGATACTAGACCCTTTTTAGAATTTTCAGTAAATAAAATTAAATTTTCAGGATTATTAGACAGTGGTTCTAATAGGAGTATTCTAGGATCAAATATTCATAAACAATTTTTACTTTTAGGTTATAAAATTAAACCTGATTCTGGTTCTGCTTTTACAGCTGATGGTTCTTCACAACAAGTTATTGGCACTATGGAATTACCAATTACTTGTGATAATTTAACTAAAAATATAACGTTTCTCATTATACCTAACTTTCAATCTCAAATCATTTTAGGATTCGATTTCTGGTTACAATTTGATCTAGCTAAAGATTTATGGAAAAATATTACCTTTGTTAATTGTAATGAAACTCAAGTTAGTACAGTTACTTCTGCTACTGAACTTTCTCCTTCTGAGAAACATAAATTAAAAGAAACTATTTCGCTTTTTGAAAACATTTCTTATGAAAGAAAAGGTTTAGGTCTTACTCATCTTGTTGAACATAAAATTAACGTTACTAGTGAACCATTCAAGCAAAGATATTGGCCTTTGAGTCCTGCTAAACAAAAGGAACTTTTTGATGAAGTAGAAGTTTTATTGAAGGAAGGTATTATACAACCCTCTAAATCCCCTTGGTGTTCACCCGTTTTGGCTGTAGAAAAGAAGGATGGCAGTACAAGATTGTGTTTAGATTCAAGAAGATTAAATTCAGTAACTATTAAAGATTCTTATCCTCTTCCTTATACTTCTAGAATTTTAGATAACCTTAGAGGTGCTAAATATATTACTTCAATTGACCTTTCCAAAGCATTTTTACAGATTCCCCTGGAAAAATCTTCTAGAGAGAAAACTGCTTTTGTTGTACCTGGTAAAGGACTTTACGAATTTGTTCGAATGCCGTTTGGTCTCACAAATGCACCAGCTGAGTTGCAGAGACTAGTAGATAAACTGTTTGGCCCTGAATTTGATAATGCCGTATTCTGTTATTTGGATGATCTTATTTGCGTAAATTCAGATTTTAATTTGCATATTGAATATTTACATAAAATTTATGATATATTAAAAAATGCTGGATTAACTGTTAATTTGAAGAAATGTAATTTTTGTAAAGATAGACTCCGTTATCTTGGTTATATTGTTGACAGTGATGGTTTGCACACTGATCCTTCTAAATTAGAAACTATTAAAAATTTTCCTCGTCCTGAAACTGTTAAGAATCTTAGAAGTTTTCTTGGTTTATGTTCATACTATCGTAGATTCATTTGTAAATTTGCTGATATTGCTTCCCCTTTAACTAAATTGACAGCTGGAAGTAAAAATTCTAAAAAACCTCTTGAGTGGAATGATGAAGCTGAAAATGCGTTTCAAAATTTAAAAGAAACTTTAGTTACTTCTCCTGTTTTACAATGTCCTAATTTTGAAAAACCTTTCTTTTTACATTGTGATGCTAGTTCTGTTGGCATTGGTAGTGTTTTGAGTCAAGAAGATGAAAATAATGAACAACATCCTATTGCATTTTATTCAAGATCACTTAATAAGTGTGAGCGTAATTATAGTACCACAGAACGTGAATTATTAGCTATTTTAGATTCTATAGAACATTTTAGACCTTATGTTGAAGGAATGAAGTTTACAGTTGTCACTGATCACGCTAGTTTAAAATGGCTTTTGGGTCTTAGTAATCCTAGTGGACGCTTAGCACGTTGGGCTGCTAGAATTTCACAATTTACTTTTGATATAATACATAAAAAAGGTTCTTTACATTTAGTTCCAGATGCCTTATCTCGAATTGAAGTTGCTGCAATTGTTTCACAGAATAATTTAGTTTTACCTGACGATGATATTTATGATCCTTGGTATAGAAAAATATTTGTTAATTGTCAGAAATCTCCTTGTAAATTCAAAAACTTTAGAGTTGAGAATAATACTTTGTATAAATTTTGTAAAGATAAATTTAATCCTAACAGTCGTCTTAACTGGAAAATTGTTATTCCTAAAGAACATATTTTAGATACTATTAGATCAAATCATGATGATATTAATTCTGGTCATCTAGGTATTCATAAAACTTTAAAGAAATTAAAACAACATTATTTTTGGAAAGGAATGTTTAATGATGTTCAAAAACATATTTTGTCTTGTGATATTTGTAAAGCTTATAAACATACTAATTCTCCTCCTTTTGGTATTATGGTTAATCCTAAAAAAGTTGATAGCCCTATGCTAATGCTTTCAGTAGATATAATAGGAATTTTACCTAAATCTTACTCAGGTCATAAATATATACTCTCAGTAGTTGATGTTTTTACAAAATATTGCTGGATATTTCCTATGATTAATGCTACTACTAAAATTATTAATAAACTCTTTGAAAAGGAAATATTTCTTAAGTTTGGTTGTCCTAAAATAATAGTTTGTGATAATGGAACACAATTTACTTCAAAACATTTTGTAGACTTTTTAAAAAGTTTTAATATCACTAAAATATTTTATAATACTTTGTACACTCCTCAGAATAATCCTGTAGAACGTTATAATAAAACGGTTGAAACTTGCATTTCTTGTTTTGTAAAAGATGATCATAGAACTTGGTCTAAATTTTTACCTCATGTTCAATTAGCTTTGAATAATAGTGTAAATCTTGCTACAGATTTTACACCTAATTTTCTTATGTTTGGTAGAGAACTTATTTTTGATGCTTCTTTACATCATTTTAGTAATTCTATTGACAACTTAAATCAACTTGAGTTTGGCGATAGGAATATTTTTGCTACTTCTCTTAATTCACTTAGTGACATTTTCGTGAAAGTTCAGGCTTATTTATTAAAAGCTTATAAGCGAAATGCCACTTATTATAATAAGGGTCGTAGGGTCATTTCTTTTGATGTGGGTGATGTAGTGTGGAGGAGAAGTTTTGTTCAATCCCATGCTCCTGCTTATTTTTCGGCAAAACTTGCTCCTAAGTTTGTTAAATGTAAAATTATAGAAAAGGTATCAAATAATGTTTATGTATTGAAAGATTTGACTAAAGGTTCAGTAGGCCGTTATCATGTCAAAGATATAATTAAATTTTAATTATCATTTGGTTCTAAAGTTTTAGTCTTGAGTTTGATAATATTGTTTGAAATGGGTGTATGTTAGAGTGATGAATGAAAGATTGTAAAACCCTATGTATGATGATAGTATGTGAGATAACTTCATATCAGTTTATTGAATTCAATGTCTGAACTTTCTAAAATGTGACTTAGGAAATTTTGGTTAACTTTTCAATTAGCTTCTTCCACCCATGCAACTTATGTTTTCTACATCAAAAGATCTTATTATTTTTTTTTTTCTTTATAAGATAGATAATGTTTTCATATTTTAATATTATCGTCTTATATTTTTTTTTATATCTCTTCGGGAGATTACTTATTATTAATTGAAATTTTCATATTTCACTTAAGATTAACTTTTGTTATTTATAAATTTTAATATTCTACTTTGTAGAACTTTAGTTTAAGTTTATTCATAGTTTCATGGATATGACTTTTTTATTGAGATCTCACCTTGGATTTGACATCTGAGGAGACGTCCTCATCTCTATATTTTTTCTTTTGGGATATTCTACCGGATTGTTGTAGGATTCCTGATTGTTTAATGGATCTTGGATTATTATCCCTGATTTCATTTTTTTTGCTATTGTGCTCGGAAGTTCGGTGATGTTGTGCCGATCACAATATGCATTATTTTTTGTTGCACTTACTTTTGACGTTGTGTTCGCAAGTTCACTACGTGCAAGTATTTGTTTGTTTTCCTTTTTCTATTGTGTTCGGGAGTTCGGTGGTGTTGTGCCGATCACAATATGAATATTTTTTGCAGTTATTTTTATAGCTGCTTATTTTTGGAATGCTTGTGCTTGGAAAGTTGGTGGTGTTGAGCCAATCACAACATTCAATAAATATTTTTTTCCTTTTTCTATGGGAATTTTCACTTCACAAGTTTGTTGAAGTGGAGATTCAAGTTGTATCTTGGGCATACAAGATGTCCGATATGCATTGTTGGGTATTGTGCTAGTCAGTGGCGAGGGTGCCTAACTGAACTCACAGATGTTAGTTGTTAGTCAGCGGCGATGGTGCCTAACTGAACTCAAGGTAGATGTTGTTGGTCAGCGGCGATAGTGCCTAACTGAACTCATGGATGGATAGTGTTAGTCAGTGGCGAGGGTGCCTAACTGTACTCACGGATGTTATTGTTAGTCAGCGGCGATGGTGCCTAACTGTACTCAAAAGTAGGTGTTTGTTTTTAGACTATTATATTTTCTAGTTTATTGTTTTATATTTCATTATTTGAAATTTATTTTTTCTTGGAATTAAAGGCTTGGCAGGTTTATCCTTTGCAGTCTTGTTTCACAGTTCTAAATTTATAGCTTGGTGATAGTTTCACTTTAGTATTTCGATACTATAGGTTTATTCCTGGTATTTATATTTAAAATATTTTTAAGAGAGCTTTTGCTTTTCTCTTTTGTTTTGTTTTTTTTTGTCTTTGCCTTAGTGCATAAAAGAAAGTTCCTTTCTTTTATTTTTTGGGGAGGGATGTAATGTAACGATTTTTTTACAATCGTCACATAGTAGTCGATTTTTAGTTCGGAATCCTACCACATTAGTTTTTTTTGGATCAAATAGCTGTTATCCAGGTTCGTAATAATCATTCACAATGACAATTCATTAAAAAGTCATCTGTCAAAAATCTTTGACAGCTTCACTCTACGACCTCTTCCGACTATGGCCTGATCGTTCTTTTTAAAATTTTTGTTATTTATTTTTAATCCGGCTTCATAATGCCGCGATTCTATTCAAAAGTGAATATTTAACTTTAAATCAAAGCCGCATGGCTTGATTACTTGTGATGGATCCATATTTTATTGGCATAATTTAGCCGATTTATCCACAATGGTGGAAAAATAATTCTTTGTTTGTTCGAAAAACGCCTCGGCGTTTTTCACCATAGTTCAATTGTCCGTAAGGATACCTTTTTCACCCTACTTATATTTTTCACCATAGTTCAATTGTCCGTAAGGATACCTTTTTCACCCTACTTATATTTTTCACCACAATTTTCGTATGTATATTTTTCATCATACTTTATATTTTTTATTCCTCGTCTGCGTCACGCCTCGCGGAGATGTCAGGAGGGAGGCATTTATAAAATAATATTTTTTCTAAAATTCTAACAAGATGCAATAATAATAATAATTATATCATTAATGGCAATTTATTTTTAAATTTAAAATTTAAGCCTTCATTTATTGTCAATTTTTGTATGCAGCCTACAGGCAAAATATAGACAAACAAAAGAGCTTAGGCCTTTTATTTGTTTCCTCCCACCGGCAGATTAAAAGCCAATCTCTCCGTTGGTTAGTTTCCGGTAGCATATTTTTAGGAGTGAGCTTCTGGCGCCCGAGTCTCCATTATGGTATAATTTAATTGTTTTATTTTGGAGCTCACTCACATATTACACATACATTTAAATTCAAATTCATACACACCCAATTTCTCTCTTTTTTTTATTTTTTTTATTACAGTATTAATATTTTTTGTTGTGGTGTATAAGTATAAAGTTTCTTATTCAACAAAAACTTTTATTTGCTATTATTATAAGTTTACGTCGAAGACCGGATTACCAAAACTTTAACGATTTTAACTTTACGATGACGTCAATCGATTGAATTAAATCAGCTCTTCAAATAACAATATCTCATAAAACATGGGAAATGCGCCCCATTTTTTCCGTGCGTCGTTTAATCCAAATCGAATATTTGAGTTAAGCCAGCACCATAAAATATGATTAGTGGTTATGTGGGGATGGCGACACCAATGACAAATATGACCGGTTGGGCAAGGCAAACACTGTCGTACTGCCCAGGCCGGACTCTCCTGATTAACAAAATATTGTGTGCCTCGATCTTCATGATTCTGACAGGTGATAGAAAAAATATTTGTGATATAAACCTTATAAGTACTCATTAAGGGTAATTGCCAGGAAAAATATTTCCTTTCATAATTTATTGAAAATGTCATTGATGATGATTTTTGCTACGGAAAAGGAATAAAATACTAGACCATATAGTTTCAAAAATTTACGCCGATTCCAATTGAGCATAAATAACAATAATACCTTTAGATAATATCTGCAATATATAAATAAAGAAAACGATTTTTGCAAGTTTGTGAAGGATTACCTCTGCAGCTATTTGAAAAATTCTGTCACTATTTGTGGTGTGCATTATTTATGCTATACCTATATAATTTTATATATACAAGATGAAATTGAAATATATATAACTAGCTTTCCGCCCACGGCTTCGCCCGCATGGTTCCTCGGCTTTTCTGCATTTAAAAGAAATATTTTTCATTTATGCTACGCTCCTATTGGTCTTAGCGAGATGATATATAGCCTATAGCCTTCCTCGATAAATGGGCTATCTAACACTAAAATATTTTTTCAAATCAGGCCAGTGGTTCCTGAGATTAGCGCGTTCAAGCAAACAAACAAACTCTTTAGCTTTATAATATCTCTATATATATATATAGTTTTCAACCTTAAGTCATTATTATATCTTAAATAATAATTATAAGAAATTTCTAAAGTCGGTTAAAAAATAATCCCTATTTCCCTTGGTCACGTCATAACTTGAAGGACTTTACCGATTGCGTACTTTTTTTTTTAAGTTTCTTCTAATATTTTGTAGAAGGTTGATACGAAAAGAGAAGTTAAGCAAATTTCGCAAAACTTTGGAAAATATCAGAAAACATCACGACTATTTTAACTTCGCACTTTTTTAATTATTTATACCAGTTCAAATTGAAGATTCATAGCTAGGAAAGGAACAACGTCTGTCGGGTCAGCTAGTCTTATATAAATTCCGCTTAAGCCCACACATGTACGCACTTACGCGTAGCCATATAATGTTACCTCTATTCATAATGATTATGGCAAATAATATCTTTTGTGAGCGTAACACTATCAGGTTTTATGTCATAATTATGGCGAGACGGTAGCCCGAGGCGGGACGTGGTGACCCGCCAATGTGTTTCCACTCGACCCTGCGAAGCGAGTTTTACAAACAGCGCGACTTTGCCCAACGCCTGCATTAATTGGATGCACTGACCGGGCATCTATCCGGATGAAAATATTTACGTCCTCCACAAAATATATTGGAATATTTCCAGGTGATCGGTGACGGGTCTATTATGCTATGTAGTTGGTGAATCGGGTAGATCATGTGAAAACCAATCGCTTCCGAGGCTTGAGCCGATAAACAGCTGGCGCGTTTTGTAATCCACGGCTTGAATGAGCTGTATGAAGGAGGATAATGAACCGGTAGAATTGACACTTAATGCGACACTACATCTAAATTCAAAGATAATGACGTCACATAGTAATTATGCTTAAGTGTATAGCTTAATCTGCTGCTATATTAACTGTTAATAGTCCTAGCCTTTTCACAACTATCAATTGATCCGTTTCCATTGTAACTAGACTTAGCTGAATATCAGTATTTCACACGAAGAAACTGCCCATTTTTGGGTAATACGAATAAGAATAAGAATGTCTTTATTTGCTTAAAACATGGTAAAAATAGATAAGATAAATCTTTAAACAAAGGTTTTATAATACAATTTATGGTCATACATGTTTTACGATGTCTGGTTGCTAGGCTTTTTTGGGCTTCTGATTTTGATTATTATTACCGATAGATTATTGTGCTATATTGGGATTTTATCGAGATCTTAAGAATGATCACGAGTAGAAATAGCTGTGTTGCACTTTAATTACACCCAAATATGTAGATGTGTTGTCTGTACATAGGAGATATTTCAGAAAAAATAACGGTTAAGCTACAACAATTATCTTTAGATTTTTGTTTGCCGGTCTGTCAAAAACTTCTGCACGTAATTGGATACGGTTTACAAAGTTTTATTGCTGAAAGTTACATTTAAAATTTGGATATGTTTCATCTTGATGCGGGCTAAGAGCTGAGTATAATTAATTAATCCTTTTTAGACAATTTCCTCAAACAAGATTCATGTACACACGGTTACAATAATAAATTTCCAGTTTAAGCTGATTGCCAGCCATTGTATAGGCTTTTCATACAATACGAAGCGAGCGTAAACTGGATATGTATAGGTTGATCTGTAGCCGTGAGTACTCCTTGGGACACAATTATTATTTTGACATGGAATACTTCTGTAGTCATGCTTCGAATCTCCCACTTATCCGATTAAATATGACGACTAGAACAATCCAAAATAATAAGGGGGGTTAACGAGCTTTCCTAATTGCAATAATAATTAATTGGCCAGTTAATTAGCTTAGCAACACTGAGTATAAATCAAGCGGTGGCCGGTGGCGCCGTGATTTCGCTGTAGTAACATTGTTTACCCTGTCTAATGGCCTAGATCATCCACAATTCAGAATAAGCTAATTGACTAAACAAAATAACAAAATTTCAAAGTACCTATCTTTTTGTATTTTTTAGGCATTTTACATGCAAACATTATAAAGTGAATGTAATGAAGGAAAAAATTGACTGCGGGTAGGATTCGAATATGCTTCTTCTGGTTAAGTACACCAGACGCTATGACCGCTGAGCTACCTTCAAATTTTTTATTTACGTCTTTGAGGTGACGTCAGTGACATCTGATGAAATTCAAGTTTGCTTCTCAACCGACATGACTTCGTTTACAGCGAGTACAAAATACAAAAATATAGTTAAAAGGTGTTAAAAAATGAATAAAGGTACCCTGAAACATAGAAAGAGTCGTCGTAATGAATAAATGCGCACAGTTTTCTGAATAAGTGAATGTTGTGAATAACTGCGACCGGCGCTGGTGTATGGAATCTACGGCGAGATATCTACGAGATTCCACCTCCACGAGAAGCTGGGACGTAACCCTGGATACTCACGGCTGTTCAGTACATATAACATTGTGTGTCTCATTAATATGTCCCGTGAAAAGAGACATTTTCTATATTACAACTAACGTTGATTGGAATGTCATACTTATTATGCTAATGCTATATTATAAAACTCCGGCTCCTAAGGATCGTAGCGTGATGAAAAGAATATTTATAATCCTTGTATAGCAATAGGCCCGCCCCCATTTACAGGGGACTTAAATACTGGCTAAATGTGCGAGTAAACCTCTGTCTAATCCTTCGGTGAATAAAAGCGTGATGATGATGGATGTTATGTTACTCATCAGTATTTTTAGATTCCTTTTTCCTTCCATTATTTTATTCATTCATTTAATTCCGTAGGAGGCGAGATTATTCCTATTAAAAGGGCACAAATCCAAACTCCGAGCTGCGACTGAGTAAAACCCAATAACACTTTACTCGACATGCGAATCGAATTCAACCCTCTAGCGTAGCAGTCGTGGTTACCACCACAAGACTAATAAGCCAGAGCGGAGCAAAACAATATTCATTTATAAGCTTGAAAAGCGGAAAGTTTCAACTCAATAACGTTTTGTTGACGTAATATAGAATAATAGAATAATAGAATAATAGAATAATCATTTATTTTCTCTCCACAACATTATACACAAGTGATACAGTCAATTGGCAGAAAAAGAGCTTACATTAATGCGTACATAATATTGTGGGTACATAATATAGCTTGACCTAGCTTATACCAGCAGTGTGTCCCAGCATTTACCTGCACAGAAACTATGTTTATTACAGAGCACTAACCACCAACTTGTGTACCTAAAGCGATGAGAATTTAGCCGAAATACTAACTACAAATGGCGTACACTACGTATTTTCAGATGTGTTTGGTTAGCTTAAACAATTAAATGAAGAGGTATTTGTTAGATTATGAATGCACTACGAACAATGTGTTTGTATGATGATCTTTCAGTTGACATAGGTGTGATGTTATACATACAATAACGCCTATATTCCTCGAAGGGTAAGGCAGAGGTGTCACAGTTTGCAGGTAAGTTTAGGTTTACCGCGAACAAATCTAAACCCCGATTTACTGAGAATTTAATACAAAAAATTAATAACACTTTGATCGCAGAACCTCTAGCATAGCAGTCGAGCTTACAACAACTAAACGAATGAGGCTTGAGGTTGAAGTTCAATATCGTTTATCATCAATTACGTTTCTAAAAAGAATAAAGATAGCTTACAATATTTATATCCTAGGGCAAGGAAAGGAAACTGTGAGTTTTAGTCGATTCGAGTTCGCTATAAGTTAGTAGCGTGCCATTGGATTTTTCTCACCCAAAAAAAAGTGGTGTAGGTACTTATGTACAATCACAGTTGGCCTATATGTTCGTCTTCGAGCTGCTACAGATACAACTTTTTAATACACCTAAACACAATAACGTTTAGTTCAATCTGGGAATCTAATTCCAGGACCTTACTCATCAGCTTACGACCAAATCTCATTGATTTGGTCGTAAGCTGATGAGTAAGGTCCTGGAATTAGATTAGTAAGATCTTTATTTGAAAATTTTGTTCCTAAACTATATTTTGTAGTTTATCTTTTGCAATTTTTGAACAAAAATAATTACCCAATTTTGAATTAATCACAAGTGGTTATTATATTTTCTAAAAGCTTATTAATATTAAGAATACCCGGTACTCATGCCGAAGGTGAGATAAAAGAATTTTTCCTTGAAGCATTTCATCAGAAACGGTCGAAATTAAATTATCTAATTAACGTTACTCGGGTCGACATCGAGTGAATAAAGTCATTGAGGGTGAATTATGACAAATTCCTAATTAAAAAGACTCTTTGGAGAGAATGATAATAATACGTCAAATATAAATCGTATCACTTCGCGGTCTGTAATTTCTGCCTATCGCTGTGGGAAAAAAGCATGAGTAGGTAGGTATATGTTTGCATTTTATGTCATATCATATTATTACATATCAAGGGGCTCGTGGCTAAGTAATAACTGCGCTAACAAAAAGATCTGCAAGGTTAAGCTTCGTCTGCCGCGGTCAGTCTGTAGATGAGTGACCATTCTTAACACACTGAGATCTCTCCGTGCCTCGAAGAGCATGCAAAGCCGTCGGTCCCGATTGTCATAAAAATACAGGCAGGCAGACAGGCGTAAGTGGCAGTCAGAAGCCTAAAAAACCTTAAAACCATTCTAACTTTCGAATATCGGTGTTGCCCAGATATTGGAATGCAGATGTCTGATGGCATTGGTTTCATATAAAATACTGATATTTAGACGCATCAGGTTAAACTGAAAGCTGACTCCAATATAATTGGGAAAATACTAGGAGGGTGATACTATTACATATCATCACGACTTCATTTCCCGAAGGGTTAGGCACAGGCAACCTAATGTACACTGGCACGTTTACGTTCCATATAATAGGGTGCGAGCTGATTGTTATTACATACATACATACAATCACGCATTTTTCCAATAGGGGTAGGCAGAAACTACATATCACCATTTGCTACGATTCTGCATACTTCTTTTGCCTCGTCTATATTCATACCTAGATCTTGTCAAACACACGCGCCGGTTACGAGTACTACGCACCTCATCTTTGACTAGATTGTCAATAATCGGGCACAAATCCAAGCTAAGAGCTGCTAATGGGAATTTTAAAGAAAAATCCTATAACACTGATCGGACTTAACCGTCTAGAGAAACAGTTGCACTAATGACCATTAGACTAATGAGGCAGTTTCATAGATCGACAAAAATATTGTAGCTATTCAGCGAGTGAGATAACTTTTCTCCCAATGAAACACCCTAGGGCAGCCACAAGCTTCGACCCCATGAATTTTAAACCTGATTACTTTGCTAAGAGCGGTTGACATTTGGAGTGCCTCTAACTACTCCCGAGTGGGATTTTTACCGCGTTTTTTATTTCACTTAGATGTGTATATAACTTTTAACCCTGTTACGTATGGTAATAGCTGGGTGACGTTTTTGCCAAGCCACAAATGTACTTCAGGCTGTGGTAATAAGGTTCTTTGGAAAAGGAATTTTTGAAATAGTAGAGTAGTTACATTCATGTTAAAGGTAAAACATAGGACATTCATTCTAATACCGGTGTCTCTATATACCTACATTATTGATTAAGTCTTACTGTTTATTTAGATGCGAAATTCAGGCAGTAAAATTGGTAAGGTAAAACTTGGCATAAAAAAAGACCCGCCAAGAAAAGTACAATAACAAGATTATATGATATTATCAACATTATCATTAATAATTGGGCCCATTAGTGGGAAAAATTAAGCATAAAGTATCCTTTACTTAACATTCTGAAAGATATTTAAAAAGAGAATAAAAATGTCAAAGAAGTTATTAAGGAAATGACCAATTTTCTTTGTCCTTTTTGCTCAGATTAACAACTAGCGCCATCTCTTAACGAAGCATGAGACTATAGGTTCCGGGTTTCGAGCATCAAATGCTTTCAAATCCGAAGCGGGTTTACCAAGTTAAAATACCTTTTTTTTGAGGTCAGCCATATTCGATAAAATACCTTCAGATCTCGTAGCTTAGGTACATAATATTGAAATTTTATTGTTTTATATATTTAACGGCGAAGGTGATGTCGAAACTAATCGGATATGCAAAATTGAATTGTTTTTTTCATACTACTACTATAAATGTGACAATAACTCTGTCTGTTTGCCATTTTCAACGACTACACCACTGAACCGATTGTGATAAATTTTATGATATAGGTAGAGATAGATTAGAAGTAGAAGATAGGCTACTTTTCGTCTCAATAAGTTCTTTGGGATGATAATGAAACCGCAGACAGCAGTCCTTTTAGAAAACCGTACAACTAAGGTGTGTGGTGTGTGTAATCCTGATCGTGCGCTGATCATTGTAAAATCTGCTTTAATGACAGGTAGGTAAGACACAGATCCATTATGCATGTCCTACATAAAAAAATACGCACATTAGACAGTTTCAGTTTTTGTCTGAAAGAGCAAATGTCAACGACCTCTATGAAATACGATTATTTTATAAATTGCTGTTTATTTTTCGTTTTGTAAACGTTTAAACTTTTCAGACAAGTTGCGGGCTTAGACAAGATTTCGCTTTATTTCAAGTGATTTCAGTATTATTTTTGGTTTATTTGTTAAACTTTGTAGCCAGACTTTGTTTTCAAGAAATTAGATATAGTTATTTTGATGGGAAATGTAAGATGTATAATTTGGTAGTTGTATCTGACAATAAAATTAAGTTAGATATTTTTAAACGGGTAGGCAGCTGAAGATAATGTCTACTTAACTAGTAAAAATGTATTTTGATTGCATTATGCATAAAATATTATATTATTTTTTACATTGCCTTTTTAGTCTAGCACAACTGCTACGCTAGAGGTCTTAGGCTCGTTTCCCAGGTCGAGAAGTGTTATTGGGTTTTCTATGAAATTCTCAGTAGCAACTCAGACTTCAAATTCGTTTAGGTGGTACCTAAATATACCGGCGAACTGTGGGTGAACATAGATCACCTCTACAAAATCGTTCGGGGAATACAGGTGCAGCTACTGAGAACTTTACAAAGAACCTCTATACCAGTTTGCCGGACCTGGGAATCGAACCTAGACCCTCTATGTAGCTTAGCAGTCGCGCTTAAGATCACTGGACTAATGAGGCAGTTCTTGTATTGTATTTTTTTTTATTTACATACTTAAAATAGGTAGGTGAAAACTTACTTATTCGAAATTTCATTGAATAAATAAATCACGGATATGACATATAGGTATACCTAACAACAAATGTAATTCAGAAAACAGTGACGGGCGGAGACCACAAAACAATGGACGCGAAAATCGATAACAAAGCAATTCCAAAATGCTTACGACTAATGGATATCGTATGAACAATGTTTACCATCTACTGATGGCTGATTACGTGGATTATGTGCGGCTATAGCGGCTATCCACGCCAGCGGCTATCCACGCCAGCGGCTATCCACGCCCGACTGCTAGTAATCAAGCCCGATAAACAAACAAACAACAATACTCGACCTTCCGCTTCCGGAAATTAACTTATGCGTCTGCGCCAGATGCTTTTTTATTTCGCTGCATTCGGAAGAAGTGTAGTTTTCATAATAGGGTGCTTTTTCAGTGACTTAGGTACACGATTTTCCATTGTGACGCTTTTGTATTGACTATACCGTAACGATTTTTTGTCGGACTAAACACCATATCATCACGTTCGTATTCCCCGAAGGGTAAGGCAGAGGTGTACTTAATGTACACCCACAGTTTGCCAGTATGTTTACGTCACCAGGGGGCGAAGCTATTGCCATTAACCGTGCATCAATCCAAACTCTGAACTGCTACCTACTGAGAATTTCATAGAATAACCCAATAACTCTTTGCTCGACCTGGTAATCGAACCAAGGACCTTTTAGCGTAGCAGTCGCGCTTAGGACCATTACAGTAATGAGGCAGTCCGACGGTATCATAGAATGTATGAACATGTGTTACGAACTTACAAGGACTATTCCTGCAATGACGTAACGAGAACTGTTGCTGCAACGGACATAGGTATGTAGGTCGTAACGTGTTTCGTGTTGCACCGATAGTTCATGTCCAACTTGACAAGTTGCGTTCTGTAACACGACGTATCTAGCGATATATCAACTGCGTTTAGATTTTATTACCAATACAGCGAATTCCACGTCATTTAAAATCTGGGTTATAAATTTTCAGAATAGGTGTATATATTGATATAGGTATTTTATCAATATGTAGGTACAGTCAGCAATGAAAGTTGCTGAACACGATGAAATCTTCAAAACGCTTAAACATATTTATTATACAAAACTTACTGACCCGAAATGTGGTAAGTAGTACGTTTCTACATACTGACTGGACCATCATTTTTTTCCAATCTATTGAAAAGTATTTCTACATACTGGACCATCATTTTTTTCCTAAGTGAATCTATTGAAAAGTATTGGTGCTGTGTTGTTTTCAAAACTTGGCGGTGTTCAGCAAGTTTCGTTGCTGACCGTACCTCTCATAACTGCCCCATTAGTTTAGTGGCCCTAAGCGCGACTGCTACGCTAGAGGTCTTGGGTGTGATCCCTAGGTAGAGCAATGTTATTGGGTTTTTCTATGTTTTTTTTTTATATATATACTCAATTACGTATGTTGTTCATTAGGTTCGTAATTGAAATGTACCTAAGTTTTAAAATGTTATGTTAAAAATATCAAGTTCCATATTATGAAACGGTCTTTGAAAGTTATAATGAATGGATACGGTCTGAAATTTTTTGAAAAAGGACAGTATTGATTTAATGATAGAAGGTTAATGGAATCCAAAATGTCATTTCATGGACAAGAATAAAGGCCTTAGTTCTGACTTGCAACTGGATTCATATTCATATAAAAAAGTGACAAATTGAACATGGTAAACTGTATGCAAATACCAGCCTTCCTCGCTGTCATCAGTGATTTTATACAGCACGTAAAAAGCATCAACGTTTCCTCCGATTTATGGCAGCTTCGCCGAAGAACATTTTCTAATCAACATTCAAGTAGCGACGCTCTAAGGCGGTGTCTCCATAAATTACGTATCAAGTATGTGTAGAGGCTTTATGAAAAATGTTTTCGTAACGCGGTTTCCCAGCGGATACTTGCGGAAACTCCGCCGGCCTGTGCATGCGCGCCTTTATGCAAACAAAATATATTGGCCCTTTGATATGCTACCTCGTTAACTTTACTATTAGTTTCTGGTGAAGTTATTAAATTGGTTCCATGAGGCTTGTTAGGGGGTTAGATCTACTACACTGCGTTTGTGGCTGTGTGGCGTCTATTTTTGCTTAATTGATCGTCGAACGTAGTTTACATACTTACTTATCTTCCTCAAATGACAATAAATAAAGGTATCATTAGTCTAGTGGTCAGAAGTTTGGCTGCTACACTAGAGAATCAATCCCAGGATGGGGTCGACCAGGAATCGAACCCATCCGTCACATTTTATTAATTTCGGTTTTTTTGTCAAGCTATTAGCAATAGGCTCGCCTCCGATGAAACTTAAACATAGCGGCCTATACAAAAGTTAACCTCTACCTACCCTATAGGAATACAGGAGTGATGGTATGTTGTGTTAAGACAATAAATACCGACGTTTAGCTTAGTAATAAGGTTAATTTTCTAATTTAAAGGGGGTAAACATTAACGGAATGTTTGTAACCTTAAAATACTGGTTATTTTACTGTTGAAATGCTTGGAAGTGAAACTATTTTCCATTCAAGGTAGTTACCTAAATAGGTAAGTACCTAAGTAGCTACCTACCTATCCACTAAAGTTAAAAAGTAATCGTAATTTCGGCCCAAATTAATAACGGTTAGAGGTTGCGTGTTGACTAAAATTCAACTTTAACCTACTTTCTATTAAAAGCTTTCTATCGCTTAATGTCTTTTAATTTTAACAAAAAGTTCCAATATTTTCAAAATATTTCAAGTTACATATCAATCATAATCCGATTTGAAGAGACGGGAATTAGACTCGGGAGACCATTTAAGCAATAAAGCACTACACGTCGGATTGAGAGCCATACGATTCCAATCCGCTTTGAGCCAGAGACAAAGGGAAACTTCAATGAAATCGAACATCAGACTTGATTCGACGAATTGACGGAAAAACCTTTCGATATTTGGTTAATCAACTGAAAATGCAACATTGATTTAATTGTAACATCACATTTCACGTAATTATTTTTAAATCGTATTCAAGCCAAAATGCGTCCAATGCGGACGAAATGTCGATATGGTGTGAATATTTTAAAGTCCAGCGTTCAATAGCGTAAATCCGTAAGCGTAATTCAAACTGTCGTTTTGAGCGCGTGTAGCCCGTGCCTAATCCCGGTCGGACGGGTACAAACGACATCGTCAGGTGATATCAGTTGCAGCTGCGACGTGCTCGCTCCTAGATTCACTTACGAATTGATGGCGATGCAACGCGATATATACTCTAAGCTACAAATCATCGAACCATTCCATTCGACTTTCACAAAAGAGTATTGAAGATGTCTGCTTTATTACCTCGATACACACTCGTGTCGAACATATTTTCCGCGACTGTTATGAATATCTAACGTAAGTTTAAACGATATTTCCAAAAAGTTGCGAGTCATATTTTACGATCGAATCGTGCCTATATTGTAGCATGCACACCATTCACTTTTGTTTAGAGTACGGTTGTGACGACTATAAAAATAAAGAGGAAAAAACCCTCAGTTTATGCTCCCAGCACACGATAGTTACGGTTCAAATGAGATTGTTCATCGTTTTTCTTGTTTTATATGAAAAGGTTACTTTATTTTGCATTCATATTACTTCCAATTACGCGGTATTATTTGCATTCGTTTGGAAAACTCAATACAGTAAGTAAGTAAAATAATAGAAATACATTGTTCAAGTAGGTACCTATCCTACAAAACAAAGGTGAATTTTATACATTTTAAATAATTAATGTTCGTTTTCCAACAGATTGCATTATATTAAATTGTACGCACAAAATGTCATTATTAAAGAAGAGACCCACATAAAATTACATTCATGACTTTCATGACACATTACGAATTTATAGTCGAAAATAATTCCACAATTTTAATTCACCGTCACTTGTCATAATGCTGGTGCACACGTACTGATAACTGGCTCATTTCATTGGACTGCGTTAAGCATGTAGGTCATAAAGACAGGCCTTCACTGGCGGCACTCATCAAGCCCTCGATATTTCAACGTGCATTACAAACGGTGCGGCGGACAACTGATGTTAATTGGATGCGCAGGCCACGAGTCGCCACGAGTCGCCGCGACTATGAAATATCAAATAGCCAGATTCCAGGTGACTGCAAACCCATTATCCTGCCTGCAAACGTAACGTGTCACGTCTCGTTATCATGCCGTAACGGTATGTTAAACAGGTTTGCGGTAATTTTGTTGAAGTGACAGTTGATGAGTATGAGCCGAAAACGTCAAGATGTCTACTTTGCAGAAGAGACAAGATGCGCTCGCATTTCATAATCAGATATCGTGGAGTTCGGTTTCAGTTTTTAGTTTGTCAAATGCATTTAACTTTCTTTTTGATTTAACCATAATTTAATTGGTTTGCTTCAAACTAAGTATTATTTTTCCAAAAAAATATTACACAGTTAACATTAACAGAGTAATTGAAAAATATTGTGCTGATAAATATTAGAACTTCCTTGCCTTGTGACCAACGGGATTTAGGGAAACGCCCATTTTTGGCCATGCTTTGCCCATCAATGTGGTAAATACAAAAAAATACGCATTTAGTAACTAGAATATTGCTATAAACTTATTTGTAGCAAAACTCCGGAATTAAAAGCCGATTTAATTAAGACACTCAATCGGATTGCTTTATTTTACAACTTCCGGGCTTTGGTCAATCCGTCAAAGTAGGGAGGGATAGTGACCTTTACTAAAAAAATCGATACACTAAAATCAGTAAAAACGGATTTTTGGGAAATCTTTTTGTTTGTGCGATTTTTTCTGCTTTTTTTATTGTCTTTTTACAGAAAAAAAGTGAAAAAAAGAAGTGTTTGTCCATTTTTGGGCTTCAAATACAAACTATTGAACCGATTCCGTGTTTTTGTTTTTTTTTTATACAGATTTTTCGATAAATATATATCTTATCGTCATCCCTACATCAATAATAATCGTAAATCATAATTGACAACTGACTGATTGACATTCATATTTCACATTTAGTTTGTTGACAAAATGCGAAATTGCGACTAGTGATTTTTTGAATTGCGTTTTCTGGTTGATTTTTCGACGACTTTGATTACGATTATGGACCCTGTTACCGCTCCTGATGACGACCTTGGCTTTACATTGGATTCTGTACCCGCTTCCCACGACCAAAAATCATAAAACTACAAGTATGTTTTTTTGTTAACCGTGAATTTTTTAATATGATTTTTTTAACTCCAACCGAGTTCTGTGTAAAAAATAGTGGTTGTTTCTTTATCTATAATGTCAACCCTAATGCCTATAATTTGTTTCATTCATGGGCGGCATTTGGCCAAAACCTCTTTATCAAATGGGCATTTCCCGATACTTTATTCGGACCTTTTGAAACCGGTCCAAATCAAATAATTCCATCCGAAATTCTTGTCCACTTTTCACAATTTTATTGCTGCATACAGTTTTCAGATTATGTTTTTTAATTTTCTAACCGATAAACCAGGACTTCATCAAAGCGGTGAGCGTAAAAAGCACAAAACACAACTCAAACAGCAACGTTAGCCTCACACAATACAAAATATTGCTATTTTTGTAGCGCATTCGCACAATACGTTCGAAACGGACTGTGTAATAACGGCCCATCAAAATTTCTACGGTAGAGTTGTCGAGCCGATCGGAAAAATTCACTCGGCTCGACTCGACCCGACTCGTACAGTGTCGTAATCCGCGTGCGCCGTTATGTGTGAAATTGAAATTAAAATTCTATTTAAGCGGAACGATTGGAATAGAACACGAGGTATTCTATTTTTATACAGCTCTGATAAATTGATTATGTGATTGGACTGGCTCAGTGGGACGGTAAGGAACTGGGCTGAGCCAATTACAGCTTGCTCCTTTATTTTACGCGATTATATTGTAAGTCTCCGCTTAAAATTTATCTGATAAGACTTGTGCCTGTGACTTGGTCTGCGTGAAGTTTGGATACAACCTGGATAAAAAATAATCTAGTTTATAAACTATCTATGTGCCAAATACATCCAAATCCGTGGAGCCTCTTTTTTATAATTCAATATCAAATACAAAAATCTTAACATAGAAACTCTTTTGGCTTTGCAAGAGGAAAAATTTAACCAGCAGGTGAATTTTGGTGGTACCTATACTATAACAAGATTTTAATAAACACGTGTTGTTTATTTTTATGTTTTACATAAACATTCCATCACGCCTGCAGTCCCCGAAGGGTTAGGCAGAGGTGTACTATAGTACACCCACATTTCGCCGGTATGTTTAGGTCCCATGTAATAGGGGGCGAGCCTATTGCCATTAACCGGGCACAAATCCAGACTCCGAGCTGCTACTGAGAATTTCATAGAAAAACCCAATAACACTTTGCTCGACCTAGGATTGAACCCAGGGCCTCTAGCGTAGCTGTCGCGATTGCGACATTTCAAACTCGGATATAAAAAAATAATAATAATGGAAATTAGTTTTAATATCATTATAAAACTACCTAAAAAAATCCGCACTAGTTTAAAATGTATCCTGGATAAATTTTGAAGGGCCAAGGTATTCTAATAACTACCTACCTATTTCGGCCACCAGTCCCTCACAAAATGGTCTAACTTTTTAAAATAAACACTTCAGTACACAACACATACATAACATTTATTTAGCAAGAAAATAAATACTTTTCTTAACATCAATTCGTTGTTTAAAACACAAATAACGGTAATTTACTACTTTTCAAACTTGACTGTGTTTAATTACTTATTGTTTTGATTAAGAACGATTTAAAACTGTTGCAAAACTTTATTAATACTTTCAGGGAAACCTTTGCAAAAAAAAAAAAGAAAGTCATGAAAGTTATTGAAAGCGTGGCTTAAACACGTGCGTGAACCATGCTTATTACAATTTAAGTTAAGGTCAAGACTATTTCAAAAGAATCAACTCTATTAAATACAAAATATGGAAACTTTGATCCGATTCCCCTAAATTAACCGTCGTAATTGTTCTTAATGTTTAACTTTTGAACTTTTAATAAATTTTCGACCTTATTGCGACAACTATAGTATGTTTGAGGTTTTTTGTTAGTTTAGGATAATATTAGATTGAGACTAGATTGATTTATAAATAGCTTTAATTCGAAAAAAATACCTTCAGTTTTTAAATAAGGTGGAGGTTCTCGAGGTAATTAAAATAAATTCTTACTCCATATAATATTATGCTCCTTAATTCGGAAGAAGCACATACATTTTGCAAAAATATTATATCCCAATTATATAATATACACACACACTTCAATAGTAATAATAATATACTACCATACATTAGTATTTCTTCAACATTATGAATTTCATTAATTAAATTTAAGTTAATGCTTAGGGTATCAGTATTTGCTTAGAAATTGTATTTATCCATAAAATTTTCTGAAAATTAAAAACAAAAAAAAAACTATGAGCTTGTGTTTTTTTATCTAATTTATACAAAAGGATTTTTCTTTTCTTTCTTATAAAATTTCCTTGATTACCAAATTTTAGAGGTGATCTGACAGTGTGACGTAATTTAGTACCAGCGTTAGCTCGCTCAATTGGACTTCACGGAATCGTTCGACATAAGAACATAGTGTGCTCCACGCTTAGGTTCAGATTTATTGACATCGCGATAAACTGCTCTGTAGAGCACCATTCGTCGATTAAATGACGTCACAAACCTAGGGTTGGGTCTTTACTGTCCATTTGTTATTGTATTCATATGTACGCTCTCGTATCTCTAGCGTGTAGGTGTTATAGAACGATTTAGTTAATAAAGCTTGCTATACACGTAATATACAGCCGCAATATGCCTGTTTTAATGTATGGGAGTGCGAACGTGTGTCTAGATGAATACCTGTGTCGAATAGTCTCCATTGTTCACGCGTTATAGAGAAACAAAGGTGTTGTTTATGGTTTTGTTTGCTCGGAAAATTGTGGGCGTTCTAATAAATATTGGTTTATACTGGGTCAGTTTTAAATCATTCGGAAAAAGACGGTATTTTATTTGTAAAATAATAATTAGTAAAGTTTTCCAAAGTTATACATTTTGTAAAAGAAAAATTCGTCACTAAATTGGAACTTGGACCGATTCGTAAACCAGACCTTTTAGCTTACATAGCTACTGAGATCTCGGCTCTTGATATCGAATTATTTGTAATAAACATGAATTAAAAAAAAAACTGTAAGTAAAAATTATTTTTATTATAACAGCTAAAACTTAACTTAACGTAAAGTTGGTAGGAACTAAAACTGCTTATTGCTGAATAATAATATAGTAAAGGAAAACCAAAACAATTATTATCGTTGTTATTTAACTGTTTATTAGAAAAACTGTGCAGTAAAAGAGCCGTCATTCTATTTTTCATTCGATAAATAACACCGAAATAATAATAGTTATTCTGTTGAGACGACTGCATTTCAGAGATTAAATTTATTTGTAAATGGCAAATACATTAAGCATGTTTTGTCTGTAGGTTTTAATTGTAAAATAACAGAGCTTATTTTGAGCTGGACTTTGTATATGTAATATATTTATTTGAGTATAATGATTTAATTGTAGTATATCTAATAATCATTTCACTTTGGTTGCCTGGAAGAAATCGCTTTAAGCGATAAGGCCGCCCATTGTACCTACTTTTGTTTTTGTAAATATATTATAGCTTGTATTCGTGGTGTACAATAAAGTATATAATAAATAATAATTGATTCCGTATTCGATTTCGACCAAACTACTTTCAGGAGACGTTCTAGATATTATGTTTATGTTATTCGTGCCAACGATGAAGGTGACGATGGAATGCCATCCTATTTGAAAAGCCATGCGAGCCAAAAAATAATATTCATATCAAAATAAATGACACTTGATATTTCCTTTCTATCTCTAAAATCGTCGCAACAATCTTGTATCGAACTGATCAACGAAAGGGATAACAGTTTTATCATTCTTATTTTTCACTTCAGTTCCCCCGTGAGACAGGAAAGAGTAACTGGTAGCCTATTTCCTGTAGATATTTCTTATAGTCTTCAAAAAAGGAGGAACTTCTCAAATCAATGTTTTTTCTTCGCTAATCCTGAACAGATTTGAACTTTTTTATCTGATTATGTTGATTTTCCCCAGTGGAACATAGCTTAATACCACTAATTCTCAAAAAAACAGTGCCCAGCAGTGGGACAATATACATAAAGGGTTGATGATGATGATTTTACAGTTTCTAGACCAACAGATAGAAGCTGTAAGTATATGCCAAGGGGTCTGTGACAGAAAATAAAAATTGTGTAGTAAAATATAAAGCTTACCTAACAATAGGAAAAGTACCAAATAGCCTTATGATTTGACAAATAAATTGAAAGTAATTTGTTTCGAGTTCAAATCTGAGCCACTCACTTTGAAATCACGTCATAATCAGCATCATCATAAACCCATATGTTGTCCCACTGCTGGGCCCGGATCTCCCGTCAGATTGAGAGGGATAAGGCTGTAGTCCGCCACGATAGCCTATTGCGGGTTATCAGACTTCACGATTGAAATCATGTGCATTGTAAAATATTAAATTAAGAAATATTTCGAGGAGACCGACCTGAAAGGTTTCCATAGCGGATCTGGGGCCTTCAAGAATGAAAGTACGCATTCTGCAAGAATTCTCCTCATGCTAAAAAATTAAAAATAGGTACCTACTATATACCTATTTGAAGTAATATTATTTTGATTTTGTGAAACAAAATAAGGATTCAATATTGCTTAGGTATTATTGAATTTAATAATATTGGTGGTGCTATTATTATAAAAGAAGGAAGTAAACATCTACTGTACACACCTGTTGTACCTACTTCGCACCTAGATACCTAGTTTATGTTATACTGATTAATATTATATTATGTACATATTTTCTTTGAGGAGCGGAGTCTCCTAATACAGGCAATTGCTTGCCTAAAAGGAGACTTCAATCACAAATTGTAACCACAATATCAGAATCTCAAATAAACAATTTTTCATTTTTTTTTTCATTTTTCATAACATTTTTCGATTTTAAATTCAAACAAATATAATTTCTATTCAATTTACGCCAAAACTGGTTATTTAGCTCTTGAAATAATATTTCAGCTGAAACTCTAAGAAAACATAATAACTCTTATCATGATACGTCGGCCGGTGAAATATAAGGGATCCTTATTTCCACCCGACTTAACTTAACGTTTGTTTGTTTAGGATAGATTATACCACTAGTAATTGACAGATCAAAGCTATCCAATTACAAGGATTGATTTTCTTTCTTAATACTTTCTTTTGGGAAGTGAGTTTGTTATATTTAACTTACTAAAGCTTTTTTTAAAGAACCAACAATTTTTTTAAGTATGAAATGTTGTTTGATGTCTTTACTTTGTCAAAGATAGCTGTAGTGCTTTTTATAGTTTAATTGTTCTAGATCTAGTCTCAAGCGTAACTGCTGAGCGTGTGATCCTGGGTTCGATTTCTAGGTCGAGCAGCAGACAACAATAAATTCATCTCCGATTATTAACGGGTGTCACGAAATATATCGAAGACATCAGACATCATAGGTGTACATAAATACACTTCTGCTTAATCCTTTGGGGAATTCAGACATGATGGTATGCTAATATTCCTGGATATACAAAATAAAATTTCAATAAATTTTATTTTCTTATTTTTCGGTTCAAAATTTTAGTTATAATGTTTTGTTATATTATTCATTGAAAATTAGTTAATCTATACTAAATAAAACAATAACTTTGACCTTTGTGCTAACCTTCACAACTAATAAATTCGGTAACAAGTATGACGACAGCGATATTTCAATAAAATTAACTTATTTTCTCAGTTATGTATATGAGGTAGACGGGCTGGCGTCGGCCCCGCGTGGATTACTAAGGATTTGGCGCGGAACCGCTCCTGCCTGTTAATATCTACATACTTGTCAAATTACCTTGTCAATTCGTGTGACGGGTAATATAGCCTACTCAGGCCTACGCACTGCTACGCATATACGTAGAACGTAGCGAGCTCATTGCTACGCCGTTGCTACGGTTTCGTAGCACGTGTTTAACATTCAATTATGGAATCGTTTACCTGACTACGGCAAAACGGGTTATGACTTTAGCTGTGTTTGTATATATGTTTTTTAAAGCTACCGTTCTTGGGAAAAACCCGTGTTGATTTTTTCAGGCACAAAGTATACCTAGGCTCAAAACAAAAATCTGTGTATCAGGTTTATCTTGAGTCGGAATCGAACTCATGATATTCAGTGGCTTGGCGATACGCTAGAAGCGAGGCAGCCACCTCAACCGCTACACGGGCCAGACATGCTGTAGTTAGCGAGATGTTTATTCTTTTATGTCATGTGTGGGTACCCTAATAACAACTAAGTAACTTATTCAGCTATTTATTATGTAAATGATGACGAGATAACCTCTTAAACGGTAACTAAAATAAGTACCAAGTGAAAATAAATGTGGTGTAAAGTTGGTTTAATAAAATAGACATAATTCCAATGTGAATGGCCCACATTTTATCCGTGCGGTATCTAATGTTCCCGTCCCGTAGAACTTTACGGGCGTAATGGTCTGTTGAGACGAAATGTGTGTGCCTCGCAAATGTGTCATGTAAATCAAAAAGTACCCAAAACCCTCGCACCAATTAATTTCTAGTTCATAAAATAAAAATACTTTTAAATATCCGTAAGTATCCGTAGACTAATTCAAACTTTGGAGTTTATCAAAGAGATAAGCAAGTTTTTCTTATTAAGTATCAAGGGAGCTGTCGTAAATACAGAAATTAGCGCGAGTATCATCAACAGAGCGGTGTGTAAACATGAAAAGTTTGAGAGCGGCGTCGGCGCCGGCGCGGCGTCGTGCCGGCGTCGTGCCGGCGTCGTGCCGGCGTCGTGCCAGCGTCGTGCCGGCGTCGGCGACCGATCTCCCAACGTGTAAGTTGCCGGCTTATATTAGCTTATCGCATCAACTCCTGCTATTAGTTTTGTTACAAGTTTTATTCTGCCTCGGTTAGATATTATCTTTAATATGTAGAGAGCAGCAGTTTCGCAATGTATATATTCTCATTACCCAGCTAAATATATACAATTAAATCTAAAGCCAAGTGTTCACTGTATATAAATGTGGTGCGACGAACTGTGGTGTTAGGCGTCCTTATTAACTGCAGCGGTCACGCTGCACTGCAGTCGCCGCCTGATTAATGTATATTAGACTTTATATCTTCGCAAGCAAAGGTTAAAATAATACGTGGATTCCGAGGATATTGGTGTCCATTAATTAACTTTATTGCTTAGCCGTAGGTTTAAATATAAAAAAAATGCTAACGAATATACGTACAGTGTTCTTTTTTAATGTAAAAAATAACACCAAACATTATTTTGGTGTACAGTTTTATCTTATCTCCATATAAATATGATCTAAGAAGTCATGTATGAAAATAAACAATATCATTATTATTTATTTTCATACATGACTTCTTCATACATTCAAAACACAAAGCAGCGGTGGTGTAGGGCGCGCCACAGTCGGCTCGGGTGCTTGAACGTGGCGCGAAGCGTCATATTATGTTATTTACGCGCCCGCAGAGGACAACTTTTTAATGGGGCGATAACAGACCACCCGAGACCGGCGTTGCTGTTAAATCTCATGCTCATAAATATGTTATGTAAACCCACCCTTATAATTAGTGGCGGTTACGGCGTGTAGTTAAGTTTTATGAAGCGGCGGAGGCTGAGGAGCTCTTACACAAAAATGTTCTCTAATTTGTCTGGCTGCGTTCCGACGCGATCAAGCGGATATTGTTATATTTATTTGAAGGGTCTTGTATTCAGCTACCCTTTTATTTTTCCGGCGTTTTAATGCGATTGGGTTTTCGTAACACCCGCCGCCGTAGCCGAAAGCACATTGAATATGTATAGTTTAGTCTGATTTCACGGCAACCTTCGCTTTCAATGCCCTCGGCTCTACTGAATACTGAAGAGATCAATTTAATAAATACATATATCTACTTTACCTTTCATACTGTCTATGTTTTCGCTCTTATACCTACTTACTTTTTTCCGACAAATAGCGATTTGTGAAACTTTTTATTGCTTCTGTTTCATAATGTCGTCGTCTTTCAGGAAAATGTTACATCGGAAAATAAATAGAAAGACAGACGACTCACGATAAAGTTATCTTCACAACAATGTTTACGCAGCGTGGGTAGGTACTTTCTGCGAATTTTGATATCAAAATACTTACCTTGTAAATTAATTTGACAGTTTCGACATAGATTTCTGAGAAATCATATATTTTGAACACGTTTACAGGTTTCTAACATGCATATTTGTAAGAAAATCAAGTTGACACGTCTCGTGTACAAGTTAGAGAAGTGATTGACAAACAGTGTCGCGTGTTGACGGGGAGGGCGCGAGCGCGCGAGAGGGGCCGCGAGGGCGCGCGGTCAGCGGACACAGTACCTGGCTGGGGCGCCGCGCTGCACGTCTGCACTCCGGCTCTTCACTGCTTCTCCACTTTTACTTTCCAAAGTTTTTCAACAAGTTAGTTCACAAATTTTGGCGAGATCGGGACCGAGTATGAGGCGTTCTGGCGGAAGCTAGCGTTGTCAGCCGTGGGGAGAAGGTGAAGCGCGTGCTGCACGTACACAGGTTACAACGAGTTCAGCGACGAAGCGAGATACGGAGTCATGCGGTCAGCCAAAAGGACACAAACCTACTGGCGAGCTGGGTGTATCGGCGCTGCGGCCGGGGGCGGCGGGCGGCGGGGCCGCGCCATTGGCCCGACAGGGCACGCCTCCGACGTCGCCGGTGTCGCCGTCGCCGCCGCCGCCGCGTCGCCTCCAGCACCGCCGACCCGACACAACCCTAGACCATACACTCCACAATTCCACAACACTTCAACTATGTTAAGTTACACTTCAAACTTTTCGTCGGACGATTTGCACTCTAAACTATATGCAGAAAAGGCTAAACTCAATCACATTTAAATGATATAATCAACAAATACCTACCTCTATGCGTCGGATCGCAGTTCAGCTCATGCAACATCAGCGGTGGAAAATAACAGCTTAAACAGGTCACTCGGCGCAACACAACACTAACGAACGAAGTGTTCAACTTGACAATTAATCAACTTAATCGTCGTTCACCATAATCGCGATAATTAAATAAATTTGTTTACGTTTAATATTAAATCCAGTCGGCGGCGGTCACGCGTCGACTGCCGGAATGATTAGCTGTGTTGTGTTAATTTGCAACTACCTTCATGTGAATCATTTGTCAAAAACCTGGCTCATATTGTACTGTTAACATCGATCCGTTCTACCTACGCAATGAAAAAGAAAAATTAATTTTACTTATCTTTTAGCATTAAATATTGCGAAATGTTCACATGTGCGTCTCTCTGGTTAAGTACACCAGAGCGTCTGGTGTACTGATATATAAGCTACCGAACTTAATCTAATATGCATCTTATCGGTTCAGCCGTTTTGTAGTATCTAGGTACATAGGGAACACAAAAACATACACACATCGGTTTTTATGTTTATAGGTAAATATTAATGTATACATTCTTAAAATATTTTAATTAGCATTACTTACATTTAATGTCATAGTTTTATATATTTTAGTCTTTTATAATTTACCTGCATTATAATAAACAACTATTTACCTATTTGATTTCTGTTTTAAATAACTGTCAAAACGATTCTGATCGACTGTATATTTTCCCGCGCAAAGAGGTTGTAGCCGAATAAAACTTTTTATCTTTTTTTAAATAAATTTGAATGCGTTACACTCTTATTTTTGTCTGATGCTTAAATCAAATCAAATAAAAAAATATAAAATGTTATAATAGCATTGTTTCAAAGTTAAAAATAAAGAACATTTAAAAATGTCTCTCAGATATTTTACTCGAATTACTGTTTAAAAATTGGAAGTACGGCCGCCAGCACATCAAGTTACCAAAAATGGCAAATTTTCTCAGTTGATTTAGAAATTTATATTCAACAATTTAAAGTTTAAAATCATTTGGAGAAATTTGACAGTTTTGTATACCTTGACCTGCTGGGGACTATACCCACCCAAAATACTAAAGCCGTTGATGTAGATGTTACTAATAACATAAGTAAAACTTGTACTCGTGCAGTCACGTAGTTTTCGCGTGTTTTATATTAATTAATTAACCCAATTATAAGTTACACACACGCCACCAAGAGCCGGAAGAATTTCGGTACCTACTGAATACAAATTCGCTGTAAACTTCGTGTTTCTGATTACATCTTATGCAGCCTTATATCGACGTGAAGTAGCAGTATGCATACTGTTGCGTTTTATTTGGTGAGTGTGGAGGCCTACCTCCCTAAGTCCCCTTCCTTCTCCTTTTCTCTAACGGAAAGCAGTATGGTTGTGTTTGTATGCTAAGGGAACTCAGTCAGTCAAATCAAATCAAAAATGTTTATTTGTCAGAATATGGTACAATGCAGTGATAGTCTTGTGATATGACCATTGGACTGCCAAGTCAAAGGTCTCAAGTTCGAATCCAAGGCACGCACCTCTGTCTTTTCAAAGTCATGTGCGTATTAATAATTAATTAACACGCGCACATCGCGAGGAAACCTGCATGCTAGAGAGATTTTCTTGACGGCATGTGAAGTCTGCCAACAGCACAACTGCCCGCAGTAGTCTAGCGTGGTGGACTATAGCCTTATCCCTCTCGTTCTTAAAGGAGTGCCCAGCAGTGGAACAATGTAATGGGTTGATGATGATTGTAGGGTTCTTATTTGTATAATACAATTATTTCACAGGCTCACCAATACACCAAGCACTGGCCTCCTCTCTGTCTCCCATAATCTCTCATGACATATGTTTATATCAGGCAATGGTCACACTGCCATTATGCCAACTGACAGCTGTTAAGTCAAGCTGTCGGCTACTGCTTATGTATGTGAGACAGTGTTATTATATCTATTAAATAGATATAGAAGTACAAACACTACATCCCTTCCTTTTTATATATTTTATTTGAATCAATTAAATCATACGGTAATCAAAAGTAATCATAAATATTAAACTTTAAAAGTTATTGCTATCAGTATTTAAATTAACTTTATTCACAAGACCTATCAACTGCTATATTTTTTATTTGCAATATTCTCGTTCTCGACAGGATTAAAAGCCGAAGTAAGTTTAGTAGCCCTAACCATGTCTTTCACATAAACTTAATTTCCTTGGTGAAGTTCCGGCTTCTCAGCCTTTTCTTACCGTCACCCACCGTACTTTTCTTACCGTCACCCACCGTACTCCTTTGTTTTTATGGTGACCCCCCGGTCACCTACAGGTGACACTGAGAATTGAAGAATAAGCCATTCCAATGTAATGAAAACCCTTTCATTTATCTGCAATTGAATGGACGGTACCTTTAAACCATTTCCAATTTAATTGAAGCCCCTGGAGACATTTTTGACTCATGGGTGGTACCTTTAAACCAATTCCAATTTAATGGAAACCCATTTAGACATTTTAACTCATGGGTGGTACCTTTAAACCAATTCCAATTTAATGGAAGCCCATTTAGACTACATTGACTCATGGGTGGTACCTTTAAACCAATTCCAATTTAATGGAAGCCCATTTATACTATTTAACTCATGGGTGGTACCTTTAAACCATATCCAATTTAATGGAAACCCATTAATTCTAGTTTGACTTATGGGTGGTGCCTTTAAACCTATCCAATTTAATGGAAGCCCATTTATACTATTTAACTCATGGGTGGTACCTTTAAACCATATCCAATTTAATGGAAACCCATTCATTCTAGTCTGACTTATGGGTGGTGCCTTTAAACCTATCCAATTTAATGGAAGCCCATTTAGACTACATTAACTCATGGGTGGTCCCTTTAAACCTATCCAATTTAATGGAAACCCATTCATTCTAGTTTGACATAAGGGTGGTGCCTTTAAACCTATCCAATTTAATGGAAGCCCAACTAAACTAGAAGAACTAATGGATGGTACCTTTAAACCATTTCCAATTTAATGGAAATCCATTAGATTTCATCTGTGGGTGGTCGTTAGCCAATTCCAATTTAATGGAAACCCACATTATCCAATTCCAATTTAATGGAACGCCTTGAACAATTTTGCTAATCCATGGGTAATGGAACCACATGAATTTGTTTATCATGGTCATGCATGAACTTTTCCTGGAAAATTAAATAAATTAATACAAAGATAAAATAAAATAATTAATAGCCATAAGGTTGAAAGAGGGCTTCGAACCCATATCAATTTCTACGGCGACCACTTTTGTGTGTATAGACTTAGCCAGACTAATTATTTATATTATATAAAATTATCTAAATAATACAAGTTTGTATTTTTATTTTTTCCAGCAACACATTCCATATTCTAGTGTCGACCACAGACTAATAGGAACTGACTGTGTAGACTTGTGCCATCATCGAAAATAAAAAACAAAACGAACTATTGTCTATGGTTTTCTTTTCAATTGGTGTTCCCGCCAATTTTTAAATGTATTCGAATGATTTGAAATTATTTATGTAATTATTCACACAATATCTCTTGATATTCATGTAGTCTACACTCAACTACAAAGCCCTAATAAAGCAAGATGAAACATAGATTGATCATATGCCAGTATCATAATGTTATTCACATACTCACAAACACCTCACGTAGAACACCTTTATTTTGCAGTCTTACCCTGCGTTTACCTTACACGTTATTTTCCATGAACACAAATTATCTTAACAATATTAAGATAATCCCATCCTCGTCGCCACTTGTAGGGTTCTTATTTGTATAATACAATTATTTCACAGGCTCACCAATACACCAAGCCTCCTCTCTGTCTCCCATAATCTCTCATGACATATGTTTATATCAGGCAATGGTCACACTGCCATTATGCCAACTGACAGCTGTTAAGTCAAGCTGTCGGCTACTGCTTATGTATGTGAGACAGTGTTATTATATCTATTAAATAGATATAGAAGTACAAACACTACAATGATGATGGTACAATAGATGTGTTATAATATTGGTTCCAGTCTACGGGTAGCGGTTACCACTTATTATCATGTGGGCTGCTTGCACATCTGCCGCAGTTAATAGGCTCAGCAATGCAGAGTCGCAGAGGTCTATGGAAAGCAATGACTTCTCATCATTACGTGGCCCAGCAGACGAGCCACTGACGGACAGACAGTTGACAGTTGACAGTTTGCTGACTTAACTCATAAAGTAGCCTTTCTGTCGTATTCGACAAATAAATAGGCACTTATTAATAGGGGTTGAAACGTTAAAGAAATTCAGACGACCACAAGGGTTGTAAGTATGCAGCTCACGTGCATTCAGAACGTACATACGATCACTTTGAAATGGTATGCAGAAGTATTGCTTTTGTTTTTTTAATTTTGAATTACTTGAATATGCTCTCAGTTTTATTCGCGTCCTAAAACTACTTATTAACTTACCTGTTATTAAATACAACTGCGAAAAAACTAAAGTATCTTCAGAACCAATGGTAAGGCATGGATTGTGCGGGATATCCAAAGACACTGAGGTCTGAAGATGAAAACGCGAGAGTAATTTAGTGAAGCGTTACAGGAGTCTTTAGGCTGCGCGGCTGCCGCTTTCAATCACTCCATACGAGAATAATGCTAGGACCTAATTACAAACACATAATTTTCTTTTCAATGTTTTCTAATATTTACATACAAGAGTTATTTAAAAACGAGCGTTACACATTGTTTCGGCATTGTTTCTTCTGGTTTTCATCATGTTTCTAAAACCATCATGAAAACAAAAGAGGCACGCCTGAAACAAAGGCCGCTAGTCGAAAGGTAATTCCCGTCGTTAGAGGTATTAAAAAAATAAATAGCTAAGATTAGGCGCTCACTTTCAACATACCTACTAATATGTTTGTTGTTTTACGCAATTATATCTTAGAAAATCTACTGTATTTATTACCTCCATTAAAGAAACAGTAAAAAGTTACAAATAAAACTCAGTCAACTGTGGAATTGATTACCCTACACTGGATCCGTAATAAGAGTATTATGTGTGGGTGACTTCAATACTACTGTTTAATTAAATAATAAATAGACAACTAATATGAATTTCATCGAAGATTTCCTGGAATTACAATAATACCTACTTATAATATTGAATGGTAGGTATTAAATATTATAAGAAGGTGTTCTTCTAATTCGACCTAAAAATCATATATCATGGGCCCTATAAAAGCAGTATAATAATTGCCATAATTATGTAACTACTTTCAAAGTAAAATTCCAATTATTGAAATTAAGCATAATGATTAGTTAATTTTAAAGTTTAATAGTGTAGAGGCGAAAGTATACATATTATAATATGATGACTGATGATGATATTATAAGTAGGTACCCAATGGATTTTTCTTATTAGGTGCGGAACCCTAAATACGGTAATAAACCAATTAATGCCTATGACTAGGATTTCGCGACAGTCTGCTCTAGCCTATAAACTAGAAAACGTCAAAACAATTTTATTATAGTCATATACAATGGTATAAACGTATCATTAATTTGAGGTTAACGAAAGCTAACGAATATTTAACAAAAGTTAAGCAGCCTTTAGTAATGAGTAATAAACTTTTGATTTTCTGAAATATAATGCAATTATGAAACTAATATGAATTATTCATAGGTCAGAGGTGTTTGGATTTGAACCCGAGACCTTAGACTTGGCAGTCTAATGGTAATAATATAAGTTTGTCACTGCCCTTTATCTCGTACAAATTATAATTACTGAACTTAACAACTTAACTTATAATGAGTTGTCTCTTTTGATTTAGTCACATTTATGAAAAATATAATGTTGTTACCGTTTATATGATGCTTCTGTTTTTCAGTTCTATGTGACTCGGTGAGTTCGCTGAAGTCTGTAAGTTCAGGTCATTGTGATGTACCCGCACTGCGCCCAAATCGATGTAATTTGTATAAAACGTCAAATTCTTACGGAAACCATTTTTGAGAAATTTATTTTACACTAACTGTTGCCCATTTTGACATAAAAAGTAGTTTTTATAAACTGTTTTTAACATACCATCACGCCTGTATACTCCGAAAGGTTAGGCAGGGGTGTACTTAATGTACAACCACAGTTCGCCGGTATGTTTAGGTCCCATGCAATCGGGGGCGAGCCTATTGCCGATCACCGGGTACATATTTAAAATTCTCCTACTGAGAATTCTATAGGAAAACCCAATAACACGACCAAACCGAAGACCTCCAGCGTAGCAGATGCGCTTAAGACCACCAGACAAATGTGGCAGTTGAACTTTCTTTAGCGTGTGAAAAGCCTCATGAACTTCCTACACCCGGGGAAGGTGACTAAACGTGTTAGAGTCTACCTATAGTGCTACTTAACTAAACGTGTTAGAGTCTACCTATAGTGCTACTTAACTAAACGTGTTAGAGTCTACCTATAGTGCTACTTAACTAAACGTGTTAGAGTCTACCTATAGTGCTACTTAACTAAACGTGTTAGAGTCTACCTATAGTGCTACTTAACTAAACGTGTTAGAGTCTACCTATAGTGCTACTTAACTAAACGTGTTAGAGTCTACCTATAGTGCTACTTAACTAAACGTGTTAGAGTCTACCTATAGTGCTACTTAACTAAACGTGTTAGAGTCTACCTATAGTGCTACTTAACTAAACGTGTTAGAGTCTACCTATAGTGCTACTTAACTAAACGTGTTAGAGTCTACCTATAGTGCTACTTAACGAATAAACTACATAGGTGATTCGCCAATTTTTTGCGAGGATTACGGGAGCGACATTTCATTCCTCCACGACAGTATTTTGTAACCTTATAGGTTATGTTATGATGATACAGGAATGAAAAACTTAACTTTTATTTCTGATAGGCATGTCATATATCTAACAAGTACATAAAGATTTTAAGATCAACTTGTCAAATCAGCCTTTAATGATGATTTTCGAATTGAAAGACATTCGGATGGCAGCCTGTCTAGCAAAACCACCAAAAACCTTAGGTTGACCTAAGGTTTTTGGTGTAGAATTTAACGGGGACCACTAAAAATAATTACAACTTATAGGAATTAGCTAGGAGCTCATCACTTCGTGTTAAAGTAATAAAGCCCCGATATTTTAGATTAAATTTTAGTAGTGTCTAAATAACCGCATAGAAACTCGAGTAAGTAGATGTACCATGTGCGCTTTAAAAACTTGACATTGCGCTACCGTGCACCCACACACAAAAAAGCAACATTAAGGCCAAACGTTCAGCACTGGGCGCAAATATTTTTTTTCTTGGTTTTTCGCAAATTATTGGGCTATAACATCGACATCGACATCAACAAATAACTTATTCACTATTAAGTATGAAAACTTTTGCTTAAATATCGTTATAAAAGAAGAAATTTGTTATAACATATTATCTAAACGTGTGTAAGTTGAAGTCACGCTACAAAGCCACGACACGGCAAAACGGTGGTGCCATTATCAGGAGCCGACAATATGGATCGGCCTGTAAGCGGCGTAGTACCGGCCATGTTCAACGAGACATTGCTTGCCAGACAGAAAACATCCGTTACAGTCTCGTATATAAGCTGTAGCCCTGAAAGAGTAAGCAGAAATGTATATTGGTAGTCCCGCATCCCTTCAGTGGGAATTAGATTTTTACATTACCTACCTACATTATTCGGCAACAAAATATATTTCTAGGTGCATCATTACTCTAGTAATACCAAGCGCGACTATTACGCTATACATAGGTCCCGGGTGCGATTCCCAGGTCGAGCAGTGTTATTCAGTTTTCTATGAACTTCTCAGTAACAGGAAGGAGTCTGGATTTGTACCCGATTAATAGCAATGGACTCACTCCCTTTTAAATAGGACCTAAACATACCGGCGGAGTGTGGATGTCCAGTAGTAAACTTCTGCCTAATCCTTTGGGGAATACAGGCGAGATGGTATGAAATATATTTCATCTTGAGGAAGGACATATAAACTACCTTTCATCCGAAAATACCTTTGGCATACGAGCATCGACAAAAGCTAAACAAACAAATTGAATGTAGGAAATCGGTCACATATTTTTAAAAAAAATAGCTTATAAAAAATTGCAGCTTCGAGAGACGAAGCAAATGTCAGCGGAAGCTTCGAATGAGGATACACGCGAAAGATCTCATTGAAAAGAACCTTCAAAAAGAGTCTTACCTTCTGGTAAGATGTATGAACTTCATAATCAGCCAAAGGAGGTTCTCAACTCAGTTAAAACCTTCTCTATTAATTTCCACGAGGACCGCTTATATGCATAATGCATTTTCATTTCCGATACTTTCATACACGATTTCTGCCAACTTCTATAGGTAAATGTAGGGATGTACTTGTATAGACTACTTATTTATTCAGGCATATTTTATATCGATATGTTATATGCTGAGTTGTGGGCTGTAATCCATGAGAAGTGGAGGATCCTTCTGGTGATGCCAAACGTTACACAGAGCGGCTCCAGTGTGCCGTAGGGTAAACCTACGTATTCCAGGATGACGTGGGAGGATATTCTTCAATCCATCCACCGATGACGTGATGTAAATGAGAATCCATTAAGTATGTATGTGGGAGTAACACTTGTTTACTGTGTGGGTGAATATTTACTCGTCACAAACTTAATATAGCAATAACTGTTTATTGACAGCTTTAATTACGGCACGTCACATCGCTTTGTGTTTCTTTTTCTTTTTTTTTAAGGTAGTGCGTATTACCAAATATTCAGCCGCTAGCTGTTATCTATAGCTATATTATGCTAATATTATCGTGTTCCGCTTTGAAGAGTAATCAGTGAAATTAGAAGACATATGGCCCTTAACAACTGAGGTCTCAAGTGCGTCGTGCTAGTAACACTACCTAATGGTGTTGCTAGCGTCTCTATGTCGCACTTACCATCAAATGCTCTATGTGGTTGTTTATCATTTTACCATAATAAAAAACTAACCAGGTACAGTAAGGATAATTGAAAGCAAGCTTACCATTTAACCCTTAAAGTCCTTATTTATAGCCACATAAATAAGGACTTGAAGGGCCGATACGGACGTCGCTGAATTTAGTGTATCATACATATTGTCACACCTGTCTCCCATGGGGGTAGGCAGAGAGTGAAGATTTCCACTTGCTACGATCCTGGCACACTTCTTTCGCTTCATATACATAAATTAACCTCTTCATGCATGACCGGCGGTTTAGGGTGCTCGGAACCTGGCCTTTTTTAAGAACATCCGCTATTTGGTTGCGGTACGTTCGCCGAGGTCGTCTTCGTCGTCGAGGAATTTAGTTTACCTACCTAAATAAAAGCAAATATAGATTATTACATTACGTTACATATTTTCTTCTCTGCACTCGTAGTGTTGTCCAAGGTCTGTAAGTTCACAATTGCACAATCCGGCGCAACTGGGCGGAGCAGTGATCACGTCCCGCCGACGCGGCGCGGCGCAGTCTCAATATTATTTCCACTTATTATGTTCTACCTCGAGTCATGACGTCAGCATCGTAGACTCGATCGCCAATTCGTTAAAGAAAATGGTAGCCGCTGATTGGTTATGGAGAATATGCGGGATATAAAAATGGCAAGTGTTTTGTTTACAAATTGAAAATTAATTCGTATGTCATTTTATACAGGCCGTACCACTACGAGTTATTGCGATCAGTAATTTTAAGTTGAGAAAAGGAGATGGCGGCTTAATATATAGAGTCCCTCTCGCTCAATCGGCCAATGTCATATTTTATGCTCCGATATAATTAACAGCTAAACAGATTGTTTTTTGGCATACTTACTTATCTACCTAAATACTATAGAGTAATGTTTGTGTAAGAATTATACCTATTAAAAAAAAGTGTAAAATTAAGTATTATACTTAAAAAAACATCACATATACTACGGCTCAATTCAATAATACGCGTTGTGCATTTGTTTTAAATAAAAGAAAAACATTGCATACGCAAGTGACATTTTAAATTTTAAAATAAGTCGTCATGGCGGTATTCTTTTGTGGCACTATTGCCATACAGGGCATAACTCGCGGCTGTCCTGGCATATGATATATTATACAGGCTGCTAAGTGGCATGCAAAATGTATTTATACTTGCTACTTCCTTACGCCGTTATGGCATAGTTCCAACTAAAACAATCTTCCGTTGAGCGGCGATAACTGCAATCGCAATGATTTTATTACATGGCACAGTAATAAAAGTATATAAACTGCATTTTTGTCTGCATATTTGAAAATTATGACAGCTGAAAGGATCATTAACTTAATACATTTGTTTAGATTTAGTCGTAAACTCCCCTTTTTATGTTTTATTGCGAGATCTATTTAAATTTGGCGCTAAATCAAATTTTAAGGGTATTTTAAAGATGAATGAGGGGTTTGAAGCAATCCTATGAAAAACAACCAGAGCTCTGGCCCGGGTCTCCTCTCAGAATGAAAGAGGCTAGGCTGTAGCCCATCCGCTGGCGTAGTGGGTTGATGGACTTCACACGACGTCGAAGTATGTAGAGAGATCTCTGAGAGTATGTAGGGTTCACGATATTTTTCTTCCTAATTATGCGAGTGTTAATTTCACTAGCACTCGCATAATCATGTTGGTCGCTATGTTGGTCGCACATTACTAGTAGGTATTAGTGTTACTTGTTAACCCCTCGTGCTAAGCTGCTAGTGTTACGAGTGGGTTCACGTCGGAACTGCATTGGTGGGTTTCGAACCACATGATCACGAGTTCGACGCCCTAGCCATTAGGCTACCGCCGCTTCACTCCTAATACTCGCATGTTTTCAAAATGTTCCAAGATGTCATGTAGCTAGTTAAATTACTGGGTACCTAAACTGCCTAACCCTTCGGGGAATACAGGCGTGATGGTATGTTATGTTAATCGTTTATCTTTCTAGTAGGTATTTCTATTCTATTTGCATTTACCATCTTTGTTATGACCTTTCATAACAATTCTTCAAAACTTTAACAGTTCAAAGCGGTTCCTATAAATGTGAAACTTTCCAATCCTTTATTTAATTCTTTAATCCTGTTTCAACCACTTTATAGATAAACTCCGTTTAGCTGTCCGTTTTCATTCCCACCTATTTCATTCCACTTCGTCTTTAAATAAAACTCTCGAGACTTATATATATTTCCTGCAATTTTAAAAGAAAACTGCAAGCATTGAGTGCATTTCTTGGGAATCACTATAATTGAATCTACATAGGTAATTTGAAGACTTATCTAGATATTATATATAATAGTAAGCGTATCTGCAACTGCATTTTTTTAAAGCTTTAATGTTAACTGCCTCATAGACCTAGCGGTCCCAAGCGAATCTGCTACGCTGGATGTCCTGGATTCGATTCCCAGGCCGAGCAAAGTGTGTTTTGCCGAGTTTTTCTGTGATATTCTCAGTAGCAGCTTGGAGTTGCTCGTCTCCTATTACATAAGACAAATGGGAGCGAACTGTGGGCTACTACATTAGTACACCTCTGCCTTACCGTTCGTGGAAAGAGGATAAAATTACTTTTAACAAAAAAGTTAAACCGCCTTCAAAAAATAATAATATAATTTTGTCTAAAACAGTTTGGGAAGTCGGTGGCGAAAACAGAGACCCATTCAAATAGAAGTCACTGACTTCCCAAACTAAGTAATATATACCCAAATAAAGTAATTTTAATTTGTAATTTTTAGTTGAAAGTTTTGTTTAGAAGTACTTGTTAGCCAACTAAACGCACTGCTCCAATAAGACAGCGATGTTTCGAAATAAACGATAATTATCATCAATGTAAACAATATTTAGATTTTTGTTGATATTTTCAAAACTGCTCAACCGATTTCGATAAAATTTGAGCAGAGCCACCTCTGAAGTATGACCTACCAAACAAAAAAACAATCATTAAAATCGGTCCATAATTGGCGGAGATATCGCGTAACAAACATACAAAAAAAACATACAGACGAATTGAGAACCTCCTCCTTTTTGAAGTCGGTTCAAAAGAGGCGTGACGGTAAGTGTTTATCATATTAAAATTTCTTTTTATCCGGGACTATTTATATCGAGATATATTAGAAGTAGCGAGGTAGCAATATTTGTGATTTGATAGGTAATGACCTATCAAATAACCTTATGATGCAACCAAATTCACAAGTGTTTCTATATTTTATTTACAATTTTGAATTGCCAATTAATAATTTAATCTTATGAAATTGTTTAACTATCTAAGTGATTAAGTATAGGTAAATAATCAGTAAAAGAATTTTAAGAATCTGATTGAGATCACTGACACACAAACTCGCAAATTAACAAACTCACTTTTACCTCCTCATAATAAGTCAAGATAAGTAAGTGATATCGCTAGAAAAAAAAACCATGACATTCCAATGACGTGTTTGCGCTGTGCATACCTCTGCCAATAAGAGGTCACTTCTTGACAGCATCAAAAGAGGTCGAAGATTCATATAAAATAAATTGCTTCACAGTTGATAGCGGGGAGGGGTCAATGAGCCGTGACGTTGACGAGGGTACTCCGACGCAGCCAATATGCACGACTACCGTCTTGAACCGTGTTTGACACGCCCGGCTTCAGGTGAATACTGCGATTACATGAACACCCTTAACACGTGTGATTGTTTAGTGGCGTTGTAACGATTTTCTGGATATTTTCACTTAGGTACTGTATTTTTTGAGCAAAGTTTTATTGGCTTTTTCTATGAAATTCTCAGCAGCAGCTCGGGGTCTGGATTTGTGCCCAATTAATGGCAATAGGCTCGCCACTTATTACATAGGACTTAAACATACAGGCGAAACATGGGTGTCGTTCATACACCTCTGCCCACCGCTGCCCTAGTCCTTCAGGGAATACAGGCGTGATGGTATGTTATGTTGAGTGTTATCTTATTTTGTGGGTTTCAGATTTAATAAATTTGTGTCGCCTTATTAGAATCTTAGGTATATTTCTGTAATCTATCAAAATCATATTTAGCGATTTCCCAGCTATCGGTTCAAGTCGATTTCAAATCAAACCAGAGACGGCTGAATGACAGGATTTTACATGAAGTGATTGCAATCAGCTTCCACAACCCAAATTCTGGGCAATATGATATCTTAAGAATAGATTTTCAGGCTTGCCGAGTGCCAAATAGCCTGATTCTAGGTCATCAGGTAGGCAGAAAGCGGAGGCGGCAGGCGTAAATGGCAATATTCGTGAGTTTTTTTACATGTCCAAAGGACTGTAGAACTACATAAGTATTAGTAATTGATTTAAATTTCAAACCTCTTTTTGTTTCTGAGAAATGAATCTCGTTTTGTACTTTGTTTTGCTATTGAAGTATGGAAGCCTTAACTGACACAAAATTAAAATGTGTTTTATATCTTTATATTTATTTAATACTGGAACAAATTCGCGCTGTTCCGATCCGCTTGAAACACTTCAAATATTCAGCTATGGATAGAAACATAACATTGAAACATATAGAAATTGCACTTTCATTCCAATATAATATAAAATAATATTAAGCAAGTGATAAGTCCATATTTAATAAATAAAAATATCATTTCTACAGTGAACACTATAAATAAAACCTACTCAAATTGACTGCGACATTTTCCGTTAAAATCCATATAAAATCGCAAGAGTAGTTTTGCGTTGGATATTAAAATAACTGAAAAACTTGCAGTCGGATATTTTTATGGGTGGGCGCACACCAGTCAACCCTTGTCAATGTCAATAGGTATTATCTGGAAATATCTGGAACTGCATCACAAGCTTTTCTACGTGCCAATGTGTTACGACATTTGAAAGGTTTGAAATGATTTCATTAAACGTTGGCGTATGCCTTTTGTTTGTGTTGCAGATGAAAAGTTAGGATTATTTATTTTACCTTGTTGCGAGTTTCGGGGACGTGTTTGTCATGACAACGGTTTTCATCCTGTGTGCGAATTCTCTTTTTTTTAAACTCATTCGTGAAGCTATGAAGCACCGTAATGACCTGGGTTTGATTCCCAGGCCTCTGCTATGGAATTCTCAGTAGCAACTCTGAGTTTTGATTTGTGCCGGGTATTGGCAACTCACTGCCCATGAAACGGGTACAAAAAATACCTGCGTTGTTGGTGCTTAACTCGCCTACGTACGTTCACTGCTACTGAGGTTTTCCTTGAAGACAATCAAACAAACCTACTAATTCGTAGTCAGGAGTCGTACCTACTAGTGACATGGACTTATGGTTTGTGCGGTGATATTAAAAACAAAGTTGTTGAAGGCCGCATCATAATGCAGCACCTCGTTTACATACAACACAAATTATCATACATCATATCACACATTATAAAGACTAGGGTTGGCAACAAAACACGTTAACAAGTTGCACATATTACAAAACAAGGGCTGGCTCACTTTGTTGTAACGCAAAACTTTTGTGTATCCGGGACAGTGTAGAATTTTCATTAAAGCCTTCTTTACCGCCCTTACATAAAAGAGCAATTTTTCCCAGTTGGAAAATCTCGATGCAGCCGCATTAACGCTTTTATTTGCTCTTTTATTCGAAAAAAACTTATTATTCCACTTCTCTCACCCGGGGAATTACATTATTCTCTTGCACTTCTATTTATAGAATGCATTTCAAATCTACCGTTAGTGTATGTCGTGATCCCTCTTTGTATATATTTTTGTAGAGATCCGTTTAATCGATTTCTTTAAAGTGTGTTATTTAATATCCTACATGTCATATCTGTGTAGTCATCGGGCTCACTAGGGGAGGCCTACGTCCAGCAGTAGACGAGTATGGGCTGATGATGATGTCATATCTTATCGATCCAGGATCCTTATCAATGTACTTTCTTGTTTTAGATTCGAAAAGTCACAAAATCTTGGATAAAATAAATCCCGCAAATGTGAAAAGTAGACTGAAAATATTCGGTCTAAAATCATAAACTTTGGCAAGCAGCTTACGATGTATTACACATCCTCTAAGCTGGCTATTCACGAGATAAAAAAAATCAACCTATGTCCTCGGTACCTCGCAGAATGTAACTAGTCTATTGTTTTAATCATAACCAAAATAATCTTAAGCATAATATTAAAACCTAAAAGATAGTATATTGTTACATGTTGGAACGTTACCTACCTATTTAACGCGTTATCAAAAACAAAGAAAAGTGAAGTAGCACTTAAAGTATTTAAGGTAAGTACACTTATAAAAAGAGATCCGAATAAAACGTAACGGATACTGGTTATCCAGATTTATAACGAAAATAAAAAAGTGGAGGCGAAATGGTCTAAATTAAAAAGCAATGCCTTGTCAAGACAGAGCGAGCGGAAACAAAGAGCCGGGAATTCATCAAGCTCTTTTGAACCCGGACTATTGTGGTGCAGTATTCGCAGACCATTGGTGGAAAGAATATCTTCGAACAGATCGCCACTCTTTGACGCTCAATGCAAAAAAAGTAATCCCTTTCCACAGGAAAACTTCATTACTTTGTACGTTATAGAGGATTTTTAAACCCAGCTACTTGTTGAATGTGGGATGCTTTTGAATAGATTATGCGGGGTTAATTAAATGATTTTTCCGCAGTGAATGGTAATGTCGCTCATATTTGTGGTTCGTTCATGATTTTTTGCAGTAATACGAGGTATTGTTGGATTCATTGAACTGAAAGCCGATTCCAATCGTATGAATTACTGTTGCGGTTTCAGGTTATCTGATGCCTGTGTTGTTTTAAATTTTATTTGTACATATGAATCTATAATCCTTGTTAATTTTGTTAAGTACAAAAAATATAAATTGGCTTAAATAATTGTTGTTAATTATGTCTCCTTCTTCTTTCTTATTTATGAGATAATATTGCTGTTCATTTGTCTCGCCAAAACTCAAAAACGGCTTGACTAATTTGAAAATTTGTTTGTTTTGTTTTTCTCTACTACAGGGTTGGTTTCGGTCAATTGGAATCGATAGGTACTGTGATCAAGTTCGGATAGAACAACCTCTATCGGGTCCACTAGTGCCTACCTACTGTATAAAAATTTCAATAGTTGGAGGCTATGCCATACTTACATATACAATAACTTAGCTCATTTAATTTTAACTATGTCCTTGGATGCTGTTTTTAAATGGAGCAACGTAAAAAAGTATATCTGTAGTAATCTGTTAAAAGATGTGGAATACATTTCAAGGTCCATACATATTTTTGAGCCCGTTATTCAGGTTTATATCTAAAGTTTTATTAAATTAACAAAGCGCCCAAATATAATATAATTTGTTACCTGATGGGCTACCTAAGGTAACGAAAAATATCAATGGGATTTCATCAACCCATAACATTGTCCCACTGCTGGGCACAGGTCTCCTCTCAGTACGAGAGGGATTAGGCTATAGTCAGCCACGCTAGCCTACTGCGGGTTGGCAGACTTCACATGCCGTCAAGAAAATCTCTCAAGCATACAGGTTTCCTCACGATGTTTTTCCGTCACCGTTTAAGCGCGTGATAATTAATTATTAATACGCACACCGCACATAACTTCGAAAATTCAAAAAAACGCACCTTTGACTTTTGCCTTGGATTCGAACTCGAGACCTGGCAGGCTTGACTTGGCAGTCCAATGGTCATATCACTAGGCAATGGGATACTTGAAAAATAATAAAACCGTTTTGCTATAATCACATATCTATTAGTTGTGTATTATCATGTGTCCGAAGCTGTTCATTTAGAAAAGTACTATAAGCAATCGGATCTGCAATATAAATTCGCAGTCAAATAACTTACACCTACACAATTGGTTCAATACCAAATTTACTTCAGACCGTAAAACAATTCGGTATTCAGAGTACGCTTCACACACATACATATAGTGTATCTGTCCATTATAGTATTAGCATTGGAATTCCATTGGTAGATGGCGTCCGCTCACGTACCAATGCAGCATTGGATAGTCCGGCCGGTCCCCTGCGACTCCTGAACAAGATTGATGTATTTGTGAGATACTGTCTCATGTTGGGTACGATAAACTACGTGCACTTGTTAAAGTTTTGTTCGGAATTTAAAACGAGTGGTACTCTCGTCTCTAAAAACGATTAAAGTGAATTTAAAAGCTGGCAACACTGTGCTTAGCTTTATAGGACTGTGAACCTAAGATTAGTGTTGCCAGCAATTAACTTGCAAGCATTGCGATTATTAATTAGGGCTTTTAGTCAAGTGTTGGGAAGAGCTGTCTATTATTTAGAAGCTATGAAGTGACTAAGTTTCAATCAGAAGATGTAAGCTTCCTTGTCTATCGAGGAGAAATAATTATTTCTACTTTAGTTGAAGGCTTTCGCCATATTAAAACTTTTTTAAGATAGTAATCGAGGTTTTTGTTTCTTCTTCCAGTACTTTAAACTTCATGAATTTGTTCAGATTATAGTATCTATGCTTTTTTTTAATTCCAAAACTGCAGTTCCTTACTTAAATACAAAGAAGTCAATTGCTTCATGAATATAGAATGCAGTTATACATATAATCAAACTCACATTGGTTCGTTGATACGTGAAGACAAATGTCTAATATACGATGTTATTATAAGCCGTCATGAGAGGCGAAAAATAAAAGGAGGCTTTTTTATCAAAGGTAATGAAATTCCACACAATGATGGACCACATCAATTTATTTTATTATATACTCTGTGTCAGGACGTTCATGCATCGGCCGGAAGTCGGGTCCCGCTACGTTCCCGTGACGTCACATCCTTTGTTTCGCGCTACTCTCGGATTATGTTAATGCAGTCTCAGAGACATTTGTCTTTGCGTAATGCTGTTCAGCTTTCTTGCTGGAACCTTATTACTTTCCAATGTTGTTCACCTACATATTTTATTGTTGTTTACGATTATTTGCTCTTCCTCGAACAGATCACCATAAATCATGAATTGTATGAATCTCTTACAATCTCGGAACTTTTTGAGAAGTTTTTCCACTTTCTACAAGGCTTTAGAAATCACAGTTCATTTTAACAGTGTCAGTTAAGATCTAGGTACTCGTACTTCAAATTGCCGTTGATTTTTCCTTCTATATCAATTAGTAGGTATCTACATGACGTGCACTGAAAAAACCTATTTCCATGCAAATGCATAACAAACTACATTTACCTAAGAACAGATCTCGCTGCATGCAAATAGTATTGTGTTTGATAACTGCTAACTTTGCCACTGTATTTGCACAGTATACAAGCATCTCTGCATCTACGCTGATACTTTGTCAGCAATTTTATATTGTATTGTACTTTGAATTTGTTCAGAATATAAAGGAGAATAGCAGTGACAATAACAGAGGTAAGTATATCAATACAAGTTCAAAAGATAAATACAAGTTTAAATAACATACCATCACGTTTGTATTCCCCTTGGCAGAAGCAGACTTGTATATTCTCTGCCTAACTTTAGACTCACTTTTCGACGTATTGTTATAAACCTTTAGTTTCTGTATCCTGAAATTACAATTACAAATGTTGTTAGTAGTTTTTTTGTTGGTTTTGTTGTCGGATATGGACTCCTTCAACTTCTTCAATGAATTCCAACATATTCCATCCATTCCATCTTTGCCTACAGTCTGCTATCTTTCCCTTCCATTATCCATGTTTATTGGCATTAACTGGACATTCATCCATGAAATCTAAACTGCAATGGAGAATATTTAAGAATACCGAATAGCACTTTGCCCGACCTAGGATGTGTACCCAGGACTCAGTTATTGCGTTTGCTAACATTTGATTATTGAGACAGCTGTACCCACTTACATTTATTATGAAATAAACAAATTCGTATATTTATCTACTAATGCCTCCCGGAAAAAAATATGATGCCAACAAACGCTTTAAAAAAATATGAAACGTGTCAGTTCTTGCAAGAAATCCTGATCATAAATAATTATTAACATGGCTTTCCCAGAGTTTTAATTTTTTACCGAATTTGACAAGGATTTTTAAGCTTTTGACGGTTTCCTTTTTAGGTTCAGAGTACTTTTCAACATGTTTTCAGCTAATTTTGACAGTTCTATAATACGAAGTTGATGTTACTTTTACTCATCATACCTATATGTACCTACTTTATTTATATTTCCTAAAGGTATCTTCTTCAGGCTTCTGGGTACCATTCCGGCCGATAGCGATGCGGAAGATTTGATCGCCTTTTTTCTTTTATCTACGAATATTAGGTAATGGGTTTAGTTAATTCCTAGGACTTAATACTTATTTTTCCTAAACTTCAATTAATAATTTACTTATGGGTAAGTATTAATCCCTTTCGCATAGGTATTTCCGTACAACCCCGTACCTATATATATTAGTATGAGGTAGTATAGGTTCATCGACATGGCGAAGTTCTGAGAAGTGTGTCCGCAATGGCGTGCATACCCTAAGTGGGCCCGGCGCCAGTCCCACTTGCACGTGGTATCGAATCACCAGCATTTTGATTTAACAACATATATCCCTACCTTTAATGATATATACAACCGTCTTGTATAATAATTGTTATTACACTCGGCTGCCTCATAAGTCTAGTGGTCCTTAGCGCAACTGCTACGCTAGAGGTCCTGGGTTCGATCCCCAGGTCGAGCAAAGTGTTATTGGGTTTTAGTTGTTAATAACTTATCTATAGTTGATGTCGCGATTTCTACGGCAATAAACATAGAACAGTAGGATTATATAGAAAAGTGGTGAAGAGTAAGGGTTTGAGATTTCTAAGCAGTTTTTGCACAATATGTAGTAGAAAGTCACTTTGAAAATACAAAAATTTTGTAATTCCCATGTTTTTTAATGACAATCTTGACAAATTTATTCACGCCACTGCGAGTGTTTACGCGATAACGAGTGTAATGAAAACAACAATAATAAAAAGAAACATATTTATTCTTAGTTAGGTGGAATATTAGAGCAAACATATACGCCTTAGTATTAAAAAAATCTTACAGTACCTCATCACCACTAATCCAAACTACGAGCTGTTACGCGCCAATTTTATTAAAAAAAAACGATAACACTTCACGCTCAGCAGCCGCAGTGGTGACCACTAGACCAAATAAGTCGGTTTGTCCATTCAAGAAAACATAACATTACCGTAATAAGGGGCAAGCCTATTCCAAACTCCGAACTGCTACTGAAAATTTTATAGAAAAACCCAATAACACTTTGCTCGACCTGGTAACTTAGGACCTCTATCGTGACAGAACTACTAGACTACCTATTGAGGTATTCCAGAAAAAAAAAACAAAAAGCTACGTTGCTATATTTCAATGAACATCTTGACGGGGAATTTCACACCATTTAATGCATGTCTCATTGAAGCTTCATGTCAACGACTCACTGGAGACGATCCCAAGTACTCCCCCCGCACTACTCTCGTACATGCCACGCTCAAGTATTGAATATGTACTATGCAGTGTGTTAATCCGCCGCTTAGGAACCCTATTGAAGCTCTTTTTCATAGCGACCGCAGTACTAGGTATCCTGTAGCTTAACTAAGAGAGGAATTGCTTACTGAACTCGCTGAAATAAATGTTTAAAAATATCTTTAGTGTATTACAAATTTCTGACACCTTAGAGAATACAAATACTTTGAAATTAAAATACTTTTTCTGATAATACTTAATTCACCCTTGTTGGCTCAAGAAGAAACTCCCCGAATAAAGCCAGTGGTGTACTACTGACACCGACAGTTCGCCAGGACGCTGACGCTCTAGTCAGTCATAAATCGAACCAAGGAAGTCTAAATCAATAGTCACGCCTACGACCACTAGAATAATGAGGTAGTTAGGTACCTAATATTAATATCATACATACCGTCAGCAGAGCAAAGGTGTACTTATGTACACCAACAGTTCGGGACAAGCTTATAGCCATTAACCTGGAACCAATCCAGATTCCGAACTGCTACATAGGAATCAGATAACAATGCTCGACCTGGGAATCGAACCCAGGACCTCTAGCGTAGCAGTCGCACCTAGGACCATTACACTTATGACGCAGTCTGATAATATCAATAAATATCTGTATCCATTAAAATCATTGTGTGTAAATTTTTATGTAGCCTATGGACTCGGAAACGGGTTAACCGATTTTTATGAATGAAGCAGAGAGAGAACAGAGAGTTATTTATTTATTTATAGGCTTACCAACTAAATACACACACAGCATTACATAATTATCTTTTACAGTATTGATCTCGAGTGTATTGAAATTAAAGGTAAACACAGCATTATTATTATGGTACGTTGGTCAATCTTAAATAAAACATAATCAGGGTTGGTTAAAAACAGTTAATAATAAGGAATTTAATTATAACTAAAGGATACTTGCGCCATGTGAATTAGCCACAAGGACTTATACAAAAAAAACAAGTTATAGGTAGTTGCAAGTTACAAGTAACTTATAAAGTAAGTAAAAAAAAATAAAAAAAATATGACATATGTTATGTAGGTATATATGTTATCTGGGAAGTTTGTGAGCGATCGTATTAAATAAAATCACTAACAGGCACAGGTAGTAACATAAAATCTATACATAGTAAGTAATTTTATTTAAAAACTTAAGTAAAACCTTGATATTTGCTTGTCACCACCCCATATCTTTAGGTCGCAAGGTGATTATTAATATAGTTATACTGCACTATAATAAAAAAAGTTCGAATAGCCTTCAGATTGCGAAACGGTTTTATACTGCATGCACGTCTTATCTTAATTGTTATATGAAATAACTGCTTGCAAACTCATAATTTTTTTCGCGAATAGCACAAAATGTGAATTACAATACGCGATGCAAAATTATGTACTTAGTATGCCTTTTCGCCATAACCTGAATAATAAACTTTATAATGAACGTTAACTGTCGCATTGTAGGGGTCGTAAGCGCGTAAGGTACTTAGTCCTGGTAATATTTCCAGGTGTTAAAGTGTTATTATTATTTGGTTTTTCTATAAAATGCTTAGTAGTTTAATCTTATGATTTGTCTAATTAATGGCAATAGGCTCGGCCCTCATTACAAGGGGGTTGAAGCTTTCCGACAACTAAGATTGAAGGTACATCATGTCTGGTGAATGTCACGAATTCCATTGCCGTGACTAGGGATGGCAACTGCGGTTTTAGTCGGTAAGAGGCCAACATAACCTGCCTTTTCTTCAAGTGGCCGATAAACCATGAGGTTTCTCCGCGCACAAAAAGGTACATTAGTACAACATTGCATAACCCCACAAGGATACAGCGTAATGGTATTTTCATAAACGTCGATTCCTCTACTCCCAAAATCGAGCAGGATTTACCGTTATAAACCTGATTACATACAATACGTAGACATGTTAACAGCCTGTACGATTTCCCCTAGGCTAGGCACTACCCTCGTTTGTTGATATTCAACTTTTGTATAAGCCTGCAAACATTATGGCGTAGTGTGATAGCGACCGAAATTTATTTCAGATACGTGAGCCTATATTGTCATATGGAATTGGGAAAATCCAATTGTGTCAACATGACTCGTGGGGTAAGTTTGTAGAATTGAATTGGTCGGCAGGTAAACGGTTATCGTAGGTAATAATGGCACGTTCCGAATTTGTCCGTAGTAACATACCGTCTACACTGCAATTAGGGGCAGTTAGGCGATGGCTGGCGCCGGCCTGCTCCCTGCCTATACCCGCTAACCGTACACCACATTACTACCATGTACAAATAGTAGGTGTTGTTTAAAAAGGGTTGTTTTACACGGAATAATACGGCATCGATAACAACGTCCATCGAATTCAAATTGCAGTGTAATGTCTCCATAAATTGCCAATGTTTCACTGACATAACTGGAAATATTTGTTTGTGGGCAAACCTTTATTTGACTGAGTGGAAATCAAGTAAGTAGGTATAGGTGATTAATGACCGTGTTGTTAATTTAACAATGTTGTTAAGTTGTTAATTTGTTGTTAAGTTAATTTTTTGTTGTGGTAGGGCCACGCTGTTCGCAGCATGAATGGGCCGGCTTGACCGGGGAAGTACCACACTCTCGCAGAAGACCGACGTCCGAGTAGTAGCGATTCGTTACTGCGCTTCGTTCGGTGAGCGAGAGCGAGAATTCCTCCCCCAATCCCCTTCCTTCTCCTTTTCTCCTTCCCCTCCCTTTCCCTTAATAGGCTCGGCAACGCATCTGCAACTCCTTTGGTTTTGCAGATGTCCATGGGCGGCGATGACTACTTACCATCAGGTAGCTCGCCTGCTCGTTTGCCGAGTTATCCCATAAAAAAAAAAAAAAAAATTACATTTGATTTATGAATTACTTACTGTGTGCAACTCACAATAGTATGATATATTTATTATTAATGTAGGTATTATATTATTGTTTAATATTATCTAGAAATGAAATTAAATGAAATTTGGGTGTACATTAGTACACCTCTGCCTGTCGGAGAATACAGTGGCATTTATTTATTTAAAAAATTTGATTTTTACATACATACATCTATACAGTATACAGGACTTATATAAGTAAACACCTACGAGTAACCCTATTGTGAGACAACGTCAAAACAAACCTATATACAAACGAATACGTTTTACAAAACAAAATAATTTATCTTCAAACAAAACTAAAACTGATTACGTTACAGTAAACACTGCGCAGATTCAACGGTAATGCCAGTGCAGTAACATTTATCAATCAATTTATTGTCCAATTACATGGGACATATTTTCTCTAAAAGTTACATTGCAACATTCACAAGCAATGTCTCTGATACGTACGACCCATTAAAAGCCTATATATAAGCGAATAAAATTCACATGCATGGCTGTAAACGGCGCGATCGTAAAATTCACTGCACTCACTTTGTGGCGCTGTGGAAATTTATTTAAAAGCTTTGACACGCAGTTAGGATGATGTAGAGCTACTTGTTAATAATTAGGTTTTAGAATAACATGACACAGAGCTACTCGAGAGAGATAGGCTGGGTTATCTTCATCAACATATCACGATAGCCCAGTATTTTTGATTCTGGAGTCCATTACGGCCCCCGTTAACACCCTTACATAATCGGTCTACAATTTTCTCAGGCCTCGTCTCGGTGAGAGAGAGTGGCCCGTTATCCAACACGCGTTACCCAGTGTGGCTTGGTAGATGTCACATGCCTTCGAATTTTTGGTTCTAGGACATGCCTGACATTTGGTTTAAGCAAAGTAAAGCCTTTCTAGGTTCAAACCTACGACCTACAAATCGTAAGTCGCGGCCATTACCACTGGGCCGCCACCCTCCAACACCCCTTACCCCTTGAGAAAAAAAAACATACATAATTTATTAGGAAGGCTGTCTAAAATTTTATTACGTTGTAAAGTTGAAGTACCTAAACTATTTTAAGCACAAAATAATGTAAAACTACAGTTGTTAAGCTATAAGCAATGGCCGAAAACTTTATTGTCGCATAAAATTACCATTAAAGCGAAGATACATGGTATTCTTTGAAATAGCTGAACTGAAGTACCTACCAGAGTAAACGTTGTGAAATTGTTCTATAAAACTTAGTAGTGTAGTATAGTGTGATGTGGCGTTTATGAAATATTTTATATAATATTTACACTTAGTATAATATGAATTATTGTCGCGGGCATATTATGAAATCGATCGTTCTGCAGTTTTCCTAGAAACTTTTCATAAAATATTCTCTTCCATTCAACTGACATTAAATAATTTTAATATTGTTTCCAGAATTCTTTTTTCTATTCATTGAATTAATAAAGGTATGAAAAATTAAAAATAGCCGGCATCGGTACCCTATTAGAGGGGCAAATGCTAGCAAGAGTGGATTCAAAATGTCGGGGCGGTTCCAACTTTGAGAATTTAGGTTAAAAGTTAAGTGTTTGGTCATCACGAAAACGAAGAGTGCCATTACTCGGATCGAGGTCTTAAAGCCTTCACAAAGATTTTGTGAAATTGTGATACCTACTGTACTAAATATTCTTAATTCGCATGATTAAAAAATAAACCTAGAATACTGCTACGTCATTAGTTCAAGATGTTTTATAAAAACAATATTAATAAACATTTAGTTAAATTAGGAAAACAATGCTTATTGGATAAGATTAGAAATTTGTACCTAGTGCGAGTTAAATAAAATGAACTGGTTATTGGATAAGATTAGAAATTTGTATCCAGTGCGAGTTAAATAAGATGATAAGCAATAAAAACGTAGAAATTTAATTTTAAAGACACATAGGCTTTTAATAAAATTACTTGCAACTTAAATTGATTTTCGTAATTTGATATTATTGTATTGTGTTATAATTTAACAAATAGTATCACGTTAATTATTAGTAGGTACGGCGCATTTAACAAATGACTTATCCCTTTCTCAATTATCAAGCAATATAACAAAATGGCTGATTTTGCAGTTTTACTGCTGCGAACAATATGGAAAACATTATTGAATTTGTGTTAAAAGTCACTAAAGCTACTCTTAAATACATTCGCATAGTACAGTAATTGTTAAAAAAAGTTAAATGTATTTTACTAAATGCCTTTGCACTATTTGGTATCGTAATAAATTTAATTAATTAAATTGATTACGAACTCGAACAAATGCCGAGTATTACAAATGTAATCCAGGTTTAAACTAACCGTGATTGTTAACCTTTTTGATACTATTAATCGAATAACGGATGTTTTTGCTTATGTTGATCAAAGCGACACATTACCTACTCTGAAAAAAAAAAACATTATTATAAAAACAAAATACCTAATATCATTGAACTGTGGGTTTAAATAAGTATACTTCTGCCTATTCTTTCGGGATATGTAAGCGTAATGGTATATTTTTTAAGTATAAGAAAATAGTATAAGTCATATTAAAATTTAATCTATGGTGAGTAATATTAATTAAACAGTATTTTCCCTATGCCCTCCGTATGTAACAACTTCAATTAGTGATTATATCGCTACGTTCAGTATTATTCGTTTTACATTGGATTACATATCCTTTGGGACTCTGGGACTAGGCTCCAAAAATTTGCTAGTAGTTATGTAAAAGGTATGGTGTAACGGAGATTATTATTATTTTTTTGTGAAAATAACCTGAACACTTCAAGGGATTGGTTTCGTATCTCCGAAATCGACGACATGCACTTTATTTATATAGGACCAACCCGATAGTAGGTATACTATACTAAAGTTCATCACAACAAACTCATGCTTACAAAATATACAGAAAAAGTCAGTTATAAAACCTCAAAAATCACTTACTCTCGAAATCTTACCTCCAGCAGCTCAGCAGTCGCGTTTACAATCACTTGACCAGTGATGTAGTTATAGGTAGGTATTATTTTAGAGAATTGAGGACAATGACTAAAAAAATATTCTACGGTTTTGTCAGTACTCAATTTAATGTCACGTTCCCTTGCTTAAGATGCATTGGCTCATTCCAAACACGGGATTTAACGTTGGTTCGAGAGGCCGACATTGCGAGTAAATGTGGCAATTCGTAGGCGACTCGTCCCACAACAGACATTAGCACTAAATGACATCCACGAAAAACCTTCGCGAAGCTCTCAGATAAGAAATAGGGGAATAAAAAAGATATTCTCGCCTTTTACACTGTTTTGATTCCTGTCAAAATAGAGTGTGAATAACGAAAATGGACGTTACTTTTTTAATATAATTCATTATGATCAACTCTACAAGACATTTACTGTCCCACTGTTAGGCACGAGGCTCTCTCTGAATGGAAGGAGTTAGCCATCACACTTGTCTTCGTTTTAATAAAAAAAAAAGTTTCTATACTGATAAGTAACTATCTACATGACTCGTAATGTAAAAAGGACACGATATTTTTTTTATGTTTAGACGTCCGAAAACCTGTAGATATAACCGGTGGTTGTGGAAGTCTATAACTAACAACACTCATGCATCAGTCTCATAGATCAGCGGAACATTTATGCATAAAAAACTGAAGACCACTAGAACGGATCTGATGGCAGATTTTAACTGTAAAATTTGTGTGTTCGTATAAACAATATCTACTAATTAATATTTCTAATACAATATCAAATGTCATTAGCACGTTACAATTCACCCCTGTTAACTAGTAACAAAGGGAGGTAGACTAAAGGTAAGTGAATTCACCTGTGTGATCTATAAAACATCAAAAGTTCAACGTAGAGTTAAATTGCTTGAAGCATTTATATGAGTCAATGTCTGGCGCCGCGGTCGCGTATTTAGTAATGCTACTTCACATCGTCACTCAAATACAGACGAGATTTAAAAAAATATACATTTAAGTAACAGCAAAAAATATTGAAATATCGTTGTGTAACACGGTCGTGACAAATTTGTAATAAGTACAAACAAATTCATTAGTATAATTTTTTCATGAAATCAAGTAAAGTATACATTTTATCATTGCTCAGCCACATTATGTTAAAGTCATGTAAAGAACAAAATATACAATTAATGTGAGTAAGTAGAATTATAATTTATTTATTAGCTATCGCGAGCAAAGAAAGTCACACATAATATGTGGCAAATAAGAGATTTCTGAGAAACAAAAAGTTAACCATACCGCCTCGGCTTTTTCCAAGTAGAATTTGTATACGCGCTGCGGCCGTTGAGCGGTGACTCCATGTAGACGAAATTCTGGGAAACCGCTTTTTGCTGGGGGCTGTTGGAAATAACAGACAATTATTGCACAATGGATTTTTATTTAATAGGATTTTCACTTCACTCAAAAGAAATATTATGGATGTGGATCTTTTTTCTGCGAAATTATTTTATAGTAATACCAATTTAGTAATTAAAAAACGTTGTGGAAAACCTTTTGATAAATAAATAAGGTAGCATGATTTATTTTAAGTGACCTGTCTATACCCAGTCTCATTAAATTCACTTACAAGTTCTTTAATAAAGTAATGGATTTATAATTATAAAAATAACTTCACGCTACGAAGTTGCTACGTGCTACGGCTACCAGCCAGCGTAGGCTTCATACCTTTTCACTTCAGATACTCTACGCTATATAAATACATTTTAACTTAAACAGAAATAACAATGTGCTATTTTTAAGAACCATTAATCAAATTGTCGTTGCGGAAAGGACTTATAATTCAATAACGAGGCCCAAAATGAACAGTATATTCAGAGTGTATAACTGGCATCAGTAACTTTGCATAAGCTGAAGTAGTTATACTAGTATTATCTATGTGGTGTTAGGACGCAGGGGGCACCTGAGACTGCACGGTAATTCCGAGCTCAGCCCCTCCTTACGACCGATAACTGTGCGCTTGAACACGTCCGCCAGATAATTGCTGCATACGCAATTAGGGTAACGCTATTAGCGAAATGAAATTCCCACCTGTTTTATATGCAACGCCACCGAGTTATAACCGCGATGACTAATTAAAGCAACAATAGATCAGTAAACACGACTCGCTGAATCATTTTCAGACGCGACGACTGACCAAACACGTTATTTCCAATGGGATATTGGTTAAACGATACGGAAAAATTGAACATTTAGCATGTAAGCCCGTAGACACCAAAACAAACAAGATCGCAAAGCCCGGTCGTGTCAACATGAGGCGGTAACGTGGAAATTATACGGTACAAATTACATCATTAGAAAGCACGACTTTGTACGGGCGTCTGTACGATGGCTGCCCTCTATGAGCTCGGTGGAAGATGCCGGTGTTATTGACCGGCGCTGGTTTATGAACTACTACTATAAATTGTGATTGGTTGGTTTCAAATTCCTAGTTGGCGCGTCGTTCATTCGCAAAATAAAATAAGTCGATACACACGATACGAAGTCTGAAGCAAATTCGACATTATTTCGGATTTTCATGAACGCGTCGTGACCTGCTTCGATTCCGTCCATGACCGGTAACAATTAGGGAAACCTCCGTCGGTGCAAGTCGCGCGGATATAAAACTTTATGTACGCATATAAATTTGGATGTCGAGACATGTTTTATTGTACAGTCGTAAAATTTGGGGTCGGAAAAGACCGACATATTTATTAAATACAAACGAGGTCGTAAACTTGAATGCAAACCTCTTCGTGGTATCGAAATACCATTGAACTATTTCTGATGTTCATCGATATTTTGTCGATCGATTTCATGGAGACGTAACTAAATCGACGAAACTAGAAAATTGAAAGGCACGGAATTTCTAAGTATTTATCTTTTTATCGTGAATTTATCTCGAAACATTTAGCTTTTCTGGCTGCAACAATAAGGTGAATACGCTTAACATTTCGCCGGGCCGCCCGCCCCAGGGAGACGCGGGGTTCCCAATGACGTGCCTTAAACGTGGGAATACGCCGACGTTACCTATCGCTCCACTTATTTACCGAATACAACTCTAATAAATTTAATAAAGAGGAAGGAAACGTGTGACAGATGCACGAACCACGAGAAAAAATATATCTATCGGTAGTTCAGTACCTATGACATCGAATAAATTCTTGTTTTCATTTATCGTTTCCAATAAGTCGTAAAGAGCAATAAAAAAGGCCACCTCACCAGCTGTAAATTTCCTAAAGAGCACAACATCTACAGGTAGTTGGCAGGCTTCCAGTCTACCTGAACACCTAGATGTGTTCTACATTAAACTGTGTGTCACAGCGAAAAGTTTAATGAGTCGCGTTTATACAGATGTGATATAGTGCTGGGAAAGTTATTTTAGTGAAGGAAAAATTAAGTTGTGGGCACGATATCTGATAGATAGACGATAGATGTCACTGGCGTCACCTTAATGACGTTAATTTAGATTATGAAGGCAAAGTTTTACCTGGTGAGTGGGACTCGCGGTAGTCATAGCGTCGATGTATTGAAACAGAAGGTGGCAGGTTCGAATACTGCCCGCAGTCGAATTTTTCCTTCACTTAAATAATTTTATGATCTTAACATTCTTATTCTTATTCTATTGGTGCCTCTCCAATCACTGAAGGTTGCCCATCAACTCTGATCGACCTTGCCAAAGACAAAGAAAAACATACATTTCTTTTTGTCTTTGGCGAGGATCAATATAGCAGCGATCTTAGCATGGAAAATGCAAAAAAAAAATACAAAATGATAGTGCTGGGAAACTAAAATTCAAATGTCAAAAAAATGAGAAATATTGCGGAGTTTATAAAAAAAAATAGCAAGTTGGCGGACAGTGAGGTAGGACGGTAATCTGGCTGTCGCCGGCAGGTATCGATGGACGGATTAAAACACCAGTTTCATTGACAGTTAAGCTCTTTGCCGAGTATCATTTTCGTGTTTTCAATTATAGCACCGATGCTGCGATTTTGCGGCTTTAATAATTTTTTTTTAAAAAGGTAGATAATTGTTTAATTTTTTGAAAATATCATAGTGTTACTTGTATTTATAATTAACTGTTGCCCACGATTTCACTCACGTCCCAAAAGTATTTTGGTAATTACTATATAGTTCGTTCGAAATAGCTGTGCGCGTCTGAAATTAGCCTTTGAAACTGCCACACGGCTAAAATCGCTCAATTAAGTGTTATTATACATAAAAATCGAAATTGGTAAAGAAAATAATTACAGAAGAAGATAATAAATTAGGGTAGACCCTAATTTAATATCTTCACATCGACTTTTTATATTAAAACTTACCACTTGCGGACAACTTCACACGCGCACAGTTACTTCAAACAAATTGTGACTCTGTTTCAACATGGAGCCTATTGCAATACATCTCTTAAGAGGAGTGTCCCTCGCGAACGCAACAATGTTGCACAGTTGTCGCTGTCTCTATCCCTCGCGATGCGAACGCGTGCCCGAGAGGAGAAACAACAATACATTTGCAATATTTTCACGCGTATTTCTTATGTTCCGAATTTTGGAGATACCTCCCATAATATTGTTAATACGTAAAAAAAAATCTTGTAAAAATATATTCACTATATTATCTGGGTTTCTTTCGAATCAGAATGTTTCTGTATTGATACATTGTCGAGAAATACTAGCATAAAGTTGGGCCGTTTTTCAACGAAAATTGCCAATCTTTGAGCTCGTGTAACTTTTTAACCGTATATTGAAATGAAATTGTATACTACAGGAACACGTATTTTAATTATAAGATTGTTACTGCAAAATTTCAATGACTTTCATTGTTTAAAATCCAAGCAAGGGCCAAACTACGTTTGTATGGAGCGCGAAACGGATACTATCCTCTTAAAACCGCATCCAATTTTGTGCGTGATGCGCTTATAAACATACACTCAGACAAATAATATACAAGATACTTTTATTTTTTCTTAAATATCTCCTTATCAGACATCGGTCAATTGCAAGAATTAGCATATTAGTATGATTAACTATTACATTTCATGCGGGTTGTAACTCATACGCAATATATTCCTTTTATATGCCAAAAAACAATTGTTACGTGCTACAATGTTACTCTACTAGGCAATCGATGGTATGTCTATAAAACTATAAATAATAAATATTCGCGGTCATAAAATTTTATGTTGTCAGGAGGGTTGGATTCGGCACAGCGCGGCGCGGTGAGCGGTTGGCTTCATGGTGAACATCAATTGTTCTGCGCGCAAGCACGTCGTGCCCGCAGACGGCACGACACATAAATTTAGCGTGCCGTTCCATAATTGCGATGGAAGATAAAGAAGAAAATGTGTTTATTACTTTAGCTTACACAATAACCTTCTTACACAAACTCACTTTAATAGTTTTGTAGGAATGGATTTGGTTGATTCTTAAAATATTTATAATAGGTACTGTTTGTCACCTCGTTTATCCCAATTAGATATGTTTAGGTTGGTTTCCACTAGTATTTTAACAAAAATAAAATAAACAAATGTATTATTGAATTAGGTTTTTAGGTAAATTTAAAACAAAACATTCAATTACAGTATGTTTTATATCTCAGTTTTCCCAACTATATTTGGGTTGGTTTCCACTGCTATTTTACATGAAAGAGGAAGGAATGATGAAAGAAATATAGAACGAAAGACAGTTTTTCTTTCGATAAATAAATAGGTAGGTACTTAAAATTAAAACAAAATCACTACATATTATAAAGCAAAGTCCTCCGCCGCGTGCTATTTTCACCAATGGATAAAGTGATTCAAGAGGAAGGTTTATATGTATAATACATACATATTATGTATGACACATACATATTATAGTACAGAAAAGCCGAGAAACCATGCAGGCGAAGCCGTGGGCGAAAAGCTGGGTGGGCTGGGCGTGGGCGGTTATTAAAATAAAAGATCTTAATAATTTAGTCTAATATCTGATTGCCAATGACCAAGGCTTGTGCAGCTTAACTATAGATCGATTGAACAGAGATCTCCATTTTCGAAAGTAGATAGCATCTACAAAATATTTACTAAGTGATCTAATGAATCAATATGCTCAATATTATGTGCTTTCACTTCTAATGCCTCTTAACTTCGTAACTCTGCCAATATGTCTCGCTCTCTCGCGACTTACATGCATAAATATGAATATTAATTACATAGGAACATTCCGTTCAGTTCCATATAAATCTTTAGTTGAATAATAAGCTTTATTTACCTTTAACTATTTAATACGGCCTTCTGCTATAATGAAGTTCCTGGGTTCGATTTCCGAGTCAAGCAAAATTTTATTGGGTTTTTCTAAGAAATTATCAGTAGCAGTTCGGAGTCTTGATTTGTGCCTGGTGTATGGTAATGAGCTTGCTAACCTTATGAAGTTATTGACATAGGAAACATACCGGCAAACTGTGAGTGTACATTATTACACCTCTGTCTGTCCCTTCAGGGAATACTGGAGTGATGATGATTATGTTATTTAGGATATACATATATGGCACTTAAAAAATATTGATCCTTGTCATGAATTTGTTGGAATTACCTTCAAGTTTTTTTAATATTAATTTTGAATATCAGTATTTTACACGAAACGACAGTCATCAGACCTCCGCAACACTATTCCTAGGTAAAACTGATGTATAAGGATTCTGACTACGACCAACGGTAGTCATTTTTGCCCTCTCTAATCTTCTCTCTACTCCTTACCCTAATTCTCTACTATTCGCCAGTTACGACCTTTGGGAAAGGACATAGTACTGCCATAATATTACTAAAAATATGATCAGTATATTATGATCATATTTTGAAAATAACTTTTATAAAATGTAATACAATTATCATTGCCATGTACAGTTGGCAATAAAAGTCTCGGAATACCTTACCTTAGAATAATATAAGATACAGAACAAAACATACTATCACGTTCCTGTATTCACGTGAGGGAGCCTATTTCTAATAACCGGGCACAAATCCTGACTCCGAGCTGTTATTGAGAATTTTTATAAAAAACCAATAATAATAATAAGCTTGACCTGGGAATTGAACCCAGGTTCCTAGCGTAGCAGTCGAATTTTGGACCACTAGACTAATGAGGCAGTCTAAGTGATAAAATCAAAATCAAGGTCACCCTAGTGATGACACTGAAAATCGATTTTGATTTTTTACCATATATAAAACACATTTGCCTCACGTTATAAAAACATAATTAATAAAATCACTTATATGGATAAGTTAAGTCACAGTATATTTCATTATCAATCAATTATATTAGAATTAATTCAATAAATAGTTTTGGTGCTTTTTTTAGCGACTTTCATTGTTGACCGTACCAATCGATATAAATATGGCATCTATAGTGATGGGGTGGTACATACTCCAGCTAGAGTTGTCGTATGGCGTTGTACATTGACATTTAGTGCAGATCCAATCGTGGTTTATAGCCATCGAGCCCGTCGCGCTCAACCCTACAAAAACGCAATTTTACTATGATTAAAATTTAAAAATATATTACTTAATTTGGAATTTGTAACATAAAAAGGTTTTATATTCGTTTTGAGTAATACATGATTATTTCTTCTGTCGTTAAATATTGTTTGTAGTGTAGTTAAAAAAATATAGGTTCTTAATTTATCTGAATCTGAACTTACGTATAGTTGTGTAATGTTTATTAACCATTTTCGATAATTTTAATTTATTTGAGTATAGGTAATTCCGACAATTTACTAACACGCATTTTTTGTAAGTTGTATCCGTGTATAATTTAGTACCTGTATGAGAGTTCTGAAGATAACTTCATCAGTCCATCATTCAGTTCTAAAAACTCCTTTTTTAAGTGTCCTACTATCTATAGATAGATAGTAGTTTTTTAACCAAATATGGTTAAAAAACTACTATCTATACTTTCTACTACTATTTTACTTTTTCTTTAACACCTAATAACATAGTACCTATACCTACTTACTCCCAGTACCTTATATCTGAAAGAAACTCTGTTTTGTATAATATACCTACCAAGTATCAGAAAAGGTTTTTATAAAGACACGATACTTTTATCAATTATTATTGTATAAAATTGTGAATATCTAAAAACTTTTGTAAAATTTTAGGTGATAACCTTAATCAATCTGAATATAATAAACTAACTTCAATTTGTAACGTTAAATCGAAACCGACCTTATGCAATACTTTATTCAGACACAAAAAAAAAAACAAATTTTTAGAAGGTTGAACATAAAAAATCGACTTTGTAAGGATTTTGTGATGATGTAAAGCAATGGATTTTTATATCACACTAGTCCTCCACCCCATGGAATTCCAAGAGAACTTTAGGTCTCCCACGGGAGCCCTACAACTTACAGGGATAAAAAATATCCTATTATGCTAATCCGGGAACTGAAGCACCTTTACGCAAAAAAGGTCCTCGACGTATCTACTCACTTTTAAGAGGGATCGCTAACGGATTTTCTAGGGCGATAATAACATATAAAAATAACATTACAGGTTTTATGTTCCCTTGTTTTAGTGGAAGTATGTCGAATATTTTGATATCAACATTACTATAAAAAGTAAATGTACCTACCTAAACCTAAATATCAAAGTGGGCCTCAGACCACAAAACTTATGAGAGAATAAGAGTTGGTCTGTAGACAGTCTGACTACGTACTACTGTAAAAAAAGAGAAAGTAGAAGGTTGGAGAAGAAGTTGGAGAAAATAGAAGGGTTGAGATTTGCTGTGTAAATAGGTAGTTAATGTTTTTTTTAACAATCGTTAGGTACATATATATATATATGTATAGAGATAAGTAAGTTACCTACAGAATCGTTTTACAATTTTTGCTTTAATTAGCGTAATGCCATTTAAAAGCTGGTATCATATTTTCACATAATATAATCGTATGAAAATCATGCGTTTAGTCCATATTTATATCATATAAGTGTACCTGTACAATAATATGAAGATTTTACATAACTTTTTCTCGATTACATACCCACTTATTTTTAACATAAATATTTACTCAGATCTCATAATAAATGGTCAAGGTTGGTCGTAAAAACGCGTGTCCATCGCGTACACGTTGCCAACTTCATAAAGGGACCGGAACACATTAACACCGATCATATTTAGCCCACAGTAAACCAAATTTTAAACGCTCCGCGAGTTCACGAGTGTCGCTTTTCGGTATGTTATGTAGATTTGTATTTTAACCAACCTTGTAGCATAATAATCCGACGGCGTTTGATTTGGTTATACAAATCATCATCATCAACATCAACCGATTACATTGTCACTGCTGGGCACGGGTCTCCTCTTACAACGAGAGGGAATAGGCTAAAGTCCACCACGATAGCCTACTGAGGGTTGGCAGATTTGACACACCGTCAAGAAAATCTCCCAGGCATGCAGGTTTCCTCACGATGTTTCCTTTACCTTTTAAAAGCGTGATCATTAATAAATACGCACATGACGTCGCAAAGTTAGAGTTGCGTGCCTTGGATTTGAACACATGACCTTTCACTTGGCAGTTCAATGCACTAGGCTATCACTGCACTTACTGTTAATATCGCGCTTTAATTATTATTTATTTATTTATTTATTTATTATATCTATTATAGCGCGCATTATATCTCTCACACTCGCTGATTTATTACAGAATCTCAGTAACATGAAAGAAAGACAACCAAATTGCAATTGAATTTATCCGGTAGGTAACCGCTAAGCTTAAGCGACATCTAGTGCGCTGAATCAAAAGAATTTTAGTAAAATCCGATGAGTTTAGAAAGCGGTCGATATTCACGACCGGTTTTGTTAGGAAATCTTTCAGTTTAAATATGTGCCCCTATAAGCTTGCCCCTCCTTACATAGGACCTGAACATCAAGCTATAAAAAACCAGTTTACGCTAGCCTCTTATTGTAGGGGAAGCCTATACGATGCGAGATCAGCTTATAATGGATTTGTTGACCTGTAGCCGTGTGTACCTAAACCCCTCGGGAAATACAGGTCTTACTCAGTGTACTATTTGTAATTTTTCTAGAACTTAATAATCAAGTTTCTAAGTAATTTACCTGACAACTAATCGTCAACCAATTTCAAGAAGACACAATAACAAACAAATAAAACTTCTCCAGGGAATAGCAAAGTTATTAAACTACACCGTAGGTACACAAAAACACTTAGGTACAAAGAGTAAATACACTTTGTAGTGTTCAATACTATTCGAAATTGAATCGTCTGATATTGACGTAGGAGTGCAAGTTTCAATCAGTCTCCGAACCCTCAAACAGTCAGTGGTACATCAAAATATTTTCTCAGAGTACCTCGAAACGTATTCTAATACGTCCCTTTCCCTCGGCATATGAATGTTTATCTCGGAGATATTTTTTCTACCTTTTTATTTTATCGCGTCCCTCTGAATAAATAAAGAGAACCGACGCCTCCACTAATTGAAGGTGAATAGCTCCTCCCAAGACATTGGCCTCCTTTAGGTAGCATCACTTACATTATTACTAGATTTGAATTGGTAATTAATTGGTTCTCTCTAAGAAACTAGGGCCTCCAGTAAGGCTAAAAAGAAATTCGATTAATCATTATTATGATTCACTTTAGAAACTCTATTGGTTGTTAATTATATGGATTGATTCCAGAATAGGGCATTTTTAGCTTCTACCTATGTCACAGCGCACGCATAAAAAAAAGTCGTCCAAAATTTTGTCACAACTACGTCATCGGTGACAGGGGTGGGATCAAACAAGAAACTTAATCAATGGCACTTGCTTTAGTTGTTAGTACCACAAATTATAACCCACTATTGTTTCGCCAACATAGTTTTACCTTCGCCATTCTATATATATTATAGAATATGCGAAGTAACTTCTGACTTGAGTCCGAAGTCAGTCCAGTGACTTCGATGTGGAAAACTTAATTTAAAAATATCTCTTTTAGGTACCTGTTAAATATATGACTACTAGGTGAGAACTTTGTTCACGCCTGAACCCACGTGGGATCCAAGTCATAAATTTGGAAAAAGTTAAAAACAAAAGTCACCCAATGCACTTCCCGTTTGCATCTGCTACTATTGTGGAAATAAAAAGAGCTTTTCTGTTTCACCATTCTCTGATTGCTTTCGGGATTTTACTTTTTTTTGTAATAGAAAATATTTTAGTATTAAACCCTTTGTTACGTGCTTTAGTAAGTGTTTTTGTTATTTAAATCGATATATTTAATCACTATATAAAAATGAAGATATAGATACCTTTTAGGGGGTTTTCTGCCATGTTGGGAGGTACCTACAAAATAGTGCAATCAAGTTAAAAATTAACCACATATACCGGCCTACTTAAACATTTTACTTTATTAAAACACTTACCCAGATCGCATTTGATAAAAGAAATCAGAAACAAAACGTCAGTTAACAAAGAAAATAGTGTAACATCCGAATAGTCGTTACGGCACGAAGCGACACAGCGGCGCCGCGTTTAAAACTCCAGCTAATTAAATGAATGAAAACGAAACTCGAATGTTTTCATTCCATTTACAGTTTCTATGTTCCCCTCTCTCGTTTGTCGACCGACGAACGGTCATAATGCAAACTGTATTACAATATTTCAAATGTGACAGTTTAAAAAAAGAACACCTCTCGTGTGTTTTAATTTCGTGATTTTTAAATGTTTATTTTGAAATGTTTAATTATTGTATTTGAAACGTACCTACGTAGATATTTTAATTTTTAAAACTTTTGTAAATGTATTGGGTACAAGTACTTCGTAATTTAAAGAAGTATGTTTATCGGATATTTTCTAAAATACGTATTAAATTTAAACACTTCGTTAATGTACTTTTACCTAATGCGTATTAATATATAGTACTCAGACAGCCTAAGCTCTTAATTCTACGAAGTTCTAGATGCTTCTACAAGAAAACACCATTAATACGTCAACATTTTTATAACAACCTATTATCTTACTACAGAAACAACAATAAATTGTTTATGTTCGTTGCGAAATACTCTCTTACTTAGTGTTATTACTCCGACCTAGTGCTGAAGTTATTTTCCATAAAAAAATCTGTGCTACACTGCTCAATCCCGTGCATGAAATTATCGCAATCGGAAAATGTGCTGCAAAATATTAACACAGCAAAAATAATCCGGTTAGCGTGGTTCCATCGAGTATGACGCCATCCAGCGTTGAGTTCGAAAAGTCATTTGTACGATTATCTGTCTCGCGGAGCACATCACGGCCAGCATTGTATGTAAATTGAATTAATGACGGTGCACTTGAAACCCTCTTTACTTTATGAATCGCTGTGGGAAAACGGCACGGTTCAAATTTCATGTATTTATACACGAATAACTAAACGCTTAATGAAACGGAATTTTGTCGCTGCATTTAGCTTTTTTTGTGACTGGTTTTTTGACTTGATTCTGAATTTAAATGTGTAATTTTACGAATTATCTCTTATTATGTACAAAATTACAAAAACAAAAGATAACTTAGTGAAATTTGAAGCGTCGGTAGCCTAATGGCTAGGGCGCCGGACTTGCGATCATATGGTTGCCGGTTCGAACCCCACCCATTGCACTACCGACGTGAACCCACTCGTAACACAAGCATTTAGCTTAGCACGAGGGGTTAACAAGAATACTAGCAATGTGTGACCCACATCGCTAGTAAGCTTTTTTTTAAAAAAAAAAAAAAAAAAAAAAAAAAAAAAAATCGAATACTTACTTAAACTTTACGTAAATTGACGTCACTATGCCTGATTGACCAGTCATTATAATAAATACCATTAAAGTAACAGTTTGATTGATATGACAGTAGATAAGGGGTCCTTTAAACGATTAGTTTTAATTTCATGAAGGTATAAAAATACTGTAATTTCTATTGTGTGCTCATGTAAGTGAAAGAATTGTTTTATAAGATTAAAGTTTTTTTTTGTATAAGCTACTTTAATTTATATAATACCGAAAACGCCTGATACTAAGTTCCAAGTAAAAAAAAATATTTATAAATAAAAAAATCATTCAAATCGGTTAAAATAATACTTTCCCGTTCTAATAATAAATAAACTCGAATTGGCTTCTCTTTTTAAACTTGATTGAAACTATAACACCCAATTTTATTAATCGTAATAAAAATAACACTAAGAAAAATGTGTAAGACACTCAAAAACGGGCTAGTCTATTATCCCGGTTATTACCGGAGATGTGAGATATGGTCAGCAAAGTGTTTTGCCTCGGGGGAGGGTACCTCACTAAATTCCTTCACTTTACGGAGCGAGGTAGCCATTAAGATTATGAATTTATGAAGCCGACCACTCGCTGAGATTTGCTTCGTACGGTAACACTTTAACCCAACTGATTTAATTCAACCACACTGAATTGTTACTGGAACGGTTTTCAAGTTTATATACAAGACGAAAATCTACATACATATATCTATATAATATATGCTATCTGCAAGTGCAGTAATGGCCTTGTGATATGACCATTGGACTGCTAAGTCAAAGGACTCGAGTTCGGATCCACCTCTGTCTTTTCGAGGTCATGTGCGTATAAATAATTAATCATCACGGGCTTAAACGGTGAAGGAAAACATCCTTAGGACACCTGCATGCCTGAGAGATTTTCTTGACGACATGCGAAGACTGCCAACCCGCAGTAGGCTAGCGTGGTGGACTATAGCCTAATCCCTCTCGTTGTGAGAGGAGACCCGTGCCCAGCTGTGGGACAATTTAATGGGTTGATGATGATGATGATAATTGCTAGTTGACCCGGCAAACCATACTGAAATTGCGAGTAAAAAATGGCGAGTGAAGGTAGAACGGTGAAAAATACGCCTATGCCTACAACCTTTTCTCAGACCTACCAAATTAATGCAGAATTTTCATAAAATTCGGTCGAGCAGTTTCGGAGGAGATCGATAACAAACACTGTGTCACGAGACTACGAGATTTTTATATATTAGATAATAAAAAAACTAACAACCCGATGACAGTACATTATAGATTGAAGAAAAACTAATATCTTTATTAGAGCAACAGAAGCTAAAGCAAATTTATTTCGATTGTTTTTCTGTCTGTGTACACGCATCAAGCAAAAACTACTGGACAATATTGCATGAGGTTCTCAGTAGTTTTTGCAGTCCAATGGTCTTATCACTGGGCTATCATTGCACTTTATAAGATAGGAGATATTTATCAACAAATAATTGAAAAAAAATTGCATCAAAGCTAGACTTTCCATGTACCTAACTCTGTTTCCAATTATTCGTCTCCGCCTGCCCTTTGAGAGTTTATTTGTTCAAGTTTCCTGATATAATATACCTACAAAAGAGAAAAAACAGCACTAGAGCAGTGACCTGGATTCACTAAAGCAACTTCTATTCGCATCACTTCATATCGATTTTACCATACGAAGCAACTCTAATTACACAATTAATGCCATTTCCTAAATTCCGAAAGCTAAATAGGCACATAGCATAACTTTTGGTAAACATTTGAGATATAAATTTTATTAAATTAAATCGCGACTACAAAGCTAAAAGTCCTTGGTTCGATTACCAGGTCAAGTAAAGTGTTATGTACAAACTGTTGGTGTACATTGGAAAATGGTACCCCTCTGCTTAACCTCTCGGGAAATACAGGCGAGATTTTATGTTATGTATAATTAAATTACATCTACTCAATGATACAAATTCCTAAAAGGGTTGGCATACTTAGGTAGGTAGGAATTTCGATATCAACTATTATTTTTTATGTAAGTAATTCTTTCGGACCCGATACATAAAATGAGTGAGGTTACAACCCTAATCTTTTAGTTTAGTATGCAGAAAAGGCAAAAGAACACAGCTTAAATAATAAAAATAATATCCTACTTGCAAATAAAAGGAGAATCTAGGCCACGACTAATTCTATACTCGAGCCCCATCGCAAATTGTAATTTTCTCTTACCCCTTATAACAGCAATTTATTCCATGATAAGAATCTTTTTAGTCCTTGCAAAAAGGAATCTTTGTTGGAATCGAACATTCCTTGGGCTGATTACCAAGAACCCAGGAGGCCAGATTTCATGAAGCCAATTGCCATTCACGGAAGACGAAAGTGATCGCTGGGGTGATATTATTTAAATGTAATGTTTTTTCGATACTTTTTAACTGTTTATCTTAGTTACAGCATGCTGCCTCGGTGGAAGAGGGGTTAAAACCATTGCATAAATATAACATAAAAATGTGTGAGTCCAGGTAAGTATGTTATGTTTTTGTACGGATCTAAGTCTTGTTCCCTAATGACTATTTATAAAAGTACAAAAAGCCTCCTTCTTACTCTGCGTTGAGGCTGGGCGCGAACTTCAATTTTTTTCTTGGTTTTTGAGAAGCTTTTCGGTTATATCACATTCTAGATACATGGCAGTAAAAATTTCGATATCAACAACAACTTATTCACAATTGAGTATTAAAATTTGCTTAAAAATTGCTATCATAGGAGATTTAGGTGTGTAAATTGTAATTTTTCGCCGAATCCACTAATTTACACCAAAATCTACGGCGATAACGATTTTTAAGCAAATGTTTTAATACTCAATTGTGAATAAGTTATTGTTGATGTCGCAATTTCTACTGCCATGTAGGGTAAAACATGCAGTAACTGGCCACTTAAGCACCTTGGCCAGTTCCAGTCATTGTAGATTCAATATAAATCGTTCAAATAATACTTCTGTCATATTGTTGATTAGAGAATAAAGCCATTTTTAAAAATAACATAATTAATGCAATAAAAATACAGTTTTTGTAATTTTTAAATATATTTTTCCAAAAATTATGAAATTTGACCAGTAATTAGCCGTTAAAATCAATAACTGGCTTAATATATTTCAGTTACTAGCCAGAACAAGAATTAGCTAAAATAAAAACAAAATTGAATCGTAGACCTATAAGAAAAATAACAAAACTATAAAAATATATCTTCTTCCATTACAAACACAAAAAACACTAAAAGCCCCAAAAATCTTGTTGCTATTGATTCATAAGACCATTGTCGCTTCTTCCAATACCCCAACCATATAATGGTACACTTACAACAATATGGTCTGGAATTATTTTGTATGGATATATTATAATGGGTTTACAAGCAAATCCCGCAGCGGAGAAACTAACATTAGAGTTTTTTTAGGTGAAGCCGTTTCGATTTCATAAGATTCTTGCTTCCTTCTTATGCTAGAACATTTCCTGTTTTGGGACAAATGCTAAACCCTGTTTCATCGCCATTAACAACGCGGCTCGGATGCTGTATAGCTTATTTAGCTGCTCCTCGTCAATATAGTATACCTCGTCTATTTAGTAGTAGTAGTGCCTGCTGGCATGTTTACATGCCCGACGACACGGGGGAGTACTCCCCTCCCGCAGAATATCCACGTCAAGTAGCAGTATGTATACTGCTGCGTTCCGTACGGTGAGTGTGGAGCGCCGAGGCCCAATTCCTCCCTCAGTCAGTCCGCTTCCTACTCCTTTCTCCTTCCCTTCCCTTCTCCTTAAATAGGCTCGGCAATGCATCTGTAACTCCTTTGGTATTGCAGATGTCCATTGGCGGCGACTACTTACCATCAGGTAGCTTGCCTGCTCGTTTGCGGATTTATCCCATAAAAAAGAAATATATAAGTCCGAAATTCCCGAAACCACTTGCGCACCTGCGTTAGTGGTTTCAGGAAATTTGGAAACCCTTCAGATGTCCGCACAGAAATTTCAGGATGTCGTTTTAGGAACGCATTGAACCACACGTTACCCAGGTTATTTTGAAACGGGTTTGGTCTCGGTTTCCCTTTAAGATAGTCCTGAACACATGTCTTTATATCATCCTTTTTCTATCAATCATCATCAAATCCTTGCCTGGCTAAAGTTTACTAAAGCGATTTCTTCAACCTCTGTTAATACAGGATTTGGCCGGACTTAAGTTTTGTTTCAGGGTGTTTTAATTTAAATTAAATAGGGCTCCTCGGAACCCCAAATAATTTGGCAGCGCTGCAAACAGATCCTTCTTTATTGTAAACGAAATTGACAGCTTTATCTATTGCTTTCTTCAAATATTGGCGCTTTTTAAACATACCTGATCATAATATATTTACGATGTGTAACTGGCCACCCAACTGGCCACCTATGCCAGTTACTAAAAAGACCTCACAAAAAGACACCAAATTTAGACACGGTATACTACACCTTATAACAATAAATTTTATGTAACAATTTTGCAAAACAGGCGATTGTTTAATTTTGTCAGTAACTGGCATAGGTGGACAGTTACTGAAAATGTCTTATTTTTTATTTCAGTTATTAGCCACCCCATTAAAACTTATTAATTACCAATAAATCAAAACAATCAGTTTACTATAATGATATTTTACATATAACGTAAAATCTTGTTAATTTACCATAAAGCTAGCAAGTGAAAAACATGTTTAATTGATATTTTGAAATGAACACTTCTCTTACCGTTTTGATAAACATCCGTATGGATTCAATCTTGTTCACCGACTTTCAAAATGTAACGAACTATTGGCGCTATGTTTTTAGGTATGATGGCGAAATTATAAACTAAAGTGAGACTTAAAAGTACAAATAATATTAACAAAAGAAAATAGATGGCGTTTGGCGTCTCGGTTTCTTATTTTGGACTGTTTTAGCGGGACCTGGCCAGTTATTGCAGATGGCCAGTTATACCTAGTTTTACCCTACCTAGAATGTGTTATAGCCGAAATATTTGCGAAAAACCGAGAAAAAATTGAATTTCGCGCCCAGCGTCGACGCTTCAGCCTTGACAGTTCTTCGGTAGTTTTTAAGAAGAAAGAGAGCATGCCTTGTACCGGCACAAATCCAAACTCCGAGCTGCTACGGAAAACGCAATAATACTTTGCTCGACCTGGATATCGGACCCAGGACCTCGGTTTCAACTGCCGCGCACTTGCTACCACTACACCAATGAGGTAGTTTTATTGGATTTCCTTTTTGTGCGTTAAATGTACAAGAAAACAGTTGTAATCGAATCACGGAAGTAAAGGAAAACATAGTTCGCGCACGAATAGTACGAATCAATTGAGAGAAGTGGATTGCTATGGTGCTTTTACTCAATGGACCAACCTCTAAACATTAATGTACTGTTAAAAGTAATACTTTGAACCACACGAAGAATATTTTGTAGATGTTACGAACTTAAATACAAATAAATAATATTTTTTGGGGGCGAGTTAATTGCCTTTAACCGGCCAGAAATCTTAACTCCGGGCTTCTACTGATAATTTCATAGAAAATTAATCAATCATCAATATAACTTCTCGATCTAGGACTCAGTAGCAAGCGCCTTGACGACCACACGACTAATGGACAGTTTTTTAATATAACATAGGTACCATCACGCCTTTACTCCCCGAAGTCCCCGAGTCCCCAAGTCCCCGAAGCCCCAAGAACACTTTTATTTGAATAATATTATGCAGACAGTCTTCTATAATACTACCTTGTTTGTGTAGTGCTCGCAAGAACGGCTGGCGAGCATAAGGTACTGGCTTCGATTTTCCGGTTGAGCATCTATCTATCTATTCTATATCTATTAATGCCGAACTGTGGGTGTATGTTAGTTGTTATTGTTGTGGGTAAAGTTATAAGTTACCTTTTCGGTAAAGGAGCCTTTTGGGCCAAAAACAACAAAAGACAAGAATAGAAACGATCTTTGTAATTGCTTATTTAACATCGAAAACTTCATGTAATTTATAGTAAAATATGTGAAACAGTTAATCCTTTAGGGTGGGAACACACTTACTTGTTTTTAGTTTAGATAAAAAAACGGATAAATAAGAATTCCATTTGAAGAAAACAAAATAAGAAATTTTGTTGTCTTTTGACAACTAAAAAACAAATTTATAACATACCATCACGCCTGTATTCCCCGAAGGGTTATGCATAGGTGTACTAATGCATACCCACACTTCGCCAGTATATTAAGGTGCCATGTACCTAATAGAGGGCGAGCCTATAAAATTTATAAAACCAGGATAATACATTTAAACATAACAGAACATAGTTATCATCACGCCTGTATTCCCCGAAGGATTGAGCAAATATGGACTTAATGTACACCCACAACTCGACAGTATGTTTTTGTCCCATGTAATCAGGAATATTCACGTAGCACTAGCACTTCTATAGGTAATATAAAAGCGTTATCGGGTATGATTGGGTTTTTCTGTTTAATAATTCTCAGTACCTAATACCCAAGTCGGGCTCAATAGATGGGGTCGAGTTTACCCTCAAGCACGTGAATTCTCTTCCGCGAATTGCAGGTGTACAACTCGACGCGCCTGTAATTCCCGAAGGGTCTTGATACCTATTAATTGAGTTCTCAGTGTACGGGCATGAAAATTGGTGTTATTAAATGAGGGCCTTTTTGGTAAAACTTTGCAATAAATGAAAAATAATTGATGGATTCATGAAAAACTATTTTAAACAAAACGTTACGTTTTATATAATCAAGGGCACAATAATTGTTCTAATGAGAAAGCTATGCGATATTTTGAATACAAAATGTTGATAGGTATGTCTTGTCGAATTTCTTTAAAAATATGATTTACCAGTCACCTAGGTATCACACAATTATAGGGATAAGGTACGTTAGGATTGCTGCATAATTCTGCAAAAGAACTTACATACCACCAACCCTGTATTCCCCGAAGGGTCAGGCAGAGGTGAACTTATGACTGACTTCGCTGGTATGTTCAGGTCCCATGTAATAGGGGCGACCCTATTGCCATTAACCGTGCACAAATCCAGACTCCGTGCTGCTACTGAGTACTCATAGAAAAACCTAATAACACTTTGCTCAAACCCAGGACCTCTAGCGTAGCAGTCGCGGTTAGGACCACTAGTCTAATGAGGCAACCCAGCAGTAGTCTGCAAAAACTTGGCAATTTCACTCTTGTCATATCTAATAGTACGAGTTAACAGTCACTTAGCAGTGATTTAGCAGACCTGGCCTGTGTGTACAGCCTTAAGTAAATTGGTCGCGTGCCGGCCGCGCGGCGCCGGTGTCAACGGCACGGCACGACGCACTGCGGCACGCCACTCAATTCACTGCCTTCCTTGTTCTTCTTTATTAAGACTTATGCATCGTATAATTATCCGACTGTTCTATTCCAATACGGCTTCGAGAAGTTTTTTTAGTCACGCCACTAGAGATGTTGCCAAATGCCAAGTTACAGCTAAAACTCGGCGCCCACTTACGCTCGCAACTTTACAGTGTCCCTGTTCTTTTGGTTTTGTTATTCACTCCAGTTTGCTGAAAATAAAATTGGACTATTGGGTTAAAGTACTTGTTACTAAAAACTAAAAATACTACCGAACAATAAAATTACGAGACCAATTTTCCTTTTTCTTGCTCAAACAGATTGAGAGCGAAAATAGTACTTATTAACATTTTGCTAAGTGTTTGTTTATTAAGGCAGAAGTGACGGTAGGTGAAGGAATGAATCCTAATCGTTTGTTGGTTTAGGATACGATAATGGTTCTTTGTTGCTATAAATGGATTTGGCCAGTATTGCCGTATACCGTCCACCGTCGGCAACAAATCAAAGAAAGCGCCTTGTAAGTCATGTGTTCGGCTTCCCACACCCGATAAATATGTGTCGTTTAATATTTCAGCGTGTGCGTACAAAGCTGTGCAATGCGCATTTTCCACAAAGCAAATCCCAAGAATTCTGTAAAAAGCTTACAGGAAAACGGAACTTTCCAAAAAGACATTTTATTTTTTTAAGCAGCCAGTATTTTTTAGATTATAAGTAATTCATCGTTAAATGTTGTACTTAGGTAATTTTTCTTTATTGAATAGAGATCATAGAACGCGATATACGTTCGTATTTTCTTTAGCATAAAAACTCCTTTATAAGAATTTACAGATCTGGAATAAAAAATCCCCGAGAACGGTTGACTTATGTTTATCAATTTAGACATCTTCAAAGAAGCGACGTCGCTCACTGCCAACGTATTATATTATAATGGAGCATGTTATGTCCTTAATCATTACATTCTTTGCACGTAAAAAATAAAACCTCCTCACAATCTTGACAGCTTTATATGAGAATATAACATACCCAAGTTACTTGTAACTCAGAGGTCCATGTAGAACCCAAACAAATTATTAATGTACCTACAAAAAAGATACAAAGGTTGGTTCCTGAGCTAAGTAACTTCACCCAAGTACGTGATTTGAAAGATTTTTTTATTTCGTTCAGAAATGAGAATTCAAACAGGGAAAACAATTCTTTTCATAACGCGTTCCGTTGTTTAGAATATTTGCCTCGGGTTCGGGCAATCGTCTAAACTAATAAACATCTGTTTTTATTAAGGGTAAAAGCCTTGAGAAATGTATAAATCTTTTTGTAATAAATTGTATTACGGTTATACCGAAATTTTATTGAGATATCGCCCGTAGGTTCGAGTCAAAGTTCTTTATTAAGGGTAATTACTTTATTGAAGATTAGTTTCTCAATTTATTTACCCGCAAGTTCGTCGGCATTTTTTCTTGAAAACAAATTGAATAAATTAGTAACATTTTCAGCTCGGTATGCTAATGTTCAGTCCGTCTGTCGATAAACATTAGTTATCAGTGGACAGCATCTTATTTTCTCCGGGCACCGAAGTTATAATAACGAACCAAATGACAGGCAGCAAGGATACTTAGCAAAACCATCAGGTATCTGTTTCTCATAAAGCCTACTCTCATTTTCGTTATGATGTTAATAAAAAGAAATGGAAAAGTTGTTCGTGTGCGCGTCAAATGAAAAAGTTATGGCACGTGATGATACTGCAAAGACAGTGGAGCCACCTGCCGGTACACCAAACTAATTACAAACTCCGTAACTTGCTCAAACACTAAAATATTCTACTAAAAACGTCACCTCGCGACGTACTCGAATAGAATAATAAATTTTACTTTCTGTGTCTCTTAGAATTAGCGGCTAATGCACGCTTCCCACCCTTTTGCTGAGCATTTGCGCTACGTTTATTTAAAAAAAAAATACCAAAAATAACTTTTGTTTTATGATACATTCTCTTGCTTTCAAAAAGGTAATGGAAACTTACAAGATGAAAGGCCATTAGATGTTCAAATAAAAATGTTTTTTCTTGTCTTTGATAACATCAAATAAAAAAGTTGACGATGCACCTAACATAATTGATTTATATTTTAGATTTTATTATTATATTTTGTTTATTATAATTTTGTGTTGATGTAGAAGTGTTAAGCGCTGCTGCTATGCGTAACATCCTGAGCTCAAGTCCCCGGTCGAGCAAAGATATTTTTGGGATTCAACCGACTTCAAAAAGGAGGAGGTTCTCAATTTGTCTGTATATTTTGTTTTTTTTTGTATAGTTTGTTACGCGATTTCTCCGCGAATTGTGGATTGATTTTAATGATTGTTTTTTTGTTTGGTAGGTCATACTTCAGAGTTCAAATTTTATCGAAATCGGTTGAGCAGTTTTATAAAAAATCAACAAAAATCAAAAAAATGTTTACATCGATGATATTATCGTTTACTCCGAAACATCGCTGTCTTATTGGAGCAGTGCGTTAAGTTGGCTAACAGTTTGGGAAGCCGGTGGCGAAAACAAAAGAACCACTCAAATAGAAGTCACCGACTTCCCAAACTGTTTTAGACAAAATTATTTTATTAGTTTTTGAAGGCGGTTTAACTTTTTTGTTAAAAGTAATTTTTCTACTATGAAATACACTGACTACCTATTATTACATGGACCTCTAAATATTGGAATAATAAACTGAGGGTAGGGAAATAATGAACTGAGGGTATGCACTAGTACGATGGGTAGGTACTAGTGCATACAGGGATGAGTATTAAGGATGATAGGCATGATAATATCAAGCCGCTATCTAGAAAATATCAACGATAATTTCGAGCCTTATTTAAAATAAAACCACTTTACGGATTTAATCGTATTTTATTTACGTACATTTGTAAATCCCACCAATTCAAACCTTTACTGTACCATGGCCATGGGCAGAAAAGTGACTTTATTTCAATATGATTTACTACTCAGATAGTTAACCTAGGCTTCGCCCGCATAGCGTACAGGTAATTCCGCAGGTGAATACTGCTTGACCCAGGAATCGAAACTGGATCTGTTATCCAGCAGTCGCACTTACTACCACTAGACTAAAGAAACAGTATTTCTTAAAGTCTCGTCCTAATATTTCACGTTCATCCCATCAAATAGGAATGGAACCGAGTGGGAGTTCCACTCGGTTCCACACATATATCATAATCTCACACATAAGCTCGAGCGCGTAATTAAATAAAATCTGACACTTAACCACCGCCCGCCGGCGTGGTTCTTAGCCCACAGTTCATTTAATATGTTCAACACTTAGCGGTCCACTGAACAACGTTGTCAACATTATTACACCAGGATTGAACACGCCATAAAAATTTAATGTCTTTAAACTGCTATTTATGCGTATCGGACGTATTGAAAGTATTACCTTAGTACTTCTGTTTATAAGTTGGAGTGATATGAAACTAGAAACATTGGATTTTTTTGGCTTTATATAACATGGCCCCATAATTTTTGGTATCAGCCGTATAAAAATTTAGATATTTCCTGGACGAGCGACGCCCACGTTTCACTTAATCTAAATATAGTCTTATAACCAGCGTCAGATTATCTGACGTAACGATATCCAGGCCCTGAGTCATAGCTCTCTAGGGCGGCCCCCGACTCATACTTTCAAAGTTCATGACCATTAAGAGATTTCTCCGTTCTCTTTGGTCGATGGTTTAGGAGATAAATAAGATGTTCCGCCCAATAAATTGTGCTGTGAAAATTTTACCTAACCGGGGAAACGCTATGTGTTCACCAAAAGTCTGTGCAATTATGCATTCCGGTCTGCTAGATAGGGTTGTTTTGTGATATTGTTTAAAAAACATTCTTACAATTCCAACTTATTTTACTTCAAGTACTTTCACACACAGCGTATTAGGTATAAACATACATACATATTAAATTTAAATTGAATTACACAAATTGTCTTCTAGGTACATAATTACGTAGGTATGGCAATAACGGCTTAACTCGGCATTAACAAAATATAAGGTATGCTTACTTAACGATATGTAAATACAAATGAAATGTAGACTCAGTATAATCCAATGTATTATATTAACCAAATAAATACAATATTTATTGGACTTAAAGACCAAAAAATCTGTACTTTTATTTTCTTTTGTGGTTACATTTCTTTGAAACTGGAATTATACGTTGTTGTTCCTATCTTTGATGAGGTGGAAAAATCCTTCTTTCCATGAAATCCTAACAAATAATTCTTGTATCTACTATTATTGATATCTATAAGGTAGATCTACGTTCTCCATAAATTGGTATTAACTTTGTTATTTGTCTTCAGTGAGCTTATAGCTGTAGTATTAAAGTGTCTGAAGTATGTACTTAACGGGAGGACCCTTTCCCTTGAACAACTCGTAAATAAGTGGAATAAAAACAACTTTGTATTACTAAACTCGACGTCAACAAGACTGGAAATTTTACAGTAAAATTGATTGTTTTAATAATGTTTTACTACTATTCGGTTCTCTTATCGGGTTTAAGAATAAGCACATAATCATTAAATGTCCCACCGCAGGGCAAGAGTCTTCTTTAATAGTGAGAGGGGTTAGGCTATAGTCCACTATGCTAGCCTACTATGAGTTGGTAAAGTTCACACGCCGTCGAGTAAATCTCAAGCATGAAAGTCAGATATGCTTGGATTTGAATTCAAATTTGTTCAATGTTCAATTCACAAGACTATCATTACACTTTATAAAACGAATTTTAAAACAATAAACCCCTATTTGCCTATACTCAGCTTCAAAATCAGGACCTTAAATGCAGTTTCGCTTTTGTCACAGCTAAACCCATGACTCATTTACTTTCTGCAAGTTATACTGGTATGAGGAAGTATCTTACACTCATAGTTATGACTTCAGTACTTAGTTTTAATTAATTATAATTAATTTAAGGCAGGGTTGGCTTTAAACATAAACACAAAAGTTTCGGCAGTAATCAGACCTTATATGGCTCAAGTTTGTCTAAAACAATCAAGTTGCAGAATGTAATGGAGAAGAATCGGAAACAGTAGCTATTACCAGGAATTAAGTTTGTCAGTTGTCATATAGAGTAGCTAACTGGCTGTATAGCCAGTTAGGAATAGGCATACTAATATAATCTTATTGTTTTGTCGATATTTTTCTAGTCCACTGCAATTGGTAGAGGATTTTTTTCATCTAACCAGGCACAAATTTCACTGGGCGATAATTTGATGACCAAATTAACTCACCTTAAGTACGGTTCGGTCTTAACTATGCCATTATTGTCTAAGATAATAAATTAAAGTCATACCATTTGCATCCGTACTTGCTGTACCAATGGTAATATTAAGCTGTAATAATTCATTGAACTGTGTGCCTCATTAGTCTAGTGGTCCTAAGCGCAACTACTATGATTTATCTTGCGTTTGATTTCCAGATTAAACGAAGTGTTATTAGGGTTTTCTATGAAATTCTCAGTAGCAGCTTGTAGTCTGTATTTGCTCCCGGTTAAATGGAAATAGGCTCACCCCTATGACGTGGGATCTAAACACACCGGCGAGCTGTGAAAGTGTGGTCATACCTCTGCCTAACCCTTCGGGGAAAACAGGACTGATGGAATGTTTATATTCAAAATGAAATTTAAAAGTTTCCAAAGCTTCCCAATTAATTTTCGAAGATCCCAAATCCTTCGTTATTGACTAATAACAACCAAAAGTTGTAGCCTTACTTTTAATTAGCTTTGTTATTAAGGCTAACATTGGCGCTACAAATTGGCTAAAATAATGTAATCCTATTTGTGGTCAATGCACGATTAACACTCGATAACTATTGACAAAATAATCTCTTTGTAAGTAAATAAAGTTATGTTCAATTTAATTATAGCCAATAATAACAATAATGCTAGGTGAACGACCTCTTCATATGATTTTAGTTATTGAATTTGCTATTAATATGGTCATAGATCATTTTAACCAATCAGTTTTAGAGACGATAATTGTTACCGTAAAGTTTTAATTATTAATTAAATTAGTCAAAATTTCATAAATAATATTTTCCTCTCAGAAAATTAATAAAAGAATTGAATATTTATTTATTATATGTTCAAGATAATGTTTCTTATGCCTAAAAGAATCCCAAATGAACAATTATGGTTTCGTGACTTGTTAGGTGTAGAACCGGCTTAGAAGCTTCCCGTACAAACAGTTTTCTGCTCTCCTGAAAACTTGGCAAAATTAACTTGCGTGATGCGTGTACAAACCAACAAACGGGCAAACAAATTCAAAAAATTGTTTTTTAGGCTTCTGTTGCTCTAATAAAGACGTTTTTCTGCATTATCTTTAATTTATATTTTATTTATAACATGTACAAACCTGCAGATATGTTTGTGTTTTTCAATAACCGCTGAATGAATGAAAAAACAAAAGTACCTACGTAGAATAAAAACAAATTCCAGCTACTTTGACAAAAGTGTAAATTGGATTCGTTTTTTTACAAATATCCTTTTTGTATTATTTAATTTTTTGTATCAATTTTAGTATTATTTAAATATTTCCCATTCATACATTTATTTATGTGTCTCGTTTATCTATGGTCCTCATAAAAGATCCTTCAGAAAAGATAGGTTTCTATGAGAATGTTTGGAAGACTGAGAGGACGCAATATGGAAGCTCCTCAGCCTCCATTCCAGTTATTGACCACTCGTCTGGTCAATTGACGCTAAAACGCAATATCCTGCTACGAGTGTTTGGATTTCTATAATAATAACTATCATGGTTTTCTACCATACATTTATTGATGGTCTTTTAATGAAGCTACGGAGATATGCATGTTAAGGAGGAAAGTTATGAATTTTCTAGTAAAAGAAAAAATAATATTTTAGGCACGCGTCCCTCCGTATACTTAACGGGGCGATGCAGGTTCGACTCATACTGGATATTGTATTTTTTGTATTCAGTAGGAAAATCGTATCTTTGGAGTCATTTCGCATTATATAATGCAAAAATATAATAAAAAAATAACAAGTGTTATATTATAAATTCGAATGTCACTCCCTGTCTCTACCTGCCTGTTTGTAACTATTCCTTACCTAAACTTTTATAAAATTTGGCAGACCTAAATTTCGTCCTTTACACACAAATTTAAATATTTTTATATGTTTAGGTACTTAGGTAAATGAACATCGCTGAACTCGGATATGTGACAGCTGACAAAATTTCGAAAGATGGTTATTTCGAAATGTTGGTTAACACGTTTTGCTTATTTAGGTATGTATAAACAAGAAAAAAAAAATTAAAATATATACATACCTATTATTTGTTGTCGACAATATTTTTGTTTCGTTACCATTTTATTATACCTGTTATTATCTACGTTGTATATGTTTAGATGTTTAAATAATGTCGGCCCATTAAAATACTACTTATTATACAGACAAGACGCATAAATTAAGCGTTTACGTTCGTTCTCCGAGTGGTTAGCATTGCTAAGGAGTATCTTATGTTCGTTTATGGTGTGATGGGATCCATAAAACGATATTGCACTTTGATAGGCCGCAGAGAGAGCTTAAATGCATAATTACTTGTCCAGTGCCAGCAAGGCCATCTACTGGCATAAAATTAGTATTTAAGTATATCTCGTTTTTTAATAAATTGTATAAACTCATAGGTTTTGCAGCAATACTTGTTTGTGACAGGTAGAGTCATCCCTTTGTATATGTTCGTTTCTCATTTAATTACTGTCACGATAATCATCAACATCAACACCTCATTTGTCCCACTGCTGAGCAAAGATTAGGACCGTAGTCCACGACGCGACGTTGGCGCGGATTTGTGAGCTTCACACATGGCTTACCCCATAATATATTTAACCGATAACTTGTATGTTGAGTGTAAAACTGTAAATGTAAGTTGGTTTAATAAATACATAAATAAAATATACAACATCGTATTCTACAGAAATGAGTGTTTCTGGTAAATATAATGTAATCCGTAAACTGGCTATTTTCGAGACAATAGATGAACTAACAAGGCTGTAAAGGACTAATAGACAATGTATATGTAGTAATTAGGACTAACGCAATTAGCAAAGTGGAGTAAATAACACATTAAGCTCGGCTCGTAAGAATAAGTAGAAGGTTTATGGATTTCTGTTAACGGAGTTGTTGGGTCATATTGACTCATAGACAATCTGGAAACATGTTACTTAGTATTTATCATGAACTCATTATATTTTCCCATTAAACACAAGTGAGAGTCCCGAGCTCAGCAGTAGGATAATATAAGGGGTCATGTGGTCCTATAATGAGAGGTAGGAATATCACCACTTATATGTTTAAGTTAGTATGTTTTTTACCAGTTAATTATGCCGTAGTAAAAATGTATTTCGTCTTAGTGGAAACATGAGTAAGTACAGCACATCAGGTAATACAAAACTGTCAAATGTCTCCAAATGATTTGAAACCCTAAAATGTTGATATTATGTTCAAAATCAACTGAGAAAATTTAACATTTTGTAGTAACTTGATGTGCTATCCACCGTACATGTTTTAGAGAGTATTTTAAAATAATCATATAGGTAATTCATTCTTAAAATCTAAAGGATAATTGAAAGAAAACTAGTTTCTTTTAACTGATAATTACGTTTTATTGATTTCCTGACGTTTCGAATCCTTTACCAAATACTTAACATGTAGTTTTATATGAGTGTCTGAAATTCACATTGTAAGTTTCAGTAACCAGTATCTTAAATTTAATTTAATTTAAGATACTCTACATGACTGGACATGTCCAGGAGTTCGTATGTTAATAGATACGTACATATTTAATTCAAACATACTATTCCTGTTTATTCACATTTTGAATCTAACTGTAAACCTCCATCTTTATGAAGTTCGCTGTTTACAAACGTATGTACCTACGTTGGGTGGAAAACTAATTAATTATAAATACTGAAATGAGTTTGTATGTTTCATATTAATGGCTCGTGTATAACTTATTTGACTAGGGTACAGTGGGTAATTACTTCATAGCTTTCAGAGAGGTCAAGTATGAAATAAAAAAACTACGTTAATTTTATAACAATTAAACCCTAATTAAAGAACACAAAGACAAACTTTAAAAAAGGAAAGGAAAAATTTACTAGCAATGTGGGTCCCACATTACTAGTAATCCCCTCGTACTAAGCTAAACGAGTGGGTTCACGTCGTTAGAGCAATGGGTGGGTTTTGAACCAGCAACCACATGATCGCAAGTCCGACGCCCTAGCCATTAGGCTACCGCCGCTTCAAGATTTTATTGTTTAAAGAGGAAACGATCTTTTGAAAAAGGCATGGAAGAGCGAAAAAAGTGCGGTATGTAGTTACTGCCTGCCTCTGTCGAAAAAAGTCTAAATGTATGTATAAGTAACCATTTAATACCAAGTCATTTTCTACATATAAAAAAAAATTAACCGTGCATCTAAATTCATTTTCATATTACGGTTTATTTATTAATAAAATTACCTAGGTATTTTTATATTTGATTGCCTTAACTTAATCCACTATATAGATATAGATACTAATATCTTGCATATATTCCTAGATTAGGTAACGTTGATCATCAATAATAATATGCGTAATCAGTTAGAACCAAATGTGGTTTTAACACAAGTGATTAATATGTGATTAATTGACACCAAATATCAGCATACAAATTAATGCATTACCATTTCTGTCCATTCAATCCCCGTCCTTATTATCTAAACTACACGGGGTATGTAATCACGGAAAATTAAAGCCAAAATACAGTGTGCATAAATTGACGAAACGTGCTGCTATTTCGACAAGCTTATGTTACAGATTATCACAAAACGAGCTTTATTAGATAAGGTGAAGGCTTTGCCCGCAAAATTCAAATTTCAATGGTTTTTTTTTTCGTGTTTCGACGATTATAGACCTATTACTTCATTTGTTACTATTGTAGACTAGCTTCTGCCAGCGACTTCGTCCACGTACCTAGTAGGCAAAAAGTCCTATCTCATGTGGTATTCAGTATGTGTATGTGGTATGTGGTATTCAGTGTAATAAACTGTGTGCCAAATTTTATACAAATCAGTTCAATAGTTTTGGAATGTAACAAACATCCATCCAGACTTTCCCATTTATTGTATTACGTATAGTACAACTTATAGCCTTCCTCAATAAATAGGCTATTCTAACATATTTTTTCAACAAACTCTGCCTCTTTATAATGTTATCATAGATTTTTTAATTGTAGATTCCTGGCAGAAGTACGTAGTAAACAATATACTCGTAGTTAAGTACATTTTGTACTCTGCTTATAATTTGTAATCATTGCTACATAATATATGTCCAAACACTGTGTAGATTTTCAACAATTTATTACGTGTTGTTTTTAACGCTTTGAATCGCACATACTCATTTTTTTTTTATTCTGGGAGCTTTATTATCCAGCTAGTTCGATTTTAAACTGTATTTCAATGGAACAGGGCTCCTGATGCATCTCAGATGCGACGCAGAACTCCAATGCAAACGTGGACTGCATTTTTCAGGATGAAGTCGTGAATATTGTATCATTAATGTTGCATGTGTGTGTAATAAATAAAGTTTAAAAAATCGCAGAAAGTAAATAAAATCTGAATGTCGCCGGCGGAGTGAGAACATCAGCCTTAAGCTATCGGATTTTTAACATAAACCATTTTGAATACAGTTTTGTTCGTTGAACAGTTTTTGGTTGAGTGCGTCATGCGATTTTCCTTCCCGAGTTCCGGACAAAAATTGGATAAACGGAACATTTATAGGATTGCTCTGTGACTGTTTGTATAGCTAAGGGTACTTATAGTTTTATTTTCTGAAAACTATTCTGAAAATTCAACATCAACGTTTAGCTTCAAATCAAAGTTAAATTCAAAATCTGGTAAGTCGTTTTTGCGGTTATTTTCATTAATTGCACCATTGGTCTTGTGGTTGCAAGTACGTATGAGGTCCTGAGTTTAATTCTTAGTTCGAGAGAAAATATTATTGAGGTTTCCTATTGAGTTATTTTTAAACAGCTTGGAGTTTGGATTTGTGTCCGTCTAATGGCAATAGGCGCCCACTATTACATGAGAAATGAAATTATATTTATTTCTGTAAATAGATCATTCAAAGACACTTTAACAAGTCAATGTTTTTTAAGCTAGTTGGCGTCGGCTTTTCCTATCTGAGAGGTAGATATACCAGCGAAGTGGGAGACATTAGTACACGTCTGCCTTACCCTTCGGGACATACAGGCGTGAAGATACGTGCTATGATAATAACTACAAGGCTGTTCATCCCGCAAACTTAAATTGAGCATTTAATTACGAAGACTATTTGGTCTGAAACTACAAAAAGGAAAATTAAGATTAAGAAACTTTGTATGACAGCTGTTACAGTGGTGAGATTTAACTTTAATAAGTATTTATGATTTATGTCAGAACACTTATATTATTGTACTAAGTAATTTAAAATGGTCCCGAAGGAAAACTCTCAGAAGCGTCTCTCCCTCGTCGTAACGCCCAATAAACTTTTAAAATATATGACACGTAAAGCCCACTAGTTAAAAAGGGGAGGGGACTAGACAGATCCTCTTAATAATATACATTATATCGGAGTATCTTTATGTAAATAGACAAAAACAAAATAGTTAAGCAGATACCATTTTCTCTGCTGATTGTGAATCGCTTTTTTTATTACCTATTGACGAGTTATCCCTTCAAGCCCTATTTTATAGATACAATGTAAAATGTATTGTTTCGGTATCAGGAGTCCGGTATAGGCGTTGCTGAATTAAATCATACCTCAGCCTATTAATAAGTATGAATTGGCACTTCAAAATATATTAAAAAACAATATCACCAAAAATTTATAAGTCCATTGATTAATTCGAGTTTCGATTCGATTTTTTCTTAGCAAATGATACTTTTTCGACTCCTAAAAAAATAAATCCTCGATGACACGGAGTAACTTCCATTGAAACCCCACATTATCTTTAAAAATAATCAAACATAAAAGCAAACATCAAAAATTCAAGCACAACATGTTTTGTGATGCTAGAAATTCAATATTGTCCCAAAAAAATACACTATCTTGTTCTCGAAACTAATTTATCTAAAATGAATACTAAATGTTTAACTGAAAATAATTAACAAAACACTCGACGTCATGAAAAAAGCTTTTTGTGTAAATATAAATAAGATTTGGGTTCAATCGCATAAGTTTGTATCGGCCCCTTCATTTACATATCAATCGGCATTACCTATGTTGGTTAGGGCTCTACTCGCACCCCGCGGTATGTCCTAAACATTTTATTACATTCCATGCACGTAAAATATAATATCCCTACCCACACTCCGATGTACGCGTTGTGAGCAAATATCTAAATGTAATTTCCATGAGTTGTCCCCGCAATGTTTTCCCAGAAAATATTAACATGTAGGGAGGGGCTGAATCTCTCCTAAGTAAGTTGCAAAAAATGTACGTGATTTTACTTCAAAGTCCCTTTTGTCTTTATGGAGGGAAGGCATAAAAGTACAGACAGGAGAATGGCACATACGAAAAAATTACGCAGCGTAATGATGATGTGCCCGCACTTTCCTTGAAAACAAAATATTTTCTCTTTACAGTGACAGAAACGTATTCAACGAGTTTTACTGTCGTGTGTACCTACGCACGCGGGGAAAAACAAAAGACTACGTTGCTAACTTACCTAAGTACTTTTATTTTATGAATTTAAATATCGTACGCCTATTTTCTGTACCTACTTAATATACTATACTACAATACGTGTCTCCGCCTACGTAACAAGCCAATTTGATTTTATTTTTTGGAAAAGTAAGAATAAGCAAGTTTTGTGCCGAGGTCAATTACTATTGAGCTGTTTTGTTTTATTTATTTTTTTATTTGCAAACCAGGCGTTTCAGTGCCAGCTTATTAAAAATGCTTTTATATTTAATGTGACTTTTTCACGAAAGCCTTAGTGCGTAGAAACCTTGAAATGTGGACTTTAGTTTAAAGCGTCAGAAGTTAGGTACCAAGCGATTCTATGTAAGTTTTACTGTAATTGTGTGGAATATAATTGTAATATCTACCAAAGATTATTATTGATTCTTACTTTACACTTTTGTAAAGCATTATCTACTAGTTAACCTTCGACCTCAGATCAAATAAAAACTTCTTATTTGATCTGAACCTTCGACTAAAAAAAAAACAATTAAATTATACTAAAAAGATAAATAAAAATAACAATTATCACCTCCGTAAGAAAGAAATATGATAAATCGAATACGAAACATAATTATTCTATAGAATAATAAATTACACACACAATCATGTTCACAATAAATCTACCACTAACGCCATCTCATTTCGACAGGTGAAACTAAACTTCAAGAGACACTCAAGTAAAGTTTACGGACCAATTTATTATGAGTCGAAACACTAACTTAGTTGAGTGAATTAGAAAAACTACGAGCCATAATATGGTTAGAGCGATATACCTCCACATTTTGATGATGACATTAGGGGTAATAAAAGAAAAGTGCGATTACTTGCGGCCACGGGAGGTCGTTCGGATCGCTCAGATCACACCGGGAGGTTAGAGTGTAGGAAATTGTCTAATGCTGTTACTTAAATAACTACTAATGCACTCAATTTTATGTTTACCGAACAAAATAGTACCTAGTAGAAACGGCGCGTTCATATTAAGTGGAGCGTGCTTTGTTTTACTCGTAATTACAATTGCAATGTAACTGGGAATTATTTTAACATGAAACACGAATGCTTTTGTAATATGGATTTTTAAATAACACAGGTGTGTATAATAACTTTTATGTTTCAGACTATATTTTTAAAAACTCTAAAATAAAACTATTGCACTATTACAAACTGCGTTTAATCCAACAATTTGCGTATTTTATTAATAAAAATAATGGAAAAATTTTAAATATCTGCATATATTATATTAGGCTTAACATCACCATGCTTTGTAGTATAGTTTTGTTAATTCGTCCGTTTGTGCGTTGATCCATCTGCAAGGTTATTATGCGTTAGCCCAGACCTCGACCTATGGATGATGGTGGATATGGTGAGTCAGAAGCCCATAAAGCCTATCAAACGGTAACTCCTTAGGACATCAGTATTGCCTTAAAAAGGGAAACCGAGCCCAACATAAGTAGGTCGAAAATGCAAGGATGATGAGGACAAAGTCTTACTTTCATCTTCTAAACATTGTAAGAAGCGGGTAGGTTTTTTAGCCTAGAGGCCAAGCAATGAACAGCAAAACCTAGATACAACTAATACCATCATAGGTACTGTTACGAACAATTTTCTCCTCCATGTACGTGGTAATTACATCGTAATTCCATTGAGACTTAGCATTAATGGCGACTATGACAAATGGCTCAATAAAAATGTCAGCCTGTAATCAGTGCAGGGCAATGACCGTACTTTATATAGTTACGCGTATTGATCACGAGTATAATTTATACTCACTTACGATTTAACCGTCAAGTGTTGCTGGGTATCTGGCGGCTCCCAATAGTATTTAAATTATTAACCTTTTGAACGCCATTGTCACATATATGTAACAAACGAAATCTTACCCTGAACGCCAACGTCACAAATATATGACAAATATACGTCGCACCATAATATGAAATAAACAATTTAATCATTACTTTAGTGTGTTTTCACTACTTTGTGGAATTTGACAGAAAAAGTGGCCTGGCGTCAGGGGTACGGCGATACGTTTATTCTCTGGCGTGCAAAAGGTTAAGAGGAAGTTTCTTAACGATCATATTTAAGAATTTTTTAGACAAGAAGTCCATGTCTTTCTTCTTGTTTAAATTTTTCTGTAATCTAGGTAGATTACAGAAAAAAATGTTGAATTTAGGTAAATTCAACAAAATTGACTCAGCAGTTTTGGTGTGAAATCGTAACAAACAAATAGATAGATATATATCGTTTTAAATTTATAATATGTATTAAGTATTGATTTGTATGCAATTGAAGCTCGAAATATGCTATTGACAAATGAGGCTTTACTGTTATTAAAAAATAGATCATAGAAATGAAATAAATTAAGCAATGTAAGTAAAAGTGCGTATATTGGTGTGGTTGCCATATTGGCCTTTATTGTAATCCATTGGCTCGACAGGGTCAACCGTATGGCAGCAGGCCACAAATGCAGTAAGCCGTGTTTTAGTTTACGAGCGCCGCGTATCTTGGCTTTACGATGACAGCGACTGCTGCCGTCGTGGCAATAGAGCGATACTGGATGAGGCCCGAAAGTTACATTTTACTATAGGTAATGTCTGTCCGTTTGTCACGTTTTCACGTCCAAGCCGCTAAACCAATTTAATGAGTTTTGTTGTAGATATAGATTGGACCTAGGAAAGAAAAGTCTCAAAAAGTCCTTTAGGATGGGAGTGAGATGACAGGCATCCGCTTAGAGGAGGGCCTCTAAATAGACATACTAGTGGATGCCTCGCGGAGCGCTAGCGGATAACATATCAATATGTAAAGATAGTTATTTAAACAAAAAACCTTTGGTCTTCAACTTTTCTTAATTCATATAATTTTTTAAGCCGTGTCTGCTTTTCTTTCTTTTAAAAAATAATAATATATAAACTTATAGTTAATAGTAATAATAATAGCGTAGCTAGCGTCACCGCCAAGTCATACGGAATAGAATTGTTGTCATACATACATAATTACATACAGTATATAGTTTTAGGCAAACATGTTATTCTATTTTAATTCGTAGCATCATTGGCTTATAATATGATTAAAATTAGCATGGGACAGCCTAAACAAATATTTTTATTTAACACATAGGGTTGGGCATGTAACTGCTTTGTGCTTTAAAATGGCATAAACGTATAAGATTAAGAAAAATAAGATTAGTAATTTATCAAATTAAAAGCGTGCAGCGATTTTACTTCATTTCTAGATAGTCATAGTGTTGTTGCCTGTCTTAAACTTGAATCTATAGTGCCTGCACTAAGTCTGAGGAAAGTGTTTGAAAAATGTAAAAGAATTCTTGATTGAGCCCGGCCGCTCTGCACTTTCCCTGCAAATTCTTTGGCTAGATTAAAATATTTTTAATGCAAGACCATTTTCTGCTGCGTATTCTTGTACAATGCGAAAAGTAAATTTCGAATTTCACACTTATGTTCAAGGGTTGCTACATTTGTATACCTATGTGTAATATATACCTACCGTTCCATAATTCTCGCAACGTTATTGGATAAAGGCATTTGAGCAATGTTTAACAGCATACCAACGATTAATTTCAGTTTTTCACATTCCCTAGTATTAAGTTAAATATTCTTTAGTCTCTACTTGTACGCACATCATAATGAGAAAAATCACTATAGTTTCACTTGTTTACCTAGAGTTTAAAGGAATTAAAATTTTCAAATACTGAATATTTTAAAATATTAAACCAAATGCCTGTACCTATATCCCTAAGAGTTTATTTTTTATTTAAATTAATTAGGTTAGTACTAACAACCACATAAAACTAAAATCAATAACAAGCTTGAAGCGAAATTTTTTGGGTGTACGCTTGACCGCCAGTTCGCCTGATGTTAGGCGACACTGCGATCTACGAGTGACAGACCGAACGCGAGTAGTGTTAAACTATCGCGTTCGGTCTGTCACTTCCAGGTAACTCATACCATTGTGTCGTCAGGGCTTCTAGGAATGCTGACATCGCACTAGCTTCGTACTTTCGTAATGGCTAAACAACATGTTTGCTTGAGGTTTGCTACTTAAGATCTCAGAAAAAATAGTTCTATAACTGACCTATTGGATTAAAAAATATAGCATAGTGGCTTCTTTAATTAGTCCAATAACAGGAAAAGGCTAATTCGCAAAACCGTTTTTTATTTCGAAATCTCGTAATTCAAGACAGAATACTCTTATTAACGTCTCTTAATATCGTTGAATAATTAAATGGTAGTAACTAAATAATTCATCTCAACTCTCAAACAGAAAACATTATTTACTAAATAAATTCCGAGCGAAACTTAATTGTGCAAAAATACGACGCAGCGAAGGAAGGGCGAGTAACTCGATTATCGGATCGGTATACCCTCGGACAAAAGTGGTCGTATCCCCCCACAGAAGCTTCGTTTAAAGAAGTAATTACACGAACAGCAAGTTTGGACGATCTTGTGGTGACGTCATTAGTATGCGACGCACGTCACGCCCGACAGAGGCGATAACGCAAATTCGTTTGCCCGAACATCTCGCTAATAGAGTTTCACTAATTTATAAGACCGTTAAGCCGCAGCTCGACCGGACCTGCGTAAAACTGTCCGCGGCGGACGTAAAAAGGATTTCATGGTAGACCCTGCTACATATTTGATGGAACTCAATCTTTCGCCGCGCCGCGCCGAGGTAAGCACACTTAATTATGAACAACTCCTGTGGAATTATACGAATTGTTGGCTCCCCAAGTCTGTGCGAAGATGTTGTTTTATTTTTTGAGTTTTATTTATCTAACTTACTCAATTCGAGCTGTGATAACCTTGGGGACAACCATTGGACTGCCAAGACGTAGGTCTCGAATTCAAATCCAAGGTACTCAGATCTGATTTTCGTAATCATGTGCATATTAATAATTATCTGTCACTTAAACTTAAGACGTCGAAGGAAAACATCGTAAGGAACCCGCAATCCTGCGGATTGTCTCAACAGTGTCAGAAGTCTGTCAACCCGCAGAAGGCTAGCGTAGTGGACTATAGCCTAATCCCTCTCTCATCCCAGTCTGAGAGGAGACCCGTGCCCAACATTGGGAATGTAAATACGTTGATGATAAAAACTTACTCAATTCCATCTCTCTCAAATCTCAAATTCATTCTCTCCCTATACGGTAGTTGGTATCTGTTTTGCCAAACAAAACTCAAAATAACAACGCTTTTGCGCTGGAAAAAGAGAAAACTCAAATGGTTAAAATAAATAAAAAGCATTCTGCTATTTTCCAGAGTCTCATGTGGATTATGATAGACCTTCTTAATTAAAATCTCGATGTACTTATAAGCCACAAGCCGGCGCCGCACCTGGGGGGCTCTAAATTACTTAGAAGCTGCACTACCTACCTCAAACGAGACGATAAAAAATATGCATATAGTAACTGGCTACGTCATACACAATGTGAAAGTAAAACTTTGTTTGTGATAGGTACCACATTCTGTTTGTGGTGTTTTAATTATTTCATGGAAAATTTAATGTTACGTACGTAATCTTCCCTATATTATTATTATAAGTAATTTCAGTAAGAGTTTCTTGCCAACCCTTCTCCATAAGATCCATTTTTTGGAACCGTACAACTAGTTTTTGCATTTGTTACCTTTTAAAAGTACAAATTTTAATGGTCTAATTGCTATAAAATATTTTGAGTTGACTTTGCAGTTATCTCATTTTTCCCTTTTCCATGTCATTTTTATTATATCTTTTCCTTTTCCTTTTTTTATTTTAATTATTTGTGCATCTGAATCACCTTAAGTTTGTCTATAGAGAACGCCTAATGACATTAAAGTCCGCCTAACTATTTTTTTTTATATAGGTACCTATTAAGTACTTATTCAATAAATAAAGTTGCTTAATAGTTACGTTTCAATCAATATTTAAGTATATTCACTAAAATGTAACTAAGTATACCGAATTATACTTAGATAAATAATAGATACTCCGATTTCTGTAACAAAAGAAACGTTATTAAACCTTATTTTCGTAATTAATTGCGTATTTATTATAACAAGAACAAAGTGGTATTCTAGACTGTAAGCAAGCCGGCTTAATAAACTAAAACGACCTCTCTTCTGACATCAATTTCCCAAAATTGCTGTCTCAGAGTCAGATTAAAATAATTATGTCTCAGTAAACCGTTACGTGCCGGTAAATATTCATAATTTATTTAGAAACATGGGGGTCTTGCAAGCCTGCGCGTTTACTTGACTCCACCGGTCGTTACATCGTCTCAGCCACTTTATGTTAAGAAAATTTCATTTTATAACGTCCGTGTTCCCCAAAATGTAGGTCTAATTCTGTTAGGCGACGTTTTGTTGGGAATTTTAAGAAATTATTTTGTACTAACGACGCGCCTTGACTTTGTCCGGATTGAATATTATTTATAAGATAAAAATGTGGAAGGAAAATTAGATTGTATAGGATGTTGATTCATGTAGGGACCCTACATGATATCTAATTTTAATGAAAAAAGTATCCTATTTATTAGTACTTTTATTTTTTTATTAAATTTTAAATTTTGTGAATAAGTTATATTCTGGGGTAAAATGTAGCCTATGTTTTAAGTTGGACCTAAAGGAATACATCGGTGAAAGCTGCATTAAATTCCATGCGGTGGTTTTTGCGTGAAGCGGGTACAAACATACAGAGAGACAGACAAAAATTCAAAAAAATTTTGTTTTGGCTTCCCTTGTTGTAATAAAGAACCCCCGTGTTATTTTTTTTCAATACCTTCAATGTACAGACATCGTCCTGTTACAATTTTATTATATGTTCAGATTAGTAAGTAGGTACTTTTTTAAATTCACAATTGGTGAATTGTGAATTTAAACCACCAAGAGAACCACAAAAATCGCATCATATCAGTGCAGCAGTTTAATAGGACTTCACTTATATACCTACAGGTACACATACCTACAGAAATATAGAAGTATAAAAAAAAAAACTTGTACGAAAGAAGGAATTTTAGGTGTATTTAGCTTTGCGGGTTCAATTTAAAGTTAACTGCACAACCACGCAAGTCAAATAGAACTAGAAAGGATCTTGCCAAAAATGCCAAAAAAAAGTTTCAGGATATTATTTCTTTTTTTTTTTTTTTTTTTTTAAAAAAGCTTACTAGCAATGTGGGTCGCACATTACTAGTAATCTTGTTAACCCCTCGTACTAAACTAAATGCTTGTATTACGAGTGGGTTCACGTCAGTAGTGCAATGGGTGAGTTTCGAACCGGCAACCACATGATCGCAAGTCCGACGCCCTAGCCATTAGGCTACCGCCGCTTTAACTATTACATCTACATATAGCCTATCACCTCTCGCTCTGAGAGGAGACCCAACCCCAGCATTGGAACAATAAATGTGTTAATAATGATGAGGATGATGACGAAACATTAGGGCACAGAGCTAGCCCCTAACCGAAGCCATTAACTGGGCATAAATCCGAAATCCGAGCTGCATCTGAGACTATCGCAAAAAATAACACAAATAACGCTTGCCCTTGTAATCGAAACATGCACCTCAAGTCCGGCCGCCTCGCTAGCGACCAACAGACCGACGGGAATTGTATATTATTTGATAATAATATTATTTAGTTCTAGGTTTTTATTTTTTCAATCAAATTGTATGTCTAGAACATATTATGTTCATAACAAAACTGTTTAATGCTAATCACTCAACAATTCGGATTGACAAAAGAAAGGAAACTCACTGCTGAACTAAAAAAAACGTTCGAAATTTGTAAAAAATTATCGTCAATATTTTGTCTTTACAAAGTATAATGGGCAATATGGTCCAATCTACAAAACGAGGACGCCGCATCCGGCAGTACCGCCAGTAGGTCCCAGGGAGCGCTCCTAACTTGGATTTATATCTTGCAGGAAGCTCCGTTAAAAGTGGGCCGGAAATCGCATCAAGACGCCTTTGCGGCCACTCGCCGACCGCCCGCCCGCTGAGAAAATTCATACTAGAACATACTTTATCAGGCAGACGAATAATTCTACATGTACGTAAAAGCCACTTTTCTATTTCTTTAATTAATAAGGCTAGTGTTTCAATTCAAAAGGCTTATTAGTAAATTATTTCTGTAAATAGAACTTGTAAAGGCACTTTTACGATGGCAAAATACAAATTTACTAGGCAGTTTTTTGGCATTGTTTAAAATGTTTGGAAACTAGATGGTGCCGTCTTAAAAATTATGGTTCGATTTAGTGGAGCAGTGCACTCACTGTACAATAGTAGCGTGCCTTAGTAGTAGTAGCGAAGGTTCCCGAAGCCCAAATTGCTACATATATCCGGTCCAGGGATCAAATTCCGAGAGTAATTCGGTTTAGAGACAACTTTATTCTCATAAGAATTACAATTCACTTACATGAAAATTATATCAAATCAGAGTTATAAACAATATCATTGGGAAATAAACACATTATAGTTATTTTACTTAAATAATTGTTAGATCTTTGTTCGGTAACTGTAAAAATAAATATGTCGGTCCAGTAATTGGTGTTTCTATTAGGAAATTGTTAGTACCAGTTCGGAGCTTAGATTTGTTCTCGGTTGACGGCAATAGGCTCGCTCCTAGCAAGGAACTTTAATCAAATACGTACAGCGGATATACTTAAAACAAAAGAAGATTTTGGTGTAAAATAGAGGATTCGGCCAAAATTTACAATTTACAAAATCATCTATGATTTTTAAGCAAACATTTTTGTACTCAATACTGAATAAGTTATTGTTGATGTTGCAATTTCTACTGCCATGTAGAAAACCCAAAAAAAAAAGGATTTGGAGTCCAAGGCTGAATGATTAGCCTTAACCTTACCTTTACCGGGAATATAGCCATGAGTAGGTATGTTGAAAACAAAAGACGTTTACATTGTCTTGTACCTTTATTGGAATATGGCTCTTAAATTCACATGAGTGTTCGACACGCGTGTCAGCGCGCCGGGTGTGCATTCCGCGTCGTTGCTCCTAAGTTCCCGACCTCCCCTCACCTCTACCCTTTATTCCAATAGTTCGATTTACCTGTCTCCCGATGGTTTTACTTCCTTAATATACCGGCCGATCTAAATTCATATGACCGAAAAAACATTTTTGTCCGGAATGCTTTCCCCCGAAACGCTACGAGTGCGACCGCCTCTGTTCGTTTGAGACACAATTGCGCGTGTTTGCATTTTTATCTACTTGTTTTCGTGGGGTGAATATGAATGCAGTCTTTGTTTGGACGATGCAAAGGTAAATATTAATATTGCATTTGCGTTGACTTCGATGGACCATATTTTCAAGTTTTGATGTTGGATATAAGTTGAACAATAACGTAGAATCAAATACACCGTATACCGTTTTTACGGACTTAATACAAATAAGTTGGGATTTCGTTTTAAATCCAGTTATTTATTATTTATTCAGTTGTATACTGTTATTCCTGACCTCCCATTTTTATTTATTCACATATGAGCTTGTGTACGTGTGCGGCAAGTGTATTGTTGTTTAATATTTAATACTAAAAGAGTTTGCTCTAGGATTTTATATTTCCTTATATAGATGCTATATACGTAACATATACACATAATACTAGATATAAGTAGGTATATTTATCTCATTATTGGTCTAGTGAATGCAAGCGTGACAACGGAGCGTTAGGTACTGGGTTCAACTCCCAGGTCGAGCAAAGTGTTATTGAAGTTTTCATAGAATAACTAAGGTACACATACCGCTATTTAATAGGTCTTATTTATTGTTCATGATCGTGTATACCAATAAAACAACTGCACGAACATCTACACAAAACATCAAAAAATAAAACTGATTAAAAAACTCACCCGAAATGTTACAAGAATCTTTTTTTTTTTAACCACCGATTTATTGGATACTTGACTTACTTGAGTATTTCAATCAAACCCTATTCCATCGCGACAAGTTTTGTGAACTTTCACAGCTCATTTACAATTTAATGTTGATCTCAGCTCTTATGTTGTAAGTTCAATGCGCACAAGCACTCCAAAACTAACTGGCCAGCATAAAACTTCTCTACAAAACTTTAATAAAAACAACGAAAAGGTGGCAGTAAATTTTTCATCTTGTCTTCGCATTTTGCTTACGAAGTTACGAAGAAAACATTTAGGAACAGTGAAGTGCGATATATAGAGGCGCTCGTAAAATTCTAGTTGTCGGTAATTAACACGTAGCCGAGTAATAAGGAAAGAGTACGTATCGCACTCACTGAGCGGTCCGTCTAGTCGTATTCTTTGCAAAGATTATGGATAAACAGATGCGCAATGTCTCTGGTTTCCATTTTGTACACACAAATCATATTTTTGCAATAAGATTTAATCAAAAATATAATAGCTGGTGTAACGATTTTTTTAATATTTACGGTTCTGCGGGTAAAAATTTAAGCATAATTGATTTCAATATACACATAACATACTTACATACCATCACGTCTGAATTTCCCGAAGGGTTAGGCAGAGGTGCAGGGTTAGAATAATTTACACCCACATTTCGCCGGTATGTTTAGGTCCCACGTAATAGGGGGCGAGCCTATTGACGGGCACAAATCCAGACTCTGAGCTTCTACTGAGAATTTTATAGAAACACCCAATACCACTTTGCGCGACCTGCGTAGCAGTCGCGTTTAAAACCACTAGACTAATGAGGCAGTGAGTCAATATATTCATTTGCCCGTATGAATAAAAAAGTGCTGCCTACATGTGTGTGTATCTTTGTTGTAGATTACATTTTCTCGAAGTCCTTTGTGCTACAAAGCCGCTACCTACATGAAACTATCTAAACAAAGTAATATCGTGTCTGTTTCTCCGGTGATCACGTTAAAAACAGAAACCACGTCACGTCCGCGACGGATCCCGTCTCATGCAAGTAATCATAATATCATAAAACTTTTGCACTTCGCCAAAAACCCGCAGATCTCCTCAACATGACGTCTCGGGAACTCTCGGAGGGTAATCAGAACTTAATGAAAAGTGCGCCCGGCCGTCAGACGAGTCACGAGATGTTACCCAAATTTTAGGGGTCACGTAAAATATTAAAGCGACGAGATGAAGTGGCCGGAGATTCATTGCCTTCCTTGTTTTTATTATTCGTAAATAAGACACCCCCAAACACGGTTGGTTGTGTGTTAATAACATAAAACCGGGCTCCAGTAAACTTGCTCTGCAACAACCACCGGCTTCAGTCGTAAATAAATATGGCTTAACTAGCAACAAATGCTTGTATATATGTATGTTTATTAAAGTTCTTCGCGTATGAGTATGTAGCCGAAAAACAAAAGAAAAGAATACAGATAATTCAACATTACCCTCGTTAAAAATGTTATATCTCTATTTAAATACATTCTAAGTAAACATTTTATTGTTTTTAAGCTTTCACGTTTCTAAGCAAAACGGATTCTTCTTACATTACCAAGTTCAAACAGTATTATTTTTCATAAAAAATATACCTACGTCTTATAACACAAGTAAATTACATTATATTAATTTATACTTACGAATCTCTTATCATCATCATCATTAACTCAATTACTGACCCACTATTGGGAGAGCCCACCTCTCTTCTCCTTTCTCATCCAAGAAGGGAAAAAGAGGTGCTTTTGTTTTCAATTAGATCATGAAAATAGATACTTATGAAAAGGCAAAAACTATTTGCATGTTTCCAAAAAGTGTATACTATGGAGACGAACTGACGGACACTGCCATTGCCATTTTTTTAATAGTTGCTAAGAATTATACAGTTTGATGTGCACGATTTATTCAATATTCGATTTAATAATATCACTACTAGTATAAAAAAAATCGCTTTCCGCTGTCTGTCCATAAGTAGGTATGCTTAGATATTTAAAACTACGAAACGGATTTGGTTGTGGTTTTTCTAATAGATAGAGTGATTCAGAAGGAAGGTTTATATGTATTATACATACATATTATAGTACAGAATAGTTGAGAAACCACGCGGGCGAAACTGTGGGCGGAAAGCTAGTAAAATATAAAAAAAACCTACAAACCTCCAATAATTAATTCTACCCCATACAGTAGACGAATTGGGTGCAGAAGCGTCGGTAGGCAAAGGGTGAGATGGAACGATGATCTAGCGAAGGTTTTCGGAAAGGACTAGATGTGTAAGGCCCAATATCATCCTGGATCGCGTGCTTATGAAGACATTTACATCCAGCATTGGATGGCAGCAGGTTAAGAATAAGATATAAAAAGAAGAAGAATAAGATATAAAAGGGCAACAGCAAGTGAGATTAGTCCACTATCATAGCCTACTACGAGTCGGAGGTTTGTTACACTCTTCCATTTTTTTTTTCAACATATTCATTTAAATTTTTAAATATTTTTACAAAATAATATAAATCATTTAAAAATATAAAAAATAGTCATCCACCGGTATCGGGATCAGGGTCCAAGCAACCGGTGGTCAGGGCTGTTATACTTACTTATTATTATTATGTTACAAGTTGGCCCAGCAAACTTCGTTCTGCCTTAGTTTGGGTTACACCCTGGTAGATTTCCATTATTGAAGCACCTTGTGATACTACACTTTTTCGTTTCGTTGTACGGTGCTCGTACGAACAGCGCCGGGATAACGATATTTATACTCCAGTATCTTTTTTACGTTTCATCATCATCATCATCCCGTATTCGTCCGTCGCAGGACGTAGGCCTGAGTATAACCCAATCTAAGGCGGAGCGAAGTTGGCTGGGCCAGCTAGCTACACCACTGTATGTATTTTCTGCCAACAAATGCAAATAAAAGTATATTGGTCGTGAAATACACAGGTAGGTATTATGTAGGTCTTGACGTTATTAAGGTGTTAAAAAAAACCTCGGGTATAAGAGCAATATTTTGTATGAATCAGCGTAGTGTTGGGACACCTGTTTTGCCCTCGCTGTCAAAAATGCTTCACTAAATAATATTTTAGATTTTTGTGAGAATGACTGTGAGCAGCGCAGCGGTAAGAGGGCAAAATTTGAAAAGTAAAAAATATTTATTACATTAAATAATATTCAAGATTGAGAGGAATCAGTCTTGTCCAATATGCTGGCCTCATCGAGGTCGGCAAACTTCATCCACCTTTACTGTTACACTAAAACTTTTATGTTATGTTACTTGAGCTATATTTTCCAAAAACAAAACAAGTATCACCCTTATGTATGCACCCTTAAAATTTAAAAAGGATACACACAAATAATGAAACCTGTTTGAGTCAGTAAAAACATCAGAAAAAATATTTTTATAAACAATTTAAAAGTGGAGTTACATTATTTCGGAGACAAAAATAGCTACGCCATGACGCTGTAGCCGCCTACGTGCTACGAGTTCGTAGCAGTTCGACTATATTAAACGCCTACGCAGAATAAAGGCGAAACTTCATTGAACCACAAGTACAGCAAAGTGCACGTGTCGAAATAAAACAAAGATTTTTTTTTTAATCTGTCTATTTGGAATTCAGTTGAGGTTTACATTTTTTTATGATTTTAATTCACCAAGGATATGGTACAATATGGTTTTGATAACATAAGAGAGATAAAGATTTCTTTACTAGAAAATTCATATCTTTATGAACATAAGAGAGGTAGGACTCTGCTGTTGAGTTCGTGTGGGTCAGTACCATCGCATTGTTACATAAAATATTCACTTAGCAATAATGCCTTTACAATTTTGTTTGATGGGCATGTAGTAAAATTACTGGGCAAATGAGGCTTAACAACTGAGGTCTCAAGATGATAATGTGCGAGTGATACCAATAGTGTTACTATCTATTTATAAGCTTCATTTGGCAATTACCAGCAGGCAGGGAGGTCCGAATGGTAGTTGTCAACTTATTAGAATAAAAATTAAACAATTATATAATATTAACGATAAATCAAGGTAATGCTGCTGATGATGATGTTTATTAATTTTATTTATTTAAATCTAGGTAATATTTGTGTCAACAAAAAGGTTTTTATTGTTTATGAAGTTTAATTTAGAAATAACTACAACTTCCAAGAATATACTTTATTTTTTAAGCAGCGCTCTGCTTCAAAAATATTCTTAAAGCAGTATAGATCTTCAGTATTTTAGATTTTTTATTTTGTAAAGAAAAATACGAGGATACTTTTACATTTTTATTTGTAACGAAGGATGAAAGGTGAAAGAAAATTATTTACCCAGGCAAAGCCTTAAGCTAAAAGGCATTATGAATTTTATCGACAATAACCTTTGAAATAATCCCATCCCTGCGGCTGATTTGACACTGCGTGCGTTTATTTACGTCGACGTATAAAATTGTAGCAAAAAAATTCGAATTATCCCTTTATTGTGTTATTATTTGATGTTTGACTCAACTCCGTCTACTTAAGGCAATTCACTCGGAAAATGTTTCGGCGCTGTCGGAACTCGGAAACATTTTGTAAGTCTTTGTTGGATTTGTAACGGTTTTATATTTGAATAAAGATTTAATTTAAATTCTTGTCGCTGAATTTTTTATCGATTTTTGGCATTATAAAAATACCTACGTGTTTTTATACGTTTAATACCGTTTACAAAAATAGTTTTAATTAAAAAAAAGCTTACTAGCAATTTGGGTCGTAGGCTTATTATTACTCGTATTCTTGTTAAACCCTCATACTAAGCTAAATAGGTAATTGTGTAACGAGTGGATTCATATCGGTAATTAAATAGGTGGGTTTCGAACCAGCAACCATGTGATCGCAAGTCGGACGCCCTAGACATTAGGTTACCGCCGCTTCTAAATAAAAGTTTTGTTTTAAAACTTAACACACAGTCACACATTGTATCCAGTATAAGCTGACTTCGTGTGATTCTCCAAAATAGACCACTTTTTTAAAGATAGTTCTCAGCACATCACACGATCCAAAATTATTAGCAGTTTATAAAATCGCATATTTGTATGAAATAGATTTAACATCATGGCATTCAATGCAAATAAGCTATTTATACACTTCATAATAGCTATAAATGTACTAGACCTTGTACTCAAGAACATTAATGTTGCCATTTCATTGCCAAACCGGAAATGCAGCCCTTGGCATACGACTCTTTTATTACCATGCTAGGCTAACGAAACGATCAATTAATAACTGCTGGATTTTCTTCCTCAATCACTTCCTTATTGTACGCTAAGAACACAGACAGAACTTGTCATACCTACAACAAATTATAATAAATTGGATTGAAGGACAAACTTCTTCTACGACTCGATAATTCCTCCAAATGAAACCTATAAATTTGTGATCACAAAAGAAATATTTTTTGTCGTGATAAACTTAGGTAACTTCAAAATAATTCTGGTATTTTTTCGGATTATAAATAAGTACGGAGGCCTGCGCATCGAGCTATAGGTACTAAACCAATATAGGGTTACTTCTTATTGTATGAAAAGCCTGTAGCTATATAATTCGAGGTCAGCTTATACTGGAAAATTGACCTAACAGAGTTACAATATGATTGACGGACACACATCAATGAATCATATTATGATTCTTCAAAGTGGTTATTTTGGTCCCCCTGACCATTATTTTGAAATCTAAAGAATGAAAATAATTACATTCTAGCATCAAACAAGATTATCGCCGCGGCGCGTTAGGTAAGTAATAATATTTTATTTTCGAAACATACTCGTATAATATTCTATATTCAATTTCACACGTAGGTAGTTTAAAGCGTTACATATTTACACGATAATATGTCTTGGCTGCAATATTAAAGTTTTTTTTTTATTTATGAGAAATCTTATGGCACGGCTGCGAATATTATTTTTAACTATAGAAGAAAATCGTGAAGAATCCAACAAGCCAAGATTAAAGGATCCGAAACGTCGGGAATTTAAAATAATCAATATAACGCGATAAAATACGTAAAAAGTAGTTTTATTTCAATGTCTGATATTCGCGTAAGTGTTAGAAACCAGTAAGCCAAGATTGTCGATTCTAGGCTACGTACATATCCCAGTCTTATATGTATTATCTAAGTATGGCTCGCTTTATAACTATCACCGGTTATATAAACATATGCACACTAAATATATATTGATATACGGTATTTATAAACCTCTGCCTGACTGCCTCGTTGGTCTAGTGGTCCCAATCGCGACTGCTACGCTAGAGGTCTTGGGTTCGATCCCCAGGTCGAGCAAAGTGTTATTAAGTTTTTCTATGAAATTCTTAGTAGCAGCTCGGAGTCTGGATTTGTGCCCGGTGAATGGCAATAGGCTCGCCCCCTATTACATGGGACCCAAACATACCGGCGAACTGTGGGTGTACATTAAGTACACCTCTGCCTAACCCTTCGGGGAATACAGGCGTGATGGTATGTTATGTTATGGTATTTATAAAACAAAAACTATACTTGTCTTTCTGATTGTTCGGGCTAGTCTCCGAAAAGTCTGAACCGATTGTTACGGGATGTTTACTGGTAGATAGCTGATGGTATAAGAAGTAACATTACGCTACGACCTTTAGGTAAAAAACAGAAACGGCTGGTGAAACCACGGGGCACAGTTATACCTATATTACATAGAAGATAATCCATAATCGACCTTCTCCTACAAATACAAAGCTCATTATCATGTTAAGGTGATGATAAAACTATGCCGGAACTCTCTACGCCTATCTGATTACCCTATTTACTTATCAAATTCGATTTAAGGGTAATCACTTCGCAATATGTAAGATGACGACAATCCTTTTTCATTTTGTTGCTATGATTTGTCATAAATACTTATCAGGGTTTTGCATGATGTTATCCTTACTAGACGAGGTTGGTGCTAGACATTTGATATTTTTTGAAATTGACGTAGATACCTACGTCTAATTAAAAAAAATATCATCAATATCACCATTATATCTGCCGAATGAAGTCCACTGCTGAACGAAGGTATCCCCCATAGACTTCCACAACGATCGGTTATATGTCGCCTTCATCCAACGACTCTCAGCGACCTTTGCCAGGTCGTCTGTCCATCTTGTTGGAGGTCATCCCACACTGCGTTTTCGGTGCGTGGTCTCCACTCGAGAACCTTTTTGCCCCAATGGCCATCAGTTCTACAAGCTATGTGCCCTGCCCACTGCCACATATGCCTACTAATCCTTTGAGCTATGTCGACAACTTTGGTTCTTCTGCGGATCTCCTCATTTCTGATTTGGTCGCGTAGATAAATAAAGCGTAAAGAAAAAATATATACCTACACCCATTTACTTTTTAATATAACTATATGATACCTCAATAAGGCACTACGATAGTTTTATTTAAAGATGCATGTCTTCCGCGAAGGTTTAGGCAGAATTGTAGTGATGTACACCGACATCAAACCGGTTTCTTTTGGTTTTAAGTGTTAAAGAAGTAAACCGGGCACAAATCCAAACTAAGAATTTTGTAGAAATACGCTAGGTACTTTGATCAACTGAAGAATCAAAATCGGGACTTCACACTCACGCAGGCGGATGCAGCCGCATCTCATCATCATACGAAATAATTCTACATATAAGACACCTAAGTAAATCAAACCTTATTAGATACACACTCTAGCCTAAGTACGTTGCAGCAACATTGTAACTGGATCCAAGATATTTTAGTATATTGTCTGGCTCGCAAGTACCTACGTCTAATTACTTACTTAACGCGTGTCTACTGAAGTTTGCAACATAAACTTAGATATACCGACATACGACACCAGTTATCTTCGTTTTATGCTGGGCTTTATCTTTATAACATAGGTAATATCACGCTAGTTTACCTGGGAAGGTGGGACAGACGTATTGTTAGATGTCTCTCAAAGTAATGTGTGTTATTTGATGACATGCAGTAGCGTAAAATATAGCGCGCAGGCTAAAATAGCTACATTTGCAGTATATTTTATACAACTTCTTTGCTTTTGCAGATGTACATGATCGGACATAACTTTTTACCATCAGGTAGCTCGTTTGCTCTTTTGGCGAGCTATCACATAAAAAAAATATATAGCAACTATTTTAGCCATCAGTTTTTAACAGGGCTGTCACACTCATCCGTCACAAACCTGAAATTCAGACAGGTACTGAAGATTTCTCAACAGAATTTTCTCCACCATTTTTGGAAACAACCTTTTATTTACCTTATTTACAAAAACGTTACACCTTTTAGCTTCTTATAACCCACATATCTGATAATACTACTACGGTCTGGACTGGAGACCATGATCTTCTAAGTAGGTTTCGGTATTTCCTCTCAGTTCTCAGGTAGGAAATGCCGAAGCTATCAAGATTAAAAAAAATAAAAACATTGACTTGTGAAACCTGTCTTTAAAGAACTATTACAAAATCAAATATCCTTTTCATGTACTAAATGTCCAAGTACATTTTCAAAGACCACATAATCCGTACGACTCTTCAGATTGACAAATCCGCAAGTAAGAAACCAGTGGATAGAATATAGTGTGCTAGACAAACGTGATGTTATCGAAGCGAGTGGATCTCGGCGCGGCTCCACTCCTTCCACTCTTTCGTACATTTAGTTTTGTAGATTTATTTCCTATTTTACAAAATTCTCAAGGATTACCGTCGCTCGTCTTGAACTTTGAATTTTGGTGAAGCATTCTTCGGAGACATTTAAGAACTTTTATAATAGGACTACAGGATTTCATTTAAAACTAAAAGCACGCCTTTTTAAAAACCGGCCAAATGCAAATCGGACTCGCACACGGAGGGTTCCGTACCATTACGATATATGACGTATTAACAAAAACTACTTACTAGATCTCGTTCAAACCAATTTTCGTTCGAAGTTTACATGGTATACATGGTACATCATATAAGTTTACATGGTACATCATATTTTTTTTTTAGTTTTATCATTCTCTTATTTTAGAAGTTACAGGGGGGGGGGGACACACATTTTACCACTTTGGAAGTGTCTCTCGCGCAAACTATTCAATTTAGAAAAAAATGATTTAAGAAACCTCAATATCATTTTTGAAGACCTATCCATAGATACACCACATGTATGGGTTTGGTGAAATAAAATTTTTGAGTTTCAGTTCTAAGTATGGAGAGCCCTCAATTTTTTTTGTTTTTTTATATTTTTGTGTGAAAATTTTAATGCGGTTTACAGAATACATCTACTTACCAAGTTTCCACAGCATAGGTAGTTCTTATAGTTTCGGAGAAAAGTGGCTATGACATACGGACGGACAGATAGACAGACAGACAGAGAGACATGACGAATCTATAAGGGTTCCGTTATTTGCCATTTGGCTACGGAACCCTAAAAAGGCAGCTAGGCAAGTGGGTATTGTCTCTGGAAATATTGGTGTAACAGACTGGCTATATACTTTTGTTTTCTTCTGGGCAAAGGTTTCCCCCATAACCTAACGTTCCCCAAATTTCCCCCACATATTTGTGTTTTTTTTCCGGACTGTCATCCATAAGCGCATCCAAATTATACCGCCAGCACTTTGTCGGTCTGCCCCAGCATTGGTGACTTTCCTTAAGCACCCACGCTGTGATAATCTAATTACGTTATATTACAAATTATATGAATCGTAGTTCTTAGTTTTAGGATTTACATCAGGCCTATATTCGATCATTATTATATCGAAGATTATTATATCGAAGGGTTAGACAGTTTGTACCAATATAAACCACACTTCGCCAATATATGTAGGTCCCATGTAATAGGGGGCCAGCCTATTGCCATTAACTGGGCACAAATCCAGACTCTGAGCTGCTACTGAGAATTTCATAGGAAAACCCATTAACACTTCGCTCGACATGGGGATCGAGCCCAGGACCACTAGCGTAACAGTTGCGCTTGGTTCCACTAGATTAATGAGGCAGTTTTAGGATTTAACAACCTTAAAATTTATGTAAATTACCATCTTTTTAAGTGTCTTATTTTGCAAACCAGTCGACATTTTATCGCACGAGACTACAAAATTATTGCAGTAGAAATTAATAAAATGCAAATCGAGCACATTAAACCTCTGTAGTGTAGTGATCATAAATAGCTGACAATTGTGACTCACGTATTCAATTATGAAGGCACGTGATGGGAGAAATATAAAGCATTTTAATAATCACAGAAGAAATTAATGTTTTTACAGTACGTGAAAATGGACGCGAACGATGAAATATGCGCCGGCAATTTCGTTATTGTGCTCGTAAATTGTAGAATTTGAATCGAATTCGATTAGGGTAGTTTTTTTCGACTATTCGTAATGAACGGCATCGAAATGTTGATATCTAAATAATTATAAAATTTTCATGAAACGGCAAGTGCATTTCCAGAGTTAAATTTTTCAGGAATCCTAACGTTATTCTCTACCACGTTGGGTTGAGCTTCCAGACCAACTAGGTGCAGCTGAATATTAGTATTTTACACAAATTTCATCACACTTCTGTAATTAAATTTCAGGGCAGTACAGAAATCTAGGAAAACTGGATGTTTTTCAATATCGATTAATGTGTCAGTATGAATTGTTTCTTATATCGTATGACATAAGAAAACTTAACTAAACTAACCGAACTATACCTAAATAACAAACTAAAAAAAAAATATACAATAACTACTGTACCAAAAATCAGTTATAGTGTAATAAACACTACTTCTACGAATACACGTAGTTTAGCCTAAAATATACCTTAAAAATCTTTTTTCCCACTGTAGGTAAGTACACATTTTGTTAGGCCCCTCGCCAAATAACGATGCCTTGAAATTGTAATACAATACGGAGTTGCCATAGTAACGGTAATTGTTATGATAAACAAAAGCCTAATTAGGTCGCTACCATTTACGAGTTATAATAGCGGGTATCGGATTCACAAATTTATTGCTAACAACAGTGGAAATATTATCTAACATTGTAGTATATAAAAATGAGATAATAGAGACAAAAGTATTTGCAATAACGATGTATTTTTTATGGAAAATCCTATGGATCTTCTGCCGGGACGCAACAGGATGTCGGACTTGTACCGACTAATAACCACACTTTCCTTCAAAGTCAAAGTTCGAATGACCATAAGACGAATGCTTTTGAAATGTCAAAAAGAACGGTTCCAAATATTAGGTCTTATGGAGAAGTACCAGTGCGGAACTCCACAGATACTCCTATGAAAAGGTACTTTTGAAGAAGTTTCGTTTGCCCTACGGTCAGGACCATGGCGCTCGTGATCACACTCAGGGAGACTGCTTAATTTAAGGTTCGATTCTCAGGTCGAACAAAGCGTTATTCTCAGAAGCAGAGTTGATATTTGATGAGGTGATTATAAGTGAATAATCATGATTCTAGCGCCACGTGTTTTTTTTAATCTATTCAGTTTACTAAACTAACTGCCTCATTAGACTATTGAACTCAAGCGTGACTGCTACGCTAGAGGCCCTGGGTTCGATTCCCATGTCGAGCAATGTGTAATTTTCAGCTCGGAGATTGCATTTGTGCCCGGTTAATGGCTATAGGCTCGCCCCCTATTATATGGGTCCTATACATACCGGCTAACTGTGGATGTACATTATTACAGCTCTAACTAACCCTTCGGGGAATATACGCGTCATGGTGTGCTGATAGAATTGGAATAGTTAATAGTTAATAATACTATAAAATTCGAAATATGAAAGTAGGTAATTAAAGCTGTTTATGTGTCTCTTTTTCACGGCTAAAGTGCTAAAATAGATATGAACGAGATATATTGCATTTAAATATATTAAGTTAATTCAATATATAGTAAGTACTCTTGTGGCATCCGAGTGAATACGCGGGTGAATACAAATCCGAATATAGTAGGCGTAGTAAACCAGGCAATAATATGTACGTAGTTGTTTATGATAAAGTTGAATGTGTAGTACAGAAATGCAAAATATTGTCTTGAGTAATGGAAAGTCCTGACATTGCAACGACATTTGCACCAATGAAGGTCAAACATTCCCTAGGGAAAATAAAATTCCATTGGCCTCGCTTCAGTCATATCTCATCTTTGAAATATTGAACATAGCGTAAATAGCTGCCATTAAGATAAAAGTACACTCAAATACTTAACAAATAGACCCATAATTCTTAATAGTGTTATTTTATTATAGGGTTGAGATGAAAAGCATTCCAATGTAACGCAATAAAGCAGTTCTTAATTCGTACTCTGAAAACAATTTAAACTGAGTTATATCTGTATGCTGGCAGTAAGTCCGGGCCTTACATGGCGTATAATGGTATGACACGACAAACAGCTTTAAGTGTGTAAAATATGGTGTATGACGTCAGCCAAGCGCAGCCAGAGCGAGTTTATTGTGGAGCCTAGGCCCCGGATGGCGGCCACGAGACGCGCCCGCGCCACGTCTACGCGCCCTCTTATTATTTTTATATGCACTTACGCAATATGCATTTTTCTCCAACTCAAAATTTATTGTAACGATCTAGACGGCTATTAAATTTGGAATGTTATTGTGTTTACTCTTACTTGTACTTTACTGTTAAGTATTCTTGTAAATTTTCCGACTATCGTGTGTTTTCTTTACGTAAAAAGACATCACTGAATGAATTTTAATAGTAACTTATACAGCCTTCTCTAAGGAAAAAAGGATTTTTTTACAGATAACCTAGTTCACTAAGCTGATAGCCTATCATAAATCAGAAGTTTCTGAGAAATAAGAAAGCAAGTCACCGAATAAATTTTGAATACAGAATCAGCCCAGTGACGCACATTGACGACACAACGACGTTTCGGATAATAACTGTTATCCACATGAAACAGAGGCTTTGGAGTCTTCATTTTATGGAAGATTAACACCTCCTTAGGCTTCATAATAATTATGATATAGCCATGTCAGTATATTTCACGAAGTCTGGAACGTTCTGATGAACTCTAAAAATGTCATTAATACAATTTCAAATTTCAATAATTTAATGATCTTCGTGAGATTATCTATTGTATTTATCTGTTAAATAAATAAATAAATTGATTAAATATGGATTTTTTTTATAAAAAATGAATGTCTTCTTTAGAAAACCTCAGATATTTTCCTATATTTTTAACAAAGCCACCTAGGTCTATAAAGCCACATTAAACCATTGTTCTTGAAATAATTCGTACTTAGAACGATTAGTTAGTATACCAATGTTTATCATAATTATTATGATTTATCCACATTAATTAAATTGGCATTTCAGGCCGTAGTACTGAATTCTCACAAATATGTAACTGTAAAGATTCATAGATCTAGACCTATCAGATCATAACAATCACCACGATAAGGTCGACAGAACACAGAAGATTTGATGACGCACAACTCAATTGTTATTAAACGTCTCATGGAAATCAATAGAACTAGCTAGCAGTGACGTCATCGCACGTCACAGATACACGTCATCATCCACAGAGTGTTATTACGGACAGCTGCCAAAAACACTGGCACAGCATACTGTATCATATCATACAATGCAATTTCATAGCTGACCTATTTTTAAAGAAAATAATTTTAATAACTGCGACTGTAAAATTTTGCACTGAACTCTACCCTCTCATGTGTACAGTCGCCAGCAAAAATATGTACACATTCATTGAAATTCGAAAGTGATTTCCTTTTCTAGCGATTCAAATGTCGAAGTATTCAAGTTCAAATGTTTTTATTTCATATAAGCTTTTACAAGCATTTATGAAACATTATGTTGATAGTTGCACGGTTCCAAAAAGTTCATCCTATAGAGAAGAATCCGGCAAGAAACTCCATGGACAATCTTTTAAAATATATTTTTTTATGTTTCAGTAGTTTAGCACAACGTCTCATAATTATGATGAATAGTTTCAGAGAAAACCATCGTTGAATTTTACTGAATGTGTACATATTTGTGCTGGTGACTGTACAGTATGTTTAAGGTCAGAACAATGTTAGTTCAGGTTTAAAACAGAAGATAAGATGAAGAAGGCTTTACTACCTACATATATAATACAATGTTTACGTAAGAGTATAAAAGAGTACGGAGTAAGTATAAATTCTAGCCTTTCTTTGTAAGTTTTATTCTTCAGTATAGTATCTGTCTAACTTAAAACTGAAGTCTGAATTCTGTCGCCATGTGTAAAGTTCTGTTATTTACAAGCATAAGATACACTGGAAGCAAATCTCAACATACCTAGTTAGAGTTAAAGGCTTGAAAATGAAACTGTAAGTTTCCTTACCCTATTGCCCTCGGTATCACTCGCATCCCACATGATCGTGAAGTCACGTGGTCATGATGATATATCGTTTTAAGTCAAAAGATAGCCTTCATCCTTCTTCAGCATGCAATCTATCTCCTCGCCAAATTTTTATTAAAATCTGTTCAGCGGTTCAGGGGTGAAAAGGTAACAAACAGACTGACAATTAAAGTTATTTAAATGTATGGCTTTTTGAGCCGGAGGTTCCGTCAAATGTGTTGAATAGCGTAAGATGAAGTAGTGGGTAGATAATAAAACGACAGCCACATATCTGGAAAATGCTAGAATCTTTTAAAGATTTCCCTCTGAGGACAAAAGGGTAGATACGAGGGTATGAGTCGCACAATAGCTTAGACGCAATATAAGATGCGATGCAAGCCCTGTATCAATGACGTCACATGGAAAGTTTTGCTAAGGTGACCTTTTATGTATTGCGTCTTAGCCTCAACAGAATCAGATGCATTTTATTTTATTGCGTTTCCACAACGAATCATGATAACAGAATAATAGAGAAAAATAAACATAACATACCATAATGCCTGTCTTCCCCGAAGGGTTAGACAGAGATGTACTAATGTACACCCACACTTCGCCGGTATGTTTAGGTCCCATGTAATAGTGGGCGTGTCTATTGCCATTAACTGAGCACAAATCCAGACTTAGAGCTGCTACTGAGAATTGCATGGAAAAACCCAATAACACTTTGCTCGATCAAACCCAGAACCTCTAGCGTAGCAGTCGCGCTTGGGACCACTAGACTGACGAGGGCCACTAGACGAGGCAGTCAGTTTTAGTCTGAAAAACATATTGAAATATACTTCATTTTAGTAATAAAAAAAGGCCAAAACCAACCTCATTTGCGAGGAGGGAAGTCAATGATCTCGAAGGCCAGACTTGGTGGCGCTAGTCGCCGACACGACCCGCCGACATTACGCTATCATTTGCCGAACTTACCCAATGTTCTCGATTCCTTAGCTAACATCGCTTCTACCTAAACTTCACTTGACAATATTTTTTTTATTTTGACTTAATAGCCTTGTATTACCTGCCTAGCACAAACAAATGAAGCACGAAATTCAAGTAAATACTCTTCCAAACTTTCACCTACTCATGAATTCAACACAGAACAGCTGCAACTGCTTCGAGCCGGTGTTCTGATTCAGTTTAAATGGCCATTACCCTACCATTCGACATTTCTAGATTGTACCGATATTGTATATGTATGAATTCATTTTTAAAATAAACTAGGAAAATAGAAACAGTGCCTTAGTCCTACAAAACTGAGTCCATTTCAATAGATCATAACTTTGCAATGAAAATTATAAATATTCCATGTAATTTCAATGAATTTCAGCACTGTCGTTTATTAAATATTCATATAATTGTATTTTTTAAGTTGTTCTATATATACTACACACCTGAACGTTTTAGAAGATCGGTGAACATGATTCTAGAATGACCTTATCCGAAGCTGCCGCTGACACTCGCCTTGTAATTTTATTTTGATAATCGTTTTAAATTTATTCTCTCACACACATCACATTACACATAATTATTATAAATGTCATTTTGGAGTCGTCAAACAGTTAAAAGCTCTTGAAACAGAATGCAATTCAACTCACGAATTCGATTTATGGATACTTAGAATGTACGGCGTAACACACCTAAACATCATGTGAGCATATCCACACATAATGTGCGTGTAAAAAGATACGACTATCGTAAAAACCCCACTGAAAATAATTTGAGCAATGTTACTCGTTTTTCGCGAGACATTCGGTGGTAGGACCCGCATAAAAGTTGAACATCAGACAGGCTAATGGATTAGAAGAATTGCCTCCAATCGTAAAGACTGCCTTAAACATTGGTAGAGCCTAGAGAAACAATATAGTAGACTGTAATCTGTATTGTTGTCCGTAGCATGTAATATATGAATATGTTATTGTTGTAGTTAAATTAATCTTTGGTCTTGTCTCGTCATTGCTATAGATTCTACATTGTTGTTTCAATTACAATAGGAGGCCTCCGCTCCGCCAAACGAAGTAATACCGACGATTATGTTATTAACTTCTAAAACTCTATTGTGAATAGTATATTTTAAAACCTGCTAGAATATTGAATATTAAATCACTGCAATATTTCTTCGAAATCGATTCCACTGTTAGTAGTGGAACAGCTGTTCCCTTCCCACGTACTGTTACAGGTAATTGAAGAGAAGGGACAATTACTAAAGTTCCTAGGCGCCCGACTGTCCGGCGATGCATGCATTTAAATGAACAACTTGCACTTAACTGGAATATTTCGAAAGGAAAAACTGTCGTTATAATGTTTTTTGAAATTGCTGTTTTGAGAAAGTTTCGGTCAGACAGAATGTGTAAGTTGGTTTTTTGATCTGGGTCATTCGCTGGAAAATGCGTCCCAGTCGATTTATTTCCACTTTTACTGCAATGGCAGTGGTCCAATTTCACAATCTCCCCCCGTGTTCTACAAGCGAAACACGTTTTTCAAAAAGCACTACCTTGTTCCTAGAAAGAGTGCTTAGCTTTTATCTCTTATTCTGTCTACTCAGTTAATTCTGCGAAGACATTTTAATGTCTAGACATACGTGACTTAGGCTATGCACAAACCACTGAATATATTGATGATATATCTGAATATACTCTTTCTTCCTTGCTGCTGAACTAGTTCATAGAATCTCAAGTTTATAGAATTGTATATTTTAAGGAAGAGAAGAAAATCCGCTGTACCTTACCCTCGGTAATCTCGCTCAATCTTAATTTAACAAATGTAAAGTTATTTTAGTGAAAGAAAAAATCTACTACGGGCAGAATTCGAACCTGCGTTCTGGTTTGATACAACAGATGCTATGACTACTAAGCCATCGCGATTATAATAACTTTATAATCTTTGCATGGAAAATGTCTAAAAAATACAAAAGATAAATAGAATTTACTTTGAATTTCGCAATAAATCGATAAGCTCACGTTACTGAATTTATAAACGAAAACGTGATCAAGCCACAACTTGAATAGCCAGGCACACATTTTTTAATATTACAACTGATTCGAATATATATAAAAAAAGTTTTTATATAAAAGTAACAAGGACGAATATCCTTACTTACAGTTCTTGGCACGTTTGTAAGAAAATAAGAAAATGCTCAGCCAGTGTAGACGCCTTAGCACTCGATTTATGCGTGGGACACAAAATAGGATTTACTTAGATAAAATAAGACGTTACTGGGCCTCACAACAATATAAGTCCGTAATTTACATGACACTTAAAATACGATTTTATATTTTGTGTACCAAAGCCCAATGTTGACCAATAACGTGACCCTCATTATTATATAAATGTAATACTGTGTATCATTACGTTTCCGATAATATTTTTACTGTTATTGTGGATTTGGGTATCAATGAGATTGGCTACTTTAACTTTTACGAGATCTTTTTCCAAATCCCAAATCTCGATAATAGGAACTAGGTACATATATATAAGAAGCAGTCATTATTTGAAGTCAATTGCATCATATCATTGAAGTCGCAATAGGCTGCAACATCACAGTTACTACGTAGTACAAATAATACTTTAACACTTACACTGTCTATAGGTACATACCTACTAGTCTAAAGAAGCACATTATTTCATTAAAGAACCGTTACCCTCCAGAAGGTTGTAACTATTATTTTTCTATTATGTCTACTAATTGTTCTTTAATAGGTTAAATTGGAAATGGTATGTAATAATTATACCAAAAAAACCTTCTACAACTTTGTATACCAGTTCGTGAGCTCATCAAGTTGTTTTATTTTTTTGGTTTTAATTTCCTATTTAATAGTAAAGTCTTGACATCGTCTCCATCCTCTATATACATAGATATAGTGACAACGATCGAAGACAATAAAGCTCGTCTTCATAAGTAGGTTCGCCGTCGAAGCGAGCTCATCGAGCGAAACTAATGACATTTTATTTCTCTGGAGAAATGCATTAATTTCATTTGTTAGCCCATCGACGCCGGAACACGACCGTTCTTCTCCACTTTGCGAGAAAGTGGATTTTCTATAACATAGGAAAACCTATTAGTGCCCGGAGAATCTCAATTAAGTTATTGTATTTCTACAAGTTTAATCCTCGCCTCAGAGTATCTTATTACTTTATTTTGACGCAAACTTTGTTTAGACGCTCAGTTTTACAATGAAGTAGGTTTACATACTATGTAACTCTTGCAGTCTTATTACAAAAAACTAAAAAATCCTTGGTTTAAACCTGAACTATCAAGTCCAGGCTTATCTGAAGAACTATGGTCTAAATTTATCCGTATTACAAAACATAAATAAACCGTGATCTTCTTAGTACCGTGTTTTGAACCATGATCTACATATTAACCACAGATTAATACAAATATCATTCGTTCACCATGATATCATTCAATTTTAACGTTCCGTATGCCCAGAAAACAAAACGTTTTTGTAATAATCTAACGATTAAATAATGTTTAGAAGTGTTAAAAATATGATGACCTCTTTTGCATGGATAAAAACATTAGTTATTTCGTCGATTGTAGTTGTGTTTAGGTTTAAGCACAATACTTATGTCGTATTAACTGCTTATGATAAATCCAAGTAGGTACGTGTGACGAAACGTAGCATTGTTGCGCGTTATATGAAACCATAACATTAAACAAAACCAAGTTGAACAAAGTTCATTTAGCCTTGGAATTTTATGCTATCGAAATTTCTAATAGAACAATTGTCTGTAGCCTATTAAGCTACATAAAATAATGATAAATGATTATGAGGGGTGTTAAAGATTGATGTGTGTGTATTTGTGAGATTGTGTGCTTGTGTGAATATGGTGGTTGCTTCTGGTTGGGGGTATGATGTGGTTACTTTGTCTCATTATCATTCTGTAGGAATTACCTAACAATTCTACACGTGTTTAGGATTGATGCTTTTGATATACGGCGCTAGGTGTAGAGTATTTAACGATTGGTGTAGTTGCTTGGGAATTACTAAATTTTTATTCAATAAGATATTGTGATGGACCAACGAAAGAGAAAAATATCTCCTTGAAGTCTTTAATTTATTGATTTTAAGCTAACCCCAATTTTAAATGTTATAGGATATACTAATGCACAATCATGCACATATTCGAGGACAAAAATAAAGAGAAACATTGACAGATACTATTTAGACCATCGTTAAACTAGGGGCCACCGAGGTTTAGCGTTAGACCATGACATAGTCTAAGGATTATCGCAAAACCACGATTTGTAATATCATTTTTGTTTAAACCGTAGTTTATAGAGGCTTAGACCTGGGTTTTTACTTAAACCGCTTTTTGTAATAAGACAGTTGAAGTTTACATTACATTCAAAAGTGTCGTATAAGACAATTAGACAAGTGTCGTACAGTGTAAGCTTAAGGATATGGATATCATGAATTGGTCTGGCTCAGTGTGAGCTAAGTTGGTGGTAGTGAGGCGAGCGAGCGGAGCGACGTCAGCACGCCGCACGCCGCGCGACTCCGCCGTCTTGAATTATAGAAAAGCGGCGCGACATTTGCCAAGAAGTCAACGCGCCTCGCCTTCGCGGTCTCAACACTCTGAATAAGTAATTTTTACCGTCTGCGCAGTTTTACAAACAAATTAACGACTTAATGTTGTTATTTTAATAAAAGTTTCCTGTTAAGTTCCTCTCGAGTTCCATTTTTACGACTCCCGCCATCGCTGTTGTGGGATTGTTTATGTTTTCAAATATACGACGCTAAGTTATTTACCTAAATGTACTGGAGTATATCGAACGTACCTATACAAATGTTAAGTGTATGATTTGCGCGTCAGGCGGAGGCTGCGCGGCTCCCTCTTCACTTAAAACTGCTTATTCTAATTTATGACTCGGAGTATTGCAGTGCTTATTACTTCCGTTGCAGTTTCAGAGACCGGAAGTACATTTTATGGCGTTGTAAACCATGAGCGTCTTAGCATAATTGCTGTGTAACATTAAATTAGTTTACCCATCAATTACGTCTTTATGCTAATATGGTGGCGAGACTTACGCCTTTAGAAGTTAATTTCAAATTTTGCAGCGCACGTTCAGAGTTGCAAAACTCATTACTGTTAAAATATAACTATTAATTACACAACCGCTGTAAATGTAAGAAAAATAATGAATATTATAAAAGGACAATGAAAATGCGCATGTATCTTTCGGTGGAAATTATCGCATAATACAGATTTAGGTAGCGAAATTAAATTCTAATGCAAATGTTAATTGTCGGCCGCAACAGATGGGAGCGACGCGCGACACGCGGCCAATTGTCGCGCCAAACATTCGTAATTTAAAAAGCAAAATGAAATAAACCGCTCGGTCGCAGTACATAAATTTCATGTTTGCTTCGGCCGGCGAACTGGCAGCGGATATTAATCAGCGGATATTGAAATATGTTGTTTTTTGGGCCGATTGATAAACGGCCCGTTGCGCTCCCGCCGGATTAAACATTGACGTTGCTTGCTCAATTATTACTGCATTTTCATCTACATCGCGTGTATCTATCACACCTTTTATCTTATTCTCCTATTATGCAGGCTAATATTTACAAAACTACTTAAAGTTTGTGTAGATTTAATTTATTCTAATTAATAGCAGATCCACAGAACTGGTTGTGTTGAATAAAATATTATTCATGCACATACACAGAAGGAAATTAAGCTAAACCAACAATTTTCATTAAATATTAAGGCGGGGTGGGTCGGGAATGCACGTTGTCGCTGCAACCGTCTGCGCCCTAAGATTTATGATGCGACCAACAGGCGAATATTGAAAATCTAGAGCACTCATGAAACCACTGGATACACTATAAATGGAGTCGCTACGGTACAAATAATGATGTCTCAAAGTTATAAATTGTTCTACCAAAATATCGCATTTAGGTGCTTTTGCCTTATAACTTACTAGGAATTAGGACGTGATGTATTAAATATTTCAGTATTCAGACGTCTTGTCGCAAAACTGACATATTTACATGTAGTTTATAGTAGCTTATGTCTGTGCAATTTTGAATTAATGACTTATGCTTGACTTATTAATATTTGTCAGATGATTGCTTGATTGAAATTCAAGATGTAATTATGTCCTATATTTAAAATAAGACAATAATTTTTGCGCATAAAATCCGAAAAACATTTAAAAAAGTTTAGATATGCACTGACCACCAGCGAGTCGCAAACGTCAATTAAAATATCTTAACTATTGACATTGACTTGGTATAACTTGTTAATTGATAAACCATGATCATAACTTTGGCGAAATAGTCGCAATCGACTCAATAAAAAATTGCCTTAATTGCTACAAGAGACAAAACATATACCTAATTTATTTATAGGTATTTAAACATTGACGGTTTATAAATTTTTGGGTGTCCTTGTTGCTAACGGAAAACATGATTTTTCTTTCTTCTTTTTTTCTCTGAAATAAACATACAAAATTTAATCAAAATTTTAGGAGAAGTTCATTTATGTAAATACATACGTACCTGCAGAAGAATTATTTAGATAAAGATAATAGACAAACTCATATAATATACTGAGGTTATGTTACGTTATAGGTTCCATTAATATACTGCACGTTACGCTTTGTCATCATTTGTGATTCCCATTTCAGTCGGATACCGCCGGGGCGTCGCAGAAACACAATATCTCATTTACTTATGATTTATTCTCCAATAGACTTTTTCATTTTCCCCCTTCATTGAGATGCTATGAGTGTCATTGAATTATTGTAGTCGGCTTCTAATGCTGGTTGCGAGCCTATTTTCGTGCTTGTATCATATCGATAAGTAAAAGAGACGGGACCGATTTATGCCTAGATATATTTTTAAATAAAAATAGTAATGTACTTAGGTCTCAGCTGCGATTTTAAAACATGAATAATAAAAAAAATAGATATAATAAGTTCTATATATAAATAGTTTCGATATTCTTTTGTTTTTTAGTGTCTTGTTTTCATTCTCATCCATAAGTACAAATCTATGCTAATATTATAAATGCTAAAGAAAATCTGTTTGTTAGTCTGTCTGTTCTCACTTTCTCAATTCTCACACGAAAACCGCTAAACCGATTTAGATAAAATTTGGTATGGAGATAGTTTGAAACCCTGGAAAGGACATAGGCTACCTTTTGCCTCAAAAAGTCTTTTAGAATGCCAGTAACAGCTAGTATTACGAGTATATAGATATGCGAAAATGAAACCCTCTATTTTCGACGTTTTCACGCCTAAACCTCACAATGGATTTCGATCAATTTTAGTACAAAGATATATTTGACCTTAGCACAGAGGCTAAAATTTGTTTCAAAAAGTCCTTTGAGCGTAAGAATAAATAAAAAATAAAACACATCAGCTGTAGGGATAGAATGAAATCCATGTAAATACCGGTTTCCTTACAAACATTTAACGTTGCAGTCGGCTGTTTTTCTTGGAAAGACTTTCCATAGGCTCCGAAGAGTAAGTAAGAGCCTCTTTTGTTAAGCATCTCCATCCCCATAGTGCGCGCGGTATCGCATCATTAATCTCTTTGCAAACACTTTGGGCCCGAGCCGCCGCCGCCGCCGCCACGCCGCACTCCAATAGTATCGAACTGTGCACTCGTAAAACCTATTAAAAAGAACACCAAAACATTTTTAACCCCACACGGAACGATCAAAGTTATAAAGGTCATTACTTCTTAAGTATGAAATCCTCAAGAATTTGCGTAACGTGACTTATTAAAATTAAAACTACACAAACGATTCCAAGGACTCCGAAAGTTTGGTTAGAAATTTATTCACTTATACAATATTTATAAAGAGAAAATTGAACTTTCAAAGCTACATTTTTAAATTTGTTTACCCTCTAGAAATGGAAACACTCACAGATATTTTATTTTTATTTTCAAGTATTCATGATTCAAATCCGCGTTACCCACGTTTGGGATTAAGAAATCTAAGCTGCATGGGCTATGACAAACGCCCAATGCACCACTGACCTAGGTAAACTTGAAATCAAGTTATTTCAATGCCTTATGTATGCCTAATTAGTCTAGTCCTAGGCACGACTGCTACGCTACCGATTCTATTCTCAGGTCAGGGACAGTGTTATTAGTATTTTCTATGAAATCCTCAGTAACAGCTCAGTGTCTGGATTTTTCCCGGTTAATAGTAATAGCAAAAATATATGTGTTCCCATAATACCATAATATGTTGAAGCAGGTCCATGCCCTGTTTTCATGGACACCCTAGCATAAGACTCAAACGTACGCCGCCACAAAGTACAGCAAAACAGAGGGGTTAAAAACCACATACAAAAGCCGAGTATTTGTTTCAAATATCAAGAGTGAAACATAAAGAGCAATAACAGTTTTTCACAAAACAGTTACGTATTTATTTGTCCGTTTCGGCAACACAGTGAAGTTTCCATTTTGTCCGTTGCCTCACGTACGTGACAAACGACTCGTCTTAGGGATCGCCAAATATCGTTTAGTACGTGCGAGGAGAAAACCAACTCGCTGGGTAAATAAAATAAATCAAATATATAAGTAACAGTCTGTTCCTAAACTGAAATAATTCCCATTTTTATGAAGATAAAATAACACAGCATTTGTTTCGGCTTCTAAAAACAAAATGGTGTATCGAAAGTTAAATAGTTGAGAGACCGTCCGTCGGCTTCGATACAAAAGATTAATATCTACTGTACCACGTCCGTGTTTCCCTACAAGTGTACAAGTTACGTCGAACTCTCCTCTGGAAAATTCCTTCATATTTTTCCATCGACACTACGGGTTTTTCCAATACGTAACGTTCAATGCGTCATTGGTATAATTTCTGCGCAACATTTAAATACTTTTTACTCTCTATTTTAATTCAAGTTCAAAACTATTAGGGATAATTATATTAAATCTCTGATTGTATTTACCTACTTAGAAATCAAACAAACCTAGTTTCAATGGTATGTCAATGAAAAAATTTATGAATAAAATGAAATACAAAACGTGTAACTAACTAAATACGTCTATGACTGATAGGTATAAGTACTTATATTATAAAATAAATAATATATTACTACTTTTAAGTACTACCTAAAAGGCTAGCTGCATTTTCTTTACACTTAGCGGCAAAATGTTTTGCAATTCGGTCCCATCTTAGATGAGCTACAACATTGGAGTCCTTCAAATTGTATACTTATTTTGGTGTATCTTCAGAAATTTCTGTCGTTATTGTACCTTACACGCGTAACCCCGTAATAACACGTCCTAGGCGTATATCTTTACTTCCCTCACATCTGAGGGCTCGTAATTTTTATCACATTTTACCCACATTTTTAGGCATAAAAAGGCAAAGTAATTCGTGACTGGTAAATAACATTATGTACATCACATTAGCGTGTCCCGTCTAACAGTAATATCATCATGTTCTTTTGTGTCGTCGTGTACGCTGGCCCCATATAAATAAGGTCCTTATCCAGTTTTTCAAAGACGACTCATGTTAACACGTGTTCGCCCCAACTTGGGCGAAGTTCACGGCGGGGCTGGCGCTTCGGACTGCCCGGCCCAAATGAAATTTGCCCCACTAACACCGGCAACTAGGGAGATAAGAATATAAGTGTCTGCCAGGTGTGCTTTATTGTTTTAGTGTAACTTGGTGCTTACAGGCTTCTTTGTTACATAGATGGCTGGCTACGTAAAGCATGAACATTTCTATCTTTTAAATACGTAAAGCATGAACATTTTTATCTTTTAAATACGTAAAGCATGAACATTTTTATCTTTTAAATACGTAAAGCATGAACATTTTTATCTTTTAAATACGTAAAGCATGAACATTTTTATCTTTTAAATAGGCTGTCTTAGTCTAAGTCGATTTTTTTAAGAAATATTTTCAAGGTACATTTATGTACAAAGGTGGTCTTACAGCCTTAGGCTTCTTCTAAATGTCCTACGATTCAAATTCAACTTACATTACAATACATAAGATTTATATTTCCATTTTCATGACAAGCATTATTTTGCTACGAAAATTCAAGAATTTACAAACAAATTGACGAAATCAAAGTTGGAAATAAGAACAACATTCCTATTGGTAAATGTTTAAAAAAGAAATAAATGTAAATAAGTTTATTTTCTTGTTGGAAGCAGTAGATTTTTTACCTAGCTTAATCTGTGAAACTAGAAGGCTTTTGGTACTTATAGCACAAGATAAACTATTTTAAGTACCAGCAGAACATTGTCATTAAGATTTTCTGTACCTAAGTTTTCTACTACTACATACCTACTTGTTTTTTGCGCTAATAAAGAATTTTATTAGTTTTTTTTTAAATCAACGAATTGTACCGTATCCAAGTTTCCAGTGGAACGTTGTAGATTACGTACTTTGGTCGCGGTAAACACGCGTTTCTCTAACACCGTAGCGGCGTAGCGAAGCCCGCCTTCCGCGAAAATTCACTCAAGGCGCCTCCGTCTGACGCGAATGTTTTTATTGTTTTATATGTGTACGTTATTTTTCACGGCACAACCGAGCGTCTTCAACGAGAAATTTTGTACTAAGTTACGGTATCGTACGTGGTTCAATTACGGGAAACGAAAAACTAACCTGCCTTTGCTTCCTTAAATCATTCCTTATTTATTTTATTTTCATCTTAAAAATCTTGTTCAAGAATAAACAACATAAAAATATAAACATAACATTACTTAACATACCATCACGCCTGTATTCTGCAAATGGTAAGGCAGAATTAGCCACATTTTTTCACGTTTAGGTCCCAGCTAATAAGGGGCGAACCTATGCTGCTACTGAGAATCCGTAGAAAAACTCAAAGACACTGCTCCACCTGGGAATCGAACCCAGAACTTCTAGCATAGCAGCCCCACTGGAGACAACTAGTCTAATGAGGTAGTTAAATAAAAACATCTTAAAATTAAATACAATGTTGTAGAAGAATGTAATTATTTTACAAAATTCACGCTCACCTTTTATAATTTTTCACATCTTGTCTTCATAGTCTACTCATGCATTTTTTGTCTTAGGAATTTAATAGCTCATATTTATAAATAAGTATCCCGGGTAGGCAATAAATATTAAAGCGGCAAACAGGCGGTACGATTAAATGGCAGAGCACGTCCTTGGACAACTTTCGATTCCAATTCGGTGTCAGTCGATATTAAATTAAAAGAACCCACGCATTCCTCCCGCGTCTTTTTCCTGTCCATTTGCAAGGACCGTGTAGATCACATCACGCTAACCTAACGCTGACATGTACCACATTGTATGGATACGACACAAAACACATGTAAACGTAATTCACTTAAGATTTTATCAGCTCGGCCCCAGTGTCGCCTTATCTACTGCGAACACGAGAGCTGTCTAGACTTTATGTACTCTCTAGCTATAGTATTTTTCATCTAGCATGTCCACATTATTATAATGGATCCGGAGAGCAAATTTCTAGGCAAGCGAGTGAATGGCGACGCATACTTGAGTGATGGCGGACTTTTTTATTTGAATCGTGTGCGAATGCGACCGGCCGAATGCCCAGACGCGTTGTTGCGACACATTACTTACATAGACGACCCTAGACAGGGCGGTTCTCAATAAATTATTGGGAATATTTTCTGGAGCAGGTGGGTGGGGGCTACGTGAAGGATTTGTCTATGACTTAAAATGAGAAATAAACACAATAACTATTATCTTCATGTATGTCTTTTTCCATTTTTCCATGCTAAGATTATAAAGTCTGGTGTCACCTTATAGACGTAAATTCAGAATGTGAAGGCAAATTTCGACCTAGCGTGTGGGACTTGCAATGGCTTATTTGGTGATAACGCCTAGTGTATCGAATTGACCCAGAAGACGCAGGAGGATTATTACCTAATAACAAAATAAACACATGTCGTAGTAACACATACATTTGTCTACATTTTCATTAGATAGTTATATTTTATCTAAACCTCTTGATATTAACGCCAAAATCGGCAATGAAAGACAATAATTCCAAACCCCAAATATATGGAGATACACTAAACAACACGTAGCATATAAGTATATGTATTTGTGCAATCCACGTACATGTTTTATTTAAAATAGTACGCATTTTTACACAGTCTACACAGACCCTTCCACGAAGCGACATGTAGGAACATGACTACAAGGTCGCGTGACCGTCTCCTGAATTTTAATGTTATTCTCCCTTTGATAGTCGTAAAAATGATTTCTCAAGATTGCTGCCACCCCCGTTCTTCCTCAACGTATCTCATGCGTGCATTCATATAAAAATAAACATACAGTTTCACGAATTTCATAGACACTAAACAAATTCAGTTTACTGCACAAAATAAGAGGAACACTTTCCAACAATATGCTTAATGAAAGTTAGGTAAGCGGAAAATTTGTACACCTATAATAGCAACACCTGTTTATTAAAATAAGAATGTTGCCAGCATAAAATATTGCCACAATTGTACGACATTTTCTCCCTCGCGGATCCCATTTTCTGGTGGTGGCTTCTTCACATTTTCGTTAATAGATGTGTCACTAAATTTGCGTTTTCAATTCTGCGTCGGTCGCGTTGGCGTCGGATGGGGCGGCGCCGGTGGTTTCAATCAAAACGGGCACGCACTCCTCCACATCCTCAATAGCTTCGCCTTTTAGAATAAGAATTGTCTTTTTCACAGTACTCAGCGGTGACGGACTAACAAGTAAGGAAACTGCTCCTATTTGTAATATAACAGACAAATTAGGCACGTATTCCTTTTACATATTAAGTGCAAATTTGAGTACTTACTTATTGCTTATGTAGACTGTTACATTGCAATAGTTTTGACATAAATATTTATTCATTATTAAAAAATGGCACAGTCAATACAATAACTAATACAAACCACGTAGATCTAATCAAAGATAATCACAACACCGGTCCAAAGACGAGTCTCCAACCCGTTAAAGCAGCCCTATAAATTCCGACAATCTGCCACGATGCTCTAATTAATAGCATAATTCTTACAATAGTATCGGGATCGCTTCCACACTAAGAGGGCGGCGCCCGGAGCCGTGCCCACCCGCCATGAAATTAAAGCCGACTCGCGCCGAACGAATGATTGAATAATAAACGAAAGAATTCGCGTCCTGCCCTTGTATTACGTATTCATGACGACTGGCCCCGTGGACGCGATGCTGCGCCGAAGCGTGGAGTCACGCGCCCCACACATGTACTTAGATGGTACTGAAATTCAGATTAACTGATACAGATAAAGTAATTTTTCAGGAAATAGTGACACAGCTAGTAGGAACACGAATCCAGCATTTTAATCAATTAACTATCAACTGTCTAGTCTAGATACGAGCACACGCGTGGGTTCTTGGGGTCGACTCTCGCTAAAATTCTATTCTATTCTACTTAAGTAATGACAATAAGCAATAGAAGCTCACACGTGACACTTGGGTTGACATCTGTACACCACTATTTCCTATAATGTTCCCACTGCTGGGCCACAGGCCTCCTCTCGGTGAGAGGTTTAATCCACCACGCGAGTCCAGTGCGAATTGGTAGATGTAACATGTCTTCGAATTTTTGGTTTTAGGACATGTCGGTTTCCTCACGATGTTTTTCTTCCGTTTTTGGGAGCAGTGGTGATGATATATATGTTGTTGATTATGTAAATAAAAATGTACTTAAATAAATAAATAACCTTTGTTCCTACAAGCGTGATGTGATGATAAAATAAAACAAATAAAACATTTTGGGAATTTAATATGTAGACATTTATAATTTCTTCAATGTATGTAACCGATCAGTCTTGGCATATTTTGTTTAGTTTTCATGTTTTAATTATTGACATTGGCTCAGAAATTGTGATTGAATACCATAACTTAATGTATTTTCCGTCTAACAAAAACAAAAAACGTACAAATCGAACCATTAATTTTTATTTATACAAACAGAAAAGTAGGTTTTCGAAAAATACTTATTGAAAATGAGAATAAAATGAAGCCATCATAGGACATTGACCTCATCGCGCCCACTGAGATATCCTAATGCCGATGCTGACGTCAATATGGGTCGATCTACAATAATGACTTGGCGATAGTGATATGTGCGTCATGTTAAGTCAAATTATTCATTGTCACCTATTTACATACCTCTCATTTTGTAAAAACAAATAAGACTTGTAATAATAATATAACAAGTCTTATTTGTTTTTACAAAATGGCCACGTACATTAATGTATATATAAATCTGTCTATGAAGTCAAATATACATACAGGCATACTCATCGTACACAATACCTTTTTCTATGAAACCCATACCTTATTCGTGAACAATAAAAACATCTATACAAAGTAATCAGACCACATTTCGGCATGTCTTGTATAATTTTTTTTTTCACGTACTTGTAATGGGTTTAATAGGAAAAGTTGGTCAGTGTGTAGGGTAGAATCACCCTGAGTGTAGCTGACCAAAACCGCATTCTGTATAAATCGTCATTCCAACTCGAGACCTACCTACAAGTCGCAAGTCCACGGCCTGATAACTAGGCTATCACTGCTAAAAATAATACCTAGTTAAACTATTATTCGTATAAAAATTCTTACATACACCACTATTTCCTAACCTTTGGAGGTATGTTACAGGTAACAGGGCTCACATATTTTTGTGTCAGTTAAAAAAACGAGCTTCATAAATCTCGATACTGGAAAAAGAACTAAGCAATAAGTAAGCCCTCTGTTATTGTATTAACTTTTAATTTATTTCAGCAATATTTTTTAATCCTTGGAATATTATGACTGTTTATGCAATTTATAATAATTAATCTGTGGTTGCCTTCGATTAATGAGCATAAGGCTGCTTTGATTATATATAATGTGGCATCCCATAAATAAATAAATAAAAAAGCTTTTAATATTTTTAAATTGATATTATCGTAGGTAGTCGCAACATCTTTTACTAAACTTTTGGCTATTTAGTTAGTTGCGGGCGTTAAAAAACATTTATCTAATATTGAATGTCATATGAAGATATGTATATGAGGTGACATAGAGTCTAATTAGGACTTCTTCTTCACTGAACTGTGGGTGCCGTAGAATTCCTCAGGTGATCTGAAAATAATTTAAGGTTAGAATAAACTTTTTAATTCATATGAATATCCTATACCTACTTATATAAAGTTTTGTTACGACAAATATGCTGAGCGTATACACGGTCGGGTACAGCGACCACCAGAGAATATTAATCTTCTTTTGTCTCCCAACCTTCCGTCTATCCATTTATCACAGCAAAGTATTTTTATGAACTAATTGAACTCACAAACGTGGCTGAAATATTATGCCTGGTTTAGGTTATAAATAATGGACAAAATAATATTTATAATGCGATGTAGGTACTGATGTTTGTTCATGTATTTTGTTTCAGCGATGTTAATATGACAATGACTGGATGAGGAAAGCCGAAGATCGGGCTCTGTGGCGTTCACTAGGGGAGGCCTACGTCCAGCAGTGGACGAGAATGGGCTGATGATGATGATGGTGATGTTAATATGACGGCTTTTTGTTCATTATCGGCGTATAATGTTGCCACTACTGGGACACAGGCCTCTGCTCGATGAGCAGGAGTGGACCGTAATCCAGCACGCGGATTGGTAGATGGCACGTCATGTTTTCGATTTTTTTGGGTCTAGGACATACCAGTTTCCTCACGATGTTTTCCTTCACCGGTTTAAGAATATTGGTGATGAAATAATTTACACAAAGTAAAGTGCCTTGTGGGTACGAACCTGCGACCAACAACATAAGTCGTTATCACTGGGCTTTTTATCAGTATAATATAAATAAATTAATGTAATCATTCGCAGAAACACGTAAGACACATGACGTATGCCTCATTCATCACGTCCATACAGGGTCTTCTTTATAACTTGTGTCTAAATACAATAATGGCAACATTTGACTCCACCTTAAGCCGGATAATATCGAAGGTATTCAACATCCTTTTCTTTTAAAAAAAGGCTTAACCTCTCCCACGATTAGAATGCAACCTATGCAAAAATGTGCTGTATGCAGGTGCATATATGACTATTATTGCCATCCTTTTCGTTTCCCTAAAATTTTTGCAAATTAGAGCAGGAAAAATATAGTTTTACGAATTTCCATGATAAAAAAATCGCATTTTTTTTGCACTCTTGGTATGCAAACTTCATTTGCCGGGTTAATAGCAATGTGGGTCGCACATTACTAGTATTCTTGTTTACCCCTCATGGTTAATCCCTCGTGCTAAGCTAAATGGTTGTGTTACGAGTAGGTTCACGTTGGTAGTTCAGTGGGTGGGTTCGAACCGGCAACCACATGATCGCACAGCCGACGCCCTAGACATAAGGCTACCGCCACTTATCTGAGATGTTTGAATATGTAAGTAGTTTAGTTTAGTAAAGCATTCGGTATGAAAGAAGCAGGTTCAAATCCAGCCTGAAGTCTTAAACTACACAATGAGAGTTTGCGTAGTTATAGAGGGTGTTTGGTTTATCTTTTCCCAAATTGAATTATGAACCAAATACCCTGTTTTATAAGAATGTCCATACAAATATAGCTGGCAAATCTTCAAGGATTTTTAAGTAAGTACTTATTGCATTTTTGGGACAGTTTTGTTGTTCTAATTGTGTCTGTGCCAAATAGCTGGTTTCCCACATTTAGGGAAACAGCGAAAACTGTGTATACACAGTAATCGTTGTAGAGAATTTATTTATTTAGATTAGAAGTTACTAAATACTTATATTTATTGAATACAATTAGGTTTATATTTCTTCGTAAAAAGGCAACTTATCGAAATTAATAGATACAAAATTCGCAGCTTAAATAATTTACTACATTATTTACAAAACAGTTGAATAATAAAACATACTATCACGCCCGGATTCCCTAAAGGTTAGGTAGAGTTAAAAGAAGACCAGCCTATTGCCATTAATCGGGCACAAATACAATCTAGGTGCTTTTATTGAAAGTTTCATAGAAATCTCAAGAACACAACGCTCGACCTGTGAATCGAACCCAGGAACTTTAGCGTAGCAACTAATAGTCACTCTTGCGACCATTAGACTAATAAGACTGTTGATTTTTACAAAAACATTTCCGAAGCGAAGCACTTGTATGAAAATATTTTTTGCTATAAATTATGTAACTTTTAATTAAATTATTTAAACATGGAAACTGCTAATGAACAAGAATCTAAAACAAAAGCCAAATAAATACAACTTTAAACTTTGACCTTCCGGCTTCTATTTTTAAATCTGCTGACTTTTGACATTTATGTAACGTAGTGGAAGTTATTTTGTTTCACAGACCAAGTTTCTCTTTGATCTAGTGGTCCTGGGTTCGATTCCCAGAGCAAAGTGTTATTGGGTTTTTCTATTAAATTCTTAGTAGCAGCTAGGTGTTTAGAAGTGTGTCCGGTTGGCGGCCAATACTTAATAATTAAAGCGGCGATAGCCTAATGGCCAGAGCGTCGGACTTGCGATCATGTGGTTGCCGGTTCGAAACTCACCCATTGCACTACCGACGTGACCCCACTCATAATACAAGCATTTAGCTTAGTATGCGGGGTTAACAAGATTACTAGAAATGTACGACCCACATTGCTATTGCGAAACTATTTAAAAAAAAATAGTTTCGCCCCCTTTTACACGGGACCTAAATATACCGTCGAAATGTGCGTGTACCTTAGTGCATCTCTGGCTAACCCTTCGGGGAATACAGGCGTGATGGTATTTATGTTATTCAAGATGCCGAAAAGTACATATTATTTATGGTGTTTGTGCGTTCATGAGAATAGTTTGGTTTGAAAATTAAAACCATACTCATTAGTTTAATCAACTCAAGACCCTAGTCAAAACTGAGTCGTTAAGCCGTTACACAACCATAACAGAACGATACAAATATCCGTATGCCCCGCACTAAACGTACCCAAATCCCACGTGGTCCAACCACAGAGCAACTTAACCCTAAATTAAATCAAAGAGGGCTTAACCAATCAGCCCGAGTGGTATCATTGAATCGGCAAAGGAACACTAAAATTACTTCTTGATGCGGAGAAACGAAGATTCATCGTAAAAGTGGTGGGTGCGGGTTGGGGGGACTAGGGGAAGGTCGGGGGTGTTGTCTGAACGGTTTTCCGTGTTTTAGAGAGGTCCGCGCGGCGATTACGGCGCACGTACCAGAACACTGGCCGGCCCCGCACCTAATACTGTGTTTTAAACATGAAAAACCGTTCCGGTAACGCTGTAAATGTTAACTTCGAGATTTATCCGCCTTTGTATTTAACGGCTTCTTGTCTTAGAGGCTCAAACGTTTACGGGTGACGACGACAGGTGGCGCTGAGATGTTGAAACGTAAGTTATCTAGCAGCGTCTGATAAAGAAAAATACAGTTAATGTTAATAAGCTATTTTTCCCGTATACGTAATTAATATTAGATGCAAAATATTTCAAATTAATTCCAATATAAACATACTTACATTGAAGTTAATTTGAAATATTTTGCAGTACAAAAGTATAAAACGTAAAAAGTATAAGACTGCCTCATTACCTTGCGCAACTTCTATGCTAGTGGTCCTAGGTTCGATTCCCAGTTCATTAAAAGTGTAATTGGGTGTTTCTTTGTACCCGGATAATAGCAATAGGCTCGCCCCCTATTACACGGGATCTAAACATACCGGTGAATTGTGGGTGTATATTAGTAATTTAGTACACTTCTGCCTAACCCTACTAGGAATACAGGCGTGATGGTATGTATGTACTAATTAATATTAGACACGTATTTTGTTTTACTTCATGCATGTGTCTGTCTGACTGACTCAACCCAAAAAATATTTTAAATGAAATACTTTATAAAACAGTGTCTTGTACTTGGTTTAGGACACTAATATTGTTCCTGGTATGGTCGTGGCCTATGACTATAGGACAAGGGAAGGCAAGTATGATATTAAGTCGGTACGGATCCGAGATACTCTGCCGCCTGCCTAGTAAATGAAATGAAATGAAATGATATTTATTTCTGTAAATAGATCTTTTAAGACACTTTTACAAGTCGTTTTTTTACATATTTTTTTTAACTAGATGGCGGTGACGTTTCCTATCTGACGACCTCTGAGAAGAAACGTCGAAACAAACTCAGAGAATCATGGTCTCTTTTAAAGTCCAGACAATAGTTATATTATATGCGAGTTCAATGTAGGCCAAAATCTGAACAGGCCTTTTGAAGAAAGAACCATAGCAGCTTTGAGTTGAGAAGTAGCAGACAATGCATGAGGATTTTCCGAACTATATAAAAAATACAGTAGTGTTGTTACCACGTTACTATCAAATATTATTTACACAATCAAGACATTCCTTAAGCTCTTTTTATCACCTTCTTTTGTTTCCACATATTCCACAAAATATACGTATGTTGGTAATCCAACATACGTATATTTTGTCAGTTTAACCCACTGTGCTAAGTATATATATAAAAACCTCCTTGTGCCTCCCGTGTAATTACTCCCTGTTCTATTCTAGTAGGTAATAAGCAATACAAAATTAATTCCATCCCGACCACACGACCAAAATTATAACCTCTCCAAAGAACACAACAGGCCTAATAAAATTAATATCAAGGATTAAAATTAAAACGGGTCTCAATTTCGTAATTATCAAGCGAGCCCTTGTAACTTTACAAAAAGACAAAGGGCCAACAATTTACTCGCACAGTGGTGTGACTCGCACCTGGGTCATGTCTCCTTTTACTTTATCCCGTAAAGATTAAGTCCCCCGAATTTTCCCGAATTTCCCCGAATACATGGCGCCCGCAGTGAAGTGAGTCATTTAGCCCCTGTTTACTAGATTAGGGGATTTTTTTACACCGCACAGCTTTCTACGCCACCCTCGCCCGCTGTGATGTGTCATAGTACGTCTATATGCGTATTTTATGGCACATCTTGAAATAATAGGGACGGATTTTAGGATATTAGATTTGTGTTACGGGGAAATGTTTTTCTCGTAAATTTTAATACATTTCTAGGATTAGATTAGATTGTCTTTAGATTTAGAGCGATGTTGTATTGTATTATACTGTTATTATAATTAGTTGATATACTAAGAAGTTAAAAATATATCTATAAGTCTAGGGATCGCTAGCGCGGCTGGTGAGCAAGAGACCCTGGATTTCATTCCCGGTCAAACATACCATCACGCTTGTATTTCTCGAAAGGTTAGGCAGAGATGTACTTATGACTATGTACACCCACACTTTGTCAGCTTATCAGTGTTATTGGATTTTTGTATGAAATTTTTAGTATTAGCTCGAAGATTGGATTTGTTCCCGGATAATGGCAATAGGATCACTTCCAATGACTTGAAAACATACCGTTGAATTGCGGAATAACATCAGTACGCCTCTGCTTAACCTTGGAAAGCAGACAAGATGGCATGTTTAAAAACATCCCGAGATACCTGTTGAACAATCTGAAATTAGTTATTCACAATAATACTAAGTTATTAGTGTACAACTTTAGACGTCTTTGCTGGTTCTTTGGCCTCAGTTAGATCTAAACTCAGAAACTTAATAAACTAAATTTTCATTCTAGGTCATTGTTCAGTATTTTCTTTTTTTATGTATAAATTAGAGTAGGTAAACCTGATAGCGATGCGGAGTAGTTTTTTGATGCCCTTTTTTTATTTTTTCTTTTATTTATTAATATAGTTTAGCTGTTAGTCTAGTTTAATTTAAATTTAGTTCTATCTATTTATCAGAAAATTAGAGATTAGTAACATGGAAGTTTATTTTAAATTCATTAAAAAGGTAAACCTGTATTTTAACTTCAGTTTAATTTTAAACTTAATTTAGCAGGCGTCTCTTAAATTAAGTTAGCCGTAATCACATCTAGTAGATGTCAATCTGATGCACTGTGTATCACCCTTTAATTAATTGCTTGTAGTGAGATTGTACATCAGTTATATGGTTCTAATAAAAAAAAAAACAGTTCTAAGCCAGGTACAGTTAATTAATACAATTTGTAGGTGATTCTATTCTCTAGATTGTATAGAATAGGCTAAAGCCTATGTATATATGGTATAGAACGTAACATAACATCATGCCTGCATTCCTCGAAGGGTTAGGTAGAGGAGTAGTACTTAAACTTCACCGGTATGTTTAGGTCCCATGTAATAGGGGGCGAGCCTATTGCCATTAACCAGGCACAAACCCAAAACTCCGAGCTGGTACTCAAAATCCCAAAAACACTTTTTTGACCCGGGAATCGAACCCAGGACCTCTAAGTAGACGAATGAGGCAGTTACAGAATAAAGAGATAAAATAGAGCGGTTCTCTCTCTATTGTGGACTAACAATGCAAGTAGTGTTTTGATACGACCGAGTGCAAATAAAATATATGGAAGTGTAATTCAAAATAGCTCCTCAATAGGCCAGCTGACTGTATTTTTATGGTCCCATAAAACTGCTTACCATAGATAAAGCCGATAAAAAAAATCAAAATTACAATTGGTTAAAAAATATGGAAGTTATAAACATTTTTATTTCATGCTAGACGGAGACCGCACTATATCGGCTACTGACGTCACAAACCGATATGGCATACAAATTCTATTACTATAACTTATTTTTTGAGAAAGGGACAGAGCAATCCCTCTCAATCATCACCAAAAACTTTTAACGCTTATCGCTTATATCATAAAACATTTTTTATTCGATTTAAATATTTTTTTCAGCATACGTTTTATATTTATTGTTTTTCACAATTATTTTCAATAAAATTGCTCCAGTCGACTACCCTATTGTGCAATAAGTTAAAAGTTCCAATAGATTTCCCAAAAATTTACCTTTCTCGGCACAAACGAGAAGGGTGATCGTAAAACCTCCCCGCATTTGTACCGACGGCAAGGTCACTCACGAATATATGTACGTATCTGATGGGATTGAAAATTACTTGTACTTCTTTCCTCATGTATTTTCTAAGGTCAGAATTTACTCTTGACATTTCACCTTTGCCGTTGCTAAAAATGGCGGAATTAATTTAATGACACCTCATTTTATCACGGACGAGATGAAAGGAACCGTAATATTAGAAATATGGGATGCTTTTTTTTTTCATAAATTGATGGCTGTGTACAAATTTCCTGTATCGTAGGTATTTCATATGTATAAAGCCGAATCTCGCAATAATGATCTGGAGACGATATTATTATTATTAACCGTCTTAAAAAGATGAGTAGCTTTTCAATTGGACGCATTTTTTTTTAATGGTCTGCCTATTAATTAATCTTTATTTTTTGGTAGGAAACTTACAAGTTGATTTCATACTTTCTTCCACTTCAGTTAAATGTGTTCCTATGCAACAGCTTATGAAACCAACTTAAACGGATTTATGATTTGTTAGGTAGGCTTAATGATGAATTTCAGTATACTAAGGCCACATCTTTCGAGTCCAAGAAATAAGCAAAGAAGGGACAAATCCTATTCCATTTTTAAAATTATTCGGAGAGTAACGGTTACTACAACATATATTTTTTAAAGTTTACAAGCAACGTGGGTCACACATTACTAGTAATCTTGCTAACCCCTCGTACTAAGCTAAATGCTTGTATTACGAGTGGGTTCACGTCGGTAGTGCAATGGGTGAGTTTCGAACCCGCAACCTCATAATCGCAAGTCTGACGCTTAAAACATGATAAAATGCGGTCTAAGTGAGAATTTCAAGAATTCATAAAAATAAACATTTAACAAAGTTTAAACTAAAAATGAAATATAAAAAAGAACACTTGAATTGTTTCAAAGTTTCCGTTTGACTTTAAAATATGATTTAAAGTAAGTCGAGCGGGGCTACTTAATACAAGTATGAGCTCCATGTTGATGTTTTTTTAACTCAGCATCTAACTTTTATACTACACTAATAATTTCCGAACTTATCGTCTTTTATACATCTATACATACCTCGTTTATCAATATCAGTTCAGAAGTTTGTAAGAAATTTTTGACGTTTGTCAGAAGCATAAGTCTGTTTTTCTTACCTGTTACGATAATAGTTAACCTACTATAAGTAATTTACAATTTGTAAAAAGAAATTTACTTAAATTAAATTGATATAGCTGTACAACTTTTTGATGAAAATTTAAGATATGGTACAGACTAGAGAAAATGGTGTTTCACACTTTCATCATACATATTCATATTCATATATTTATTGCATTCCATAATGTTCACATACAGGTGGTTATTATATTAGATAGACACAATTATGGATCCTGTCGGGCACAGCAACATTTTAATTTTTTTTTTTTTTTTGAAGTAGGAGAGAGGAGAGGAGCACTTTAGATATTTTGTTTTATTAATCTCAATTACATAATTAATATTTTGTTTATTTATTTATTCTGTATTATTGCTATTGCATTATTATTAATAAATGGCTTCGCTGTACGTGAGTAGTATTTATTATAATTATATAATATATCTAAGTAATATTGATTTATATTAGTAGTTTATAGTATATTAATATCAATTTTACTTACTATAAAAAATGTTTACGTAGAACATACATTAATTCTTTCTCAAAAATCAGTCAGCTTTTACACGTTAATGTGGAGAAGTTCGCTTGGACTTTCAATACAAATAGTTTTGTATTTATTTTATCATCTTTTTATCATTATATTATGATATCATTTGTTGTTTTTTGAATTTCATGATTCAGTCAGTGATATTTGTTTTTGTACTCAATAGTGAATTCTCTCGTGATGTAAACCATATTTTTCAAATGTTTTCATTGCAATTCGAACCAGAGAGTAAGTATGTTGTTTACCATTCTTACTGGCCTCATGGGAGTCATAATAGTCGACTAAGGGATTTTATAACATCGACATTGGACCATGCGGCGCAAACCTGATTTCCCAAAGGGTTGCGGAGACCCAACAGCTGTCACTCTGCATGTAAAGATATACTCTGAGGATCGTGTTTGACAGCAGATATTTACAGATTAAACTTCTTCTATTGTAGAAGCTATACCTGTCATGCTGTGTTAAACCCATAAAGAAACATAACTAACATCATGCCTGTGTCACCATCAGGCAGTTAATAAAAAAGTATATTTTTTTACTTGAAACAATAAAAGTCAAGGAACAATAAAATTCTTTTAGCATTAGTTATTTGCAGGGTGGGCGTTTCAGGGACTGGCTTTAATCTAAAAAGTAGTAGTAATCCTAGTATTTCTTAAATAAAATATTTTGACTTTGCAAAAGTAGGTACTTTCTATTTATATCTTAAGTTGTGTTAATTGACATTACATTATTTTTAATAAAGATCTATTTGCAGAACATTTGTCGCACACGAACAATCAAGGAACGGAACAAGCACAATTCCATAAACATCAAATCTCAAATTTCACCGACGCCTACGGTGACAGATCAGAATCACAAACACGTTCTGCGCGTACAAATTTATTTGTAAATGAACACAATTCAACAGTCACGCATTTCTCATCTCAATTACAGTGAGGTTACCCTAGCGTCGCCGCGTCGGTCGGTCGTACGAGAGACGTGGCGCGTCGTGGTGCAAACAAATCAGCAGATAAATAGGGTATCCGCAGAACAATGCAGTGTCAACACAAGATGGAATATAAAAGCGCGCGAAGTGACGGCCCATACTCACACCCCATTTATACCTCACGACTTTTGACAAGATTTATTTCGAAATATCAACTTTGTTTCCTATCCACCGTCTTGCTGGCAATAATTAAGTCGGTTTTAGACCAATACCCTCTACGGAGATATGATAATAATCAGCCAATAGGTGTCCTACTGCTGGGTACGGATCTCCTCCCGCTTTGCGACTTTGAGATGGACGAGCAGTGAAATCGACACACTGTCTTGATCTTGACTGATCTTTAAGTTAATGGTGTATTTTTAGAGTAGGTTTCCACACGTTGTTTCCTTTCACCATTAAAACAAGTGGAGTTAATCAAGAAGTCCGAAGTAGATAGATACTTCTTGAATTTATTGACGACTACCAAACCACGACTCTTCCCATAAGCGTATAATAAATAAACTTTTTTAAAATAAAACCCTCTTCATATTAAAGTTTGAACCTACGGTCGGTTTTGTGACGTAATTTTGTGTAACCTATGTCAATTAAAAAAAATGCATAAGACTTAAAAAGGCGTACATAAATATTCAAAGAGTCGGAAGTGTCTTAGGGTGTAAAAGGCGCCTTAGATCAGCGTGCCCCAAATCCAATCAGCTATTGAATTAACCCGGTCCGTGTGACGAGAATACGGATTCGCCCCATCCTCACGTCAAATGTTTATCTTTCATCTAGCAGAGCGTTAATGTAAGTGCGAGTACAGCGTGTAATGGCACGGCTTCGCTCATCGCCCTATACATCTGCTAAGCGAGCCCTGATCACTGATTAGATATACTATACGAAATATTACGCACACCGCCACGATAGCCACCCAATCATGCTCGATTGCGATATCAATCGCCAATATTTGAAATGTTTATTTCCTCCACTTATTACAACGTCTTACATAAATTTACGTATGGTTTGGATTATCTTATTTTCGTGTTCATTTATTCAAAAGGTTCAGTAATACTAAAGGCATCGGTCAGCCGGATCTCCCGGTTCCTTAAGACGAATAAAATAAAACATTTCAATAAATAATAATGATATCTTATTTTGGGACAAACTGTGATAAAGTAAAATGTTGTGTAATAAAATGAAATAACATAATAAATTCTTTTTGCGACCAATATAATCTTTGGAGTAATTTAGATTTTTTATTTCCAATAAGCTTAAGTACCGCACACATATCATATATATTGGTCTAAGTAATAAACAAGAATCGTTGTATCGTTCGACATATATGATGTCTCACAATATTTTAGCAAGCAAGGTCTTGGTATATCTCGAATCTAATAACGGGGCTTCTCTCGGAGGCAAAACATACATATTTTCCGGGGTTCGGCTAAACACAGCGACCTCTGGCGGACAATATTTTGCTCGGCTCCCGCGATATCGGTTTATTCAAATGCTCCTTGTCCGACCCGAGCTCAAAGAATCAACCTGCATAATATTATACATATTGAAATTCTTCCACCCCGAACATCTACAGTATATTATTCTATGAATAAGTTTATTGTACGCAGATGTGCGAAATACCTACTTTACCAATAAGACTGTAATACCGAACACATTGTTGTATTTTACTTTTGTTTTACAAAATTTAATCAGAATAGCTACAAAGTGCATTGTAAGTAAAAACCTAGCCGTTGTGCAGGTTATAAGAAGTAAGAATGAACAAAGAGCAATTAGTAAGGATTCCAATAAAGCGCGAACGAAGAAATCTTATTAGATAAGTGCTTCGTGCAAATTGATAAATAACAAAAAATAATATATTGTCGGGTCTGGGGCGTACCGGCTCTCGGAAATAATTCAATGATTCCTATCAGATATCGCTCTCTCCTCTGGGAAATTCTGTTTATTATGATTTGGCGGACGTCGACGGAGGACGCTGACAAACAATCCTGATTATAACATACACGCCACATCAAAGCCGCCGAACAGATCCCGACTACTTCAAAAGCAAAATTTTATTGGAAGCATTTACATTTTTATTGGTATGCTAGGACACCGCGTGGCGGCTTCGTCCTGAAACGTAAGTGATTTTGAATTTTCCGATGTGTATTTTATTATTTGATTTTATGTGTGCTCAATATGACTACATATTACCATAGAAAAAACATTACGGTCACGTATCTTTAGGCGTTCCCTATATATATAGGTTACATACACCTACGGGCAATGACTCCTGTTATCATTTTGCAAATCGTGTAATGAATCAAAATTTCCTCTTTAAATAAAATATCAATTTGCTTAGTAACAGAATTGTTCCTAGTCCTATTGTTTAATTTACAATAGGTGAGCTTTTTATTTTTAATAATTCGTTTCCATTGTATCGAATTTCTGATTGTTACTCCGTGTAATTAATAAAAATGTGCAATTCATCTCAGCATTTTTTTAAATATTGTGAGTGTTCCTGTTATCCTGAAAGGTATTTCGTCAGCTTTTGAAATCTTCCAACAAGCATTAGGTCAGCGTGGTGGACTATAGACTAACCTCTTTCATTCTAAGAAGAGACCCATGTCAAGCTGTGGGATGATATTGAATAAGTTGGTTGTAATAATATTTGTGAAAGAGGAGGAGTGGAAGTGCAGGCCTTTGCCCTTCATTGGGACAATAATGGCTAAAAAAATATAGTAATTGTAGTATTCTTAGCATTATTATGGCCCTCTCATCCCTTTTTGATTGAAAATGGATTCATGTTTTAATATTCCTATTTTAATGTAAGTAGGTACCGGCGCAGCTGGAATTGTAAGATCAATTCCAGCTTAATCTAATTAAACCTAATTAATGTAATCATAGTATTCATTATATTGGGATCAATTGTATTAATTATGGGATTTGGATAAGATTTAAACGTATCTATCGAAATGTCGCCATAACATCAAGGATTACATTTATTTATGACCTGATTTTTGGACAATATGATAATGTCCGCTAGATCAAACGTATCCAAATCCGAATAGTAACACAATTTAGTTAAATTGCGTGTGATCTGCTATTAATTTTGGTATTATGCTTGTATGGAATTTAGCCTCCGCCGGACCGTTTAAACGTTTTTATAAGAACAAACGAACAGAAAAACTCTCACATTTAACCATACATTAAGAAGAATAAAAGATAGAAATCTTTATGGGAAACCATTAGGTAAGAAAAGCATTGTTTGTGCTATCTATAGAGCATGTTTGGATGGTTCGTGATTGATTCCACCGTAATTTCCATACGCGTGCTCTGCTCATATTAGCCACTTTATACACCCACCAGCTAAACAAGACCCGCCTTTCCCCCCACTCGTACTTCTTCTAAACAGAACAAGGGGGTAAACCGATGTGTATTCTAAGCTCAAGTTTATTTGGTCACCTTTTCTAGGACTATACAATTGTATAGCGGGGCGACCTCGCGGCGCCTGCCGAGTCACGCACATATATTTTTTCAAAGCCTTAAATTCTATTGCCATTTATTATAGTGATGTTACGTACCTATTAATAAAGTATTTGAGATCTATCAAATATCTTTTTCTATTGAAACTTTCTAGAGAAACTTACCTACAGTCAGTGAACTTCAATTCGTTTATTGGTGAGCAAATTAGAGCCTATGTAAATTCACAAGTAAAAATGTGATGCGTAGAAATATTTAAACAAATCCTTAATGACTGTGAAATCATGTTTAAAAGGATGCTGCAGTGCTTCTATATATAGTGAATATGTTTTTTGGGCTTTTGTCAATCGTCTTCTTGCCAACAGGTCAATTAGCGGTCAAACGCCTTACCTTTTTTTAAAAAATTTGAATTTAGTTTTAGCTCACACACAACTTCACTCGTACGCGCCAATGCCGTCAACAGTCTTGAGTACCAAAAATAATCTTATCATAATCTAAGTCGTCAATGACGTCACACACAGGTCAACATAATTCCTTCGTCATAATTGTATTAAGCAAAGCCATCAAGCAAAGACTATTAATTACTCTTTATACGACATTCTAACAGGGAGCTAATTCGTCCCAACCCTAATCTACACCGGCGAGGAAATAAAAATATGATATTTCCACTTTGAGTAATCAACGTGATATATGGACTGGTTGTACGTGCTTGTGAGGCCGAGGCCTAACGACTGACGGACAATTAAAACGGACAACCCCGACGCACGTGTGTGCGCGGGAATTGCCGCAAATGCAGTTTGGACAAGCGGCATTTCAACAAGTATTTGTGTATTTTTTTTAGTTTGGTTTGTTTATTATTTTTAAATTGGAACTGATACGCGTGGGCTTGGATAAAAAAAAGTTTACGGCGGGGGCTTCACTTAAAGAAGGGTGGCATCGTTTATTTTGTTTTTGCGAATTGTTACATTTCTGTAATCGCAACAGCTCCTGAATCTGGGCGATATTTCTCATCTTCGTCTGGTCTATTAAGAGGATAAATTATGTTGATAAAATATTGTACTTGTTACAAATATGTTTTTGTAATAATTAACTTTCTGAAACAATCGTCCTCAATTAAATCCATTTACTTAAATTCTTATATTTTACACTGCCATCTAAAATAAAAATTAATCTAAGTTTAATAAGACTACATTTATCACCCAGTATCCGTTCCTCCATAATACATTACAATAAATTTAAAGAAGGTAATACTGAGCACATAAATAATAATACACGTATATAAGCCGAAGCGGAGGCCGAGGCGGCGTTCCATCGCGTGGCAACACTAATAACCGGCGTCGGGTGACAGGGAACTGCCAACAGATATTGTTGTCAATTTGTTAGGGCTGCGCTTCTCGGCGCTGCTTAGGATTCGGCCGACGCCTGACCCGAGCCGCCCGAGCTTATAAACACACCACCAATAAGAACAAAGTTGAGATGTCAGCCGATTAGCCGCAAGTCACGTTATCATCCCTTTTTCGTTCTAGTAAATATATTTTGTTCACAAACCTTTTTTTTGTACAAATACACGGGTCGACATAACCCTGTTCGGTCATAATAGCAAGGTTGAGTTAACAGACTAGAATAAACCGCCAATTGTAATTGGAATTTGTATTCCAAAATTGTGTCAAACAAAATATGAACGCAAATCCAAAGGAATACAAGTATAGTCTTTAGTCCTCCATTCTTATTCAAATCGAGAAAATAGATCTCCTAATTGTATCGGTAAGAGATCCATTAACTGCACAACTTTGTTCCTTTCCTATTAATGTTCCTACTCGTACTTTGCCGCTATAAAATATTGTATTCTTAGTCTATAATAGTTCGCAATTAGTGACAGATCACTAGCCCCTCCCCTACAAGCTCCATTAAATCCTTCACTTCTCTCCGAGATAAAATCTAATCAAGACTTAGTTAACCTTTTACGCTGAAAGCGCAAAATTTTTCCGGAAAATTCTTAAGGATGAGTTATGGGTACTTTGTTGTTTGTCATTGTAATTCAGGCGTCAATGTTGTCACCTTTTTCCTAGTTTTGTTAGGTAAGTTTACTCAACAACATGGTAGGAAAGCCGAATAGTTTTAACACGTAGATGCATTAGGTATTCTACAGTCTACTTTGTACTAGAGCGTCAGGCGCGGCGGCAGCAGGGGGTAGTAAGCCTTATTTGAGCCAAGCGCGCGTGACGTGAAACTGGAAACTCGACTTGTATGTAGCGTCGCGTCTTGTCGCCCGAATTCTCATCAAATCATCCCGCGACAATGTTGTTGCAAATCCCAACGCGGGATCAAAAGATATTAGAGCTAAATTGAACCGAAGCAGTGATGATACCTAATTGCATATGTTTGTCACACTACGTATACATTTCCTACGCGATGTGAATCCTTTATTGTGAAGTTTGTACAAGTTAGATGTTTACGATGTATATTGATACGGTTATTTATTATTATTGAAATAGTTCACACAAATATTATTCATCGTAGTCTTATACAGTTAGATACGTGTACTTCATTTAATAATTTCCCTACACACCAAAACGCTTATAAAGTAGCTACATAAAAATGCTAATATCACCCGATTCAGAATTTATTAGCCTCTTAAAATCGCTAATACAGAAAAGTCGTTGCGACACCTGTTAGAAGGCAAGTTTAAATTGTCTCTGTAGATAAAAAGTGACTAGATAATACAATGAGATCCTTCGAAGGCGGCTGGTGTCCTCGCGAATCATTAATTTTAATTCGTACCCCGTGACGACGGTCGCTTTAATGAATTATTGGGAATCGCTGGAGTGCCCCCCTTCCACCCCTTGGACTTCCTAGAGTTTCCTTTGGGACTTAGCATAATGTGAAAAAATGTTGCGCGGCCCTGCTGCATACTAATTGCTTGTTGTGTCGCCTCTCTCTAAGTAATATTCAGAACTTACCCACCGGAACTTCGGCCGCGCGAGACAAGATTAACAAGTTTCACCCCTGATCGATCACTTAACATCGGCCTTTTCATAAGCTTTGATTTTAAATCGCTTTTGTTCGCATCGCCCGTTAAATTATTGAAAGGATCATCGAAATATAAGCTCCAGTTTTTGTTGAGAAAATACTTCTGAAAGAGTAGCTGCTTGTCATGCACTAAATCGTTGGATATTTTAATGGGTTCTCATTCTTATTCCGACTTACGTTACGGGGGATGGCCATCCAGGATGGTTACCGCATACCAATGATAATAAGTTTCGGAATTTATTTTTAAGTTACTTTCTGAAGGGGCAATGATTATTCATTTAGTTTTCGGTAAATAAAACATTGTTAGGGAATGGCTCCGCGGGCCTCGCGAGTACGTGCGAACGTTGTCATGCGTGCCCGCGACCCAGGGGCGAGGAAACTTGTATTTTTTAAACTTTTGCCTTCCCGTAAGCCGGAGCAAGAAAGTTACAATTGTATTCCCACTCTGCCCCCTTCAATATGTGACCTGCTTATTTATTGGAGAAGCGTCGGCGGAGTTCTCAGACAATATGTCGCGAGCCACCCGAGCAAACGCACGCGGAACGAACGACTTAAACAAAACACAATTTAACACGACAGAGAAAGTGAACTATTTGATTTACAACAACTTGTAGTTGCTTTGGCTTCAGGACGAATATTGAAAGTTTTTGTCATAAGTTAGAATGCAGCGTACGAGTAAGATGCATGTTTATAAAGCTATATGATAGCTTGGTGTGGAAGACTGCATGGACAGGCCGCTCAGTATTCAGAGCACAGCCGTCATTAGCCGAGCCAGACGTTGGATTTCCCAGAAGCAGCTCGAATGAACCTAGGAACCCCAGTACCTACTGCTGAATAATGATGACATCGGATAAACTCGATTCCAAGTTCACGTTTAACTCTATTTTTCAATATTAGACTTCTATTGTTCAGACTTATTTGAAAACTGGATAAAAGAAAGTTTGCTAAAAAAACATTTACACGTGTTCATATCCTCGTTCACGTATGCGTATGAGCAGAACGGTCAAGTCGACATAATCTAGGATAAATGGCAAGTAAATCCATATAAACCAAAATGCCTTATGCATTTAACTTTCGCCGTTGTTTTACGGAATGCTGAAATTTAAATACAGAATCCATTTTGTGTTCAAATGAGTTTTCGGAATAGCCAATTAGTTGTTAGCGCCCGGCCGCCCTCGTTCGCTTTCATTAGGCTATATAGTTTCCCAAATATCTGGCCCCTCAAAGATATATCTTTCGGTTGCTTTTCCATTTTCTTCTAACTGTTCGCTTATGCGAGCGGCGGGGAGCAACTCAGTTGTAAAATTTTAGTGGTGTTTCGCGGTTTATTCGGCGGCCCAGCCAACCGGATCGTACAATCCGACAATATTTTTATTTAAAACATAATCAAATGTCTATCGTAACTCTACAAGTGTGCAGCAACAACAAGGTGTTTAAACGTATAAAAATATTTATTACCTACTTTTATAAAGTACTAAAAGTTCAGTCTGTTTTAGGATTTTAGCGTAGAATGCGACTATACCAAACGTGTTTTTAAAATATGCAAAGCTAGTGAACTTCATTTCTTTTTGTTGTCAAAGATGATATGCTGGTGCTATGCTATGTGCACAAACGATACTAGGTTTAAAGTTTGCAGCATTTAAAAAAAACATTCCAAGAAGTCTTAATTTGTAAATAAACACAAACCCATTACATTTAATGAGCCGCTTCAGATACTGCTTATTAACAAAACCCCGACCGTTACCAAAATTAATTGCAATCAAAAACGCACCAACTTAAGCGGCGGCAGCGGTATATTTATTCGAAAGCAACTCTTTATAACGTGCAATTCCTTTCTTATTTCATAACGCAATCTTCTCGGCGTCTTATCTAACAACGAACATATCTCGCCCCCGCTCTCGAGGAAAATCGTCCAATATAAAATCGGTTTAATTTGCGCTTTTCGCACTCAATGGGATGGAATAATATCGGGCAATTTGGTTACCGCTGGCATAAATATGGCGGGCCGCGCAGTAATTGTAACGCAGGCAATTCGCGCCTCGTAACGACCGAGAGGAGAAAACTTCGCCCGTTTGAGCTAGATGGTCGGACCGAAGCGACGCACTTCGTCCCCGTGACGTCACGCGCGGCCGCAGGCGCACGCGCTGACCGCGAACAGCTCTTGACCTAAATAAGCTCTAACAGCAACTCTTAATGACCAAAACTTGCAATAACTTCGTATGGTACAAATTGATGGACAAAAGTTTTAATATGCATGACATTAATTACTGAAAAATTTTTATTTTTCGCGTTGCAAAGTTACAATTTCATTTTATATAATACGTAGGAAAAACATCAAACAAAAATACGACAATACCTCAGCGAAAGTCGCACAACTACGTCCTATGTAAATCGTGGAATCCTTTATCTGATTGCAGAGAGGCATAAGTAACGACAAAAGGGAGCAATTTTCTCGTTCCGCATGACAGCGGCGGGACTTCATCCACGTGGCACAACACAAAGCTGCTCCCGCTCACAGATTAGTATTACGAAAACAGATCCTGTTGATATAATGGCAACACAAAAGTAATTACCAGAGCCTACACAGCTCTTCTTTGCTCCTTTGCCTAACGTAATAGAATAACGAATGTCATTTTCTTTTACTCTGACCCTTCCGCGGTTCGCGCGGGGAATGCAAAATTCCCGAAATTAGAGTGAATAAACCTGCGTTGTAATTACAGCCGGGTGCCGGGCGCGCCGGGAGCGTTGGCCGCCCATCTTTCTTGGCTGGCCCACGAATTAAACACCGAATTGCTTTAGTAATTCGAAGTATATATTCCCCGCTCTCAGTTAAATGTAAATCACTTTTACTGTCCCGATTTTCACCACTTAACTTTTTTTTTCCCTAATCTTCTAATATCTACCTTCTTTTATTTTGTATGTAAATTCTTGATGTTAAGTCGATTGCCTGTAATTCGATATCGGTATTAAATTACAAGAGCTCGGGCCTTTTAAATCAACAGACAGATCGGCTTTGGATTCGTCAAGAAAAAAATACAAAGAAAAAGTGGATCGTCACAATTTATTTTGTCTCCAGCCGACGGGCTTGACGTAGAAGCTCAGAGGTTTCAACATTTATTAATAATTAGCTTTTTAACATTTCTGGCGAATGGTAAAAACTGGAATTAAAGCCGTAAGGCGAACGAAGACTTTTTATATTTTTATTAAGATCCTTGCTGTATTAAAATTATAAATATAAACTAGTTTGTTAAGCTTAGGGGTAGTTACTGAGAGAGTACTCGTCGACAGTCGCGTAGTCGCCGGCGACAATCAAGTGACGCAACAGTTAAACTGGGAACAGCCCTCGACCATTTCCGCCCGCCCAACGCCGCAGCCGCTCAAACTCGAGCAAACACTCGTCAATTGCCTTAGTGATGTTTATAAGAGCATTATAAAACTATCGATATAATTTTCTTGCTTCAGTTTGCACAAAGAATCGTGTTAAAATGTGTGAATTTACTTGATTTTATTGGAATGCTCTATAAAGATTAATCTTTATAAATGACGTTTGCGTTACTACAAATTAATATCTAACCTATGAGGTTTTTTGAGATAAAACTTAAAAATATTATTTACTTAATTTTGTAATCGCAGCACAACTCGATATCGATGACAAGGAAAACGTGAAAAATATCGACACAGCCCGCTGACCCTATCGCCAGCCAGTCGGATGGTAACAGTTTGCAGAACGGCTGATTGCTTTGATAATCGCCGCCTGAGACGTTACTAATGACGCAAGAACATTGTCTCGACAACCCCCGCAAGAACGGCCTGCTACTACAAGATACATTATTATTACATTCCATCCAGTTATTCTAAACATAGTCAACATCAGCATTGAGTTTCTAAATAAAATTATCTCAGTGATTCGCACTTGCACCGACACTCAACCGAGTAGTGTTGTACTTGAAGGTAATTTCAATCAATCGATACTAAAAATGTCGATTTCCACATTGAAGACACCACTAGGGCGAAATTTACTTATTAAATAAAGATTGGATTAAAAATATTCAATGTCGCGATTTTGTCAATAGATAAAGTTTACAATTATTGTAATCAGATTAAAATTTATATTAACTGGAAACGTATAATTAACGCACTTTATTTAGCTTATTATTATGCAAATAGGTTCTAGTTTTTTTTTATTATGAGTTTTTAAGTTTTTATGTTTGCTATGGCCATAAAGGAATTCAAGCCAACAAGAGAAATGAAAAAACTTTCAATGGCTCCTTAAAAACATAGTTCATAGGTATGGTAATAATTAAGTACTGCTGCTATATTATCTGCCTCATAAATTTTACCTTATCTATCACCATTAATTTGTTAATAAGTAAGAACGTCCTCTGGACGAAAAAGGATTTTAGAAAATTCAGAATACTATATTCTGAATTTTCTAAAATTAGTACAACTGTAAGAATAACAGCGTATGCGTTTTTTTATTTATTTTTTTGCTGTTTTTAAGTTTCTACTATGTTTCCATGCCGAAACCGCTGTAACCATTTTGATGAATTTTAATGTAAGTATGTATATAAATTGGACCTTGGGAAAAGACATAAGCTATGTCTAAAAAAGTGTTTTGGGATACGAGTCGCAATATCCGCGTGGAATACGTAATTTTAAAAATCTGCTATTTTTGCATTTCAGGTGAGTTGTGGGCTAAAATAACCACGGAGTGTGTCCCATAAAATTTATATCACCATCAGGCTTGGGTGTAGATTGAGGAAGCAGCTTTACTCCTACCGAAAGGACTAGTGTCCTAGAATAGAGATGTTTGGAACACAGAGAAAGAAACAGGCAAATAGATGCATGCACGTCACGATTCATATATTACACTTTTCCCTAGTAGAATTTATTGCCGTTGCAAAATGTATTTGTGAAGTTTACCCAATTCATACTTGTATAAAATAATATATTGGATTGTGACTGCGAGATGTAGATGGTCTCGTACTTACCTCCACACAATGTAAAATAAGTTAGCAATGAAATTCAGTTGTGAAGCGGGGACAGTGTGAACTACTAGCTAAACTACATTTGCCAACTCAGTAACGCGAGCAATCGAAAAATAGAAAGTTCCACTGGCTGGCTAGGATCGAGACTAACTGAGTAACTGGCATTCTTCACAAACTTTAGGTGAGAGTTGCTACCCCAAGAAATTTATTCAGCTCGGTTTGTTTACACAATCCTATTGTTCCGAGAAAAACCTTTAACTAAACCTCGCGATAGATTTACCTCTGCGTTAAATGTCGCTAAACAATTTATTCTTAAAACTCATTGTCAATTTCACTGGGGTAGTTCTCGGAATCTAGACCTGCTTAAAACCGAAAGTTTTATTGGTCACACAATCTACCGACAATCGCGTACAAATTACGAACACATTACTGCAATATTTTGCATTTGTTCTTCTTTGAACCGAAAACCAAAACGATGCTCCTTTCTAGAACTTTCTCCTATAACGTGCGGGGATCGAACCCGTGATACGCACAAAGAGTCATAGCCGAATATCGTAAGCTAAAAGAAGTATAAAGAATATACAAAAAAAAAACCGGCCAAGTGCGAGTCGGACTCGCGCACGGAGGGTTCCGTACCATTACGATTTTTAACGTATTAAAAAAAACTGCTCACTAGATCTCGTTCAAAACAATTTTCGGTGGAAGTTTAGGTAATGTACATCATATATTTTTTTTAGTTTTATCATTCTCTTATTTTATAAGTTACAGGGGGGGGGACATTTTACCACTTTGGAAGTGTCTCTCGCGCTGTTCAGTTTAGAAAAAAATTATATTAGAAACCTCAATATCATTTTTGAAGACCTATCCATAGATACCCCACGCGTATGGGAATAATGAAAAAATATTTTTTGAGTTTATGTTCTAAGTATGGGGAACCCCCAAAATTCATTGTTTTTTTAAATTTTTGTGTGTTCCAACAGCATAGTTCTTATAGTTTCGGAGAAAAGTGGCTGCGACATACGGACGGACAGGCAGACAGACAGACATGACGAATCTATAAGTGTTCCGTTTTTTGCCATTTGGCTACGGAACCCTAAAAATGCAGAATAAAATCCCGACAAAAACAAAAGCCCGACTCTTTTTGATACAAACTAAAAACCAACCTACATAAAAATAAAAATTATAAATAAAATATCATGAATAAAAGTTGTCAGATTTATTTGCCACACACTACAATATTTCGAACGTTCGATTTTCAAACCGAAACAATATCTTGAGTCGTTTAGAAATGTATATTCGGAAGTGGCACTTAGCGCAGCAGAATAAACTGTTGGCGGAGTCGTGTAAACACGGAAATTCCATCCTACAGACGGTTTACACGCCCGAGGTCATTCAAGTTTCATTACCAATACCTCGGAGCTCATAACTTATTCAGTTAGGGGCACGTAACGTGCTTTAACATTCAATTTGCCGGCAGAAGAAACGTTATGGGCGGTGTAAACGTCACGCGGCGGCGACGCCACCGCGTCATGTATATACACTGCTCGTTTGGTGGTAACGAAGTGGTTGTTAGCGGTGCCTTGTATGAAGTCGAGTTATCATTATCTGGATTGGTGTTTGTGAGACAAACACATTACTTTGTTTCTTTTCAAACTAAAAACTGATTGATGTAATTTTTTTCTGATTTGCCCAATATATCATTGACTGAATTCAACATGTCAAAATATTGCAATTTCTCGTTCTATATTACGTATTAATTTTATGCATGAAAGAGTTGCTTCATAAATGCATACAATTAAGGAATATACTTTAATACCAGTAGACCTTATCGACGATATCAACTTTAATAAAAAAACTGATATTCATATTTATTACGCTTATAAAAGTCTAACTACAAAATACTGCAAATATGTGTGTACTCCACCCAAATTCCGATGAACTTATTGCCGGTGGGTGTAGTTTTATGGCGGACATTGTAACTACTATATAAACACACACCTTCAAGACAAGAGTTACGCCCACCCACAGCACTTAGGTAATAAAACCAAGAGAGTAGTTTTAAGGAAGCCCGCGACAGCCATTGCAGCCCCATATTACCCGCTGCAAAACCCTCCTTATTACGCGAGACAAACAAGTTATTCGTTTCAAATTGAAAACTTTCCACCCCACTAGCCATGCTGGGGCTGTGGCCCATAAATTCCCGCCAATTTTGTTTTATTTCGCGATGCAGGCACGGTAATAAAAGTAAGCTGGACGTGAGACAAAGCCTCTGGCCGGGATTACTCGGCCATCGCAATGGATCACTGCAGCCTGTGATATGGTCTCTAAACAACACCTGACTAACTGGACTCGCCTACGTAAGTTGCTGTTCGATAAACGAGGACAAGATGAATACGAAACGGCTTTATGATACAGCTGTCACCTTGTCCCGAAAAAAAAAGTCTCTCTTAAAACTATTCCCTCTTTGAAAAACACGTCTATAAAAGAAGTCTAGGTTTACGGCCGAATACATAAAAATATGTGCCAGTACCTTGCCGAAATTTGGCTAGAGAACCCTGTTGTTGTCGAAGCAAATAAAATCTCGTACCTTGGTCCCTTTATAGAACTGATATTAAACCATGAAGTAACAAATTACAGACACAATGCAAAATGAAAAGAACGATATTCTTGGGCTCCGTGGCCCTAACTTTTTGCCGAGGTAAACTCAATAAAGAAAGAAAGAAAGAAAACACATTTATTGAGACAAGGAGACAACACACAGATAAAATGAACAGTAAAAAAAAAATTAAATTAAAAAGTAAGGTCACTAGGTGTGCTGTCGACATGCTTGCCTCGAATGGGTTGCCAGCTCAGCATTATGCTGGGTGTATTTAATACCCAGCGCTGGTTTTCAGTTGGCACCCCTATAACATTTACAACATCTAGGTAAATGTTTGGAGTTAAAATAGTGCATCCGACGACTGCATCAGTAGGCAGGTGTATATTTCTGGACCTCCTCCAATCTCATCTGTTGTTGTTGGCAATGCACCGAGTGGCCGCATGTGTGATCTTTACTTCACGCTCATTGTTGCACTCCTTTTTATCTGAAACTTGTCGTGTAAGCACGAATTTAAACTAGACAAGTAAACAAAAATATTCTCTTGTTTTATACAAAACATTCCTTTATTTCCTTTCGTAGGGATCGAAGGTTATTTCAGACATTGCGAGACTCGTTTTTCTGTCTGGCTAAAAGAACTCGAATAAAAAAACTACAAAGTTTTATAACCTAACAAATACCACGGCCTTAATGAAGTGTGTCCGCTCGTACCACAAGCTGCGCTTTAAGAAGTGCCAGGTGAAAGCAAGCTCTTTTTATAGGGACTAAAATAAAATCGCCACGCGTGAGTAAGGAGAGGTCCCAATGGATGCAACCACAACAATGACAATGTAATGCAACAACATCCTTTATCCCCAAGCTCTAAAGTTCAAATTTACTCTTATACAAACACGCTGTGAACAAAACAATGCCTGGTTTACGGATAGGATTGCAAACAGTTGCTGTGTCCAACGGTTATGATCCGTCGTTTCAGCAACACGCCAAATTTGGTCCCGTCATAAAATAAAAAGTAAAGTAGTCTGGATAACACATGCTGTGAAGATTATCTGTACAACACACTGTGCACAGGTCTTGCATAAGTCTTCAGAAAAATAAAATAGAGAAATGAAGTGCTGATAAATATGGGATCAGAGGTAAATAATATTGTCCCGGCAGAAATCAATATGAGCCACAAAACAACACGTAAAACAATAAACCCTGAAATAGTTAATGTGCCAAGAAGGAGCGTGGGAGCCAATTAATTTTTGCTGAGACCTCGGTTTATGTTTTCCCGGATAAATAAGGAGATTTAGCGGCGACGCCCAGAGCCGTCTCATAAAATGGCTTGCTCGTAACCGGCCCTGACCAGCCACCTAACTAACGATACTCGATAATGTTAAATTATAAGTTTGGATTTTGTACACAGCTACAAACCTACAGTTTGATTTGATTAATTCAAGTTTAGCGAAGATGGAAATATAATCACTGTAAATATTAATCCTTTTTAATCTATGTTTTATTTCATTTGTGGGAAGAAACCGACTACGCCACAGATATTTAAAGCATATGAAGATATAAAAATGATATTTTAACTTTCACATATTTTTCATGGCGTCGTATAAAACTTTTTCAATATATACATCGTAAACAAAGTTACGACGCACAGTACATTTGATGGTGCATGAAATTGCACCGTACGTACAAGAGTCATTCGAATGCATTTTATTTTCCAGGAGTAGGCGAGGAGGCCGGGCGATGACTAAATAATGACCAGGATAACGCAGTTTTATTGCCGCCTCCGTGTTGCGAATATATAAATGAACCCTCGAGGGAGTGTTAAAGACGCCGCCAAAGAACTCCTGTCGAAACAAGTCGGGCTCAGAGAAATGGCGCAGTAAACCACCCCATCCGCTGAGACGTCATTTTGCTCTTTGTACGAAACTGCTGTTTGGAACACAAAAAAAAATAATAAGAATTGTATATTTGTACCGACGAGCCAATTTTCAACGCCAATCGATGTTATTGGCCGAGTGGAGTTTGTTACTGGATTTTATTTTAGTTTGTTAATTGAACTATAATCTAATAGAAGTCTGCTGCAATTTATTTAAAAAAATATATTTCGATAGTTCTGTTAAGTGGAGCTAGAGAGTGAGTGAGTCTTGAGCTTTTTAGAATCTAACATACATACCATCACGCCTGTATTCCCCGAAGGGTTAGGCAGAGGTGTACTTAATGTACACCCACAGTTCGCCGGTATGTTTAGGTCCTATGTAATAGGGGGCGAGCCTATTGCCATTCACCGGGCACAAATCCAGACTTCGAGCTGCTACTGAGAATTTCATAAAAAAAAACCAATAACACTGCTCGACCTGGGGATCGAACCCAAGACCTCTAGCGTAGCAGTCGCGATTGGGACCACTAGACTAACGAGGCAGTCGTAGTTTATGTTGAGTATAGGAGGTTTTTTTAAGTTCTTATAATCTGCTTTAATTAAACTATAAGAATTATTTTTAATTATAGAAAGATGCCGTTCAAATTCAAAAAGAAACGTTTGCGACGGGAAATTCCTAAAGATTTGATATTACGAGCAATAGAATAGGAAGAGGATGCAATAGAAGAGGTATCGAAAGGATCAAAAATAAAAACAACGGCAAATATCAAAATCTTTTTAGAATCTATTGTTTCTGAAGCTCTCAAGCTTCTCAAGCTCAAGTTTCTGAAGCTATCAAATATACTTTAAATACATTTAATGACCAGTTATATCAAATTTACCTCTTAAATAGTAGCAATATTTAAAATATAGACGGCAAACCAGGGTACAAACTAGAGAAGAGTATGAGGAAGCAAATAGCAAGTCAGCATGAAAATTAGTTTATTTTATGTATTTAATTATGCCAGTATTGTTCACGGCTCCAGTTCAAATTGTGATTTCACGGTGTTAAAATATTAAAACTTTAATTGTATTCCAGCGCCCGACTCCATAGCCGTAAAGAAGTCGGCGAGGCGCTCCGTTGATACACTATTAATGCAATTGTTCGAAAACAGCGCGAGGCAATAAAATTTAGCCTTCAGGTAGAATATTCCGCCCCACTTCGCAGCCGTGGCCATAATTTTTCGCATTGCGGATTTCAGGTAAATGTACTCTTCATTTTACATTTTTACGACTAATGAGTTTGTTTTAATAGGAGATTGCGCAAACATACAATTTGAATGTTAATAAATTGGTTAATTTTATAAAATAATATAATACCTAAATAAACTCACAATAATTCACAGATTAATAAAGTCAACCTTAGTATTTAATATCGTCATATTAATTATTTTACTTAAAGACCTTTATAATGTTTATAATTATGTCTTGACTATGCCATAATTTATTTAAAGAGGTCATTTTGACCATACCTTTTTTATGTACATTTAATAGTTGCCTGCTGAAATACTACAAGCAATGTAACAGTAGTACAATTTCATTTGGTACCGATATTAATGTATGTAGGAGGAGACACACTATGGCCAACAATTATAATGATATTGTTTTCAAGTTATGGGTACTAGATATACCCCAATTATTCAATGATCTCTTTTTTTTAAACCACTTAGGTAGCAAACTAGAATACGGCCGACCTGATGGTAAGCGGTTACCGTAGCCTATGGACGCTTGCAACACCAGGGGTATCATTCGCCAGTTGTCGACCCTGTAAAGGCAAAGGGAGGAGAAGGAGAAAGAAGAGTAATTGGGCCTCCGGTGCTCCACACTCACCATACTAACCGCAACAGTATGCATACTGCGTCTTCACATCCATATTCTGTGGGAAAGTATTGAATTCAGTATAACTGAATGGTTGTAAGCCCATCATGTTACGCACCATCCCGGTGCGATTCGTGAACTTATCAAATATTAATAAATTGTAAGCTAACAGGCCCATGGTTCCGATTAGACTGGATTTTAGTAGTTTTTGAGGCAACATTGCTTTCACTATGGATAGTGTAAAGGACCCGAAAAGTCGAATATACTGCTATAAAGTCAGCAAAAAGTTATTTTAAGATACAATAGTAATAGTCAGTGTCAATTTCTCTAAAAAGATTCGTAGTTACTGCCTCATTAGTCTAGTCTGGTCGTCTGTTTTCGATTCCTGCGCATGAGAGCCAGTTCCCCCTCCCGTTTGAAGCCACTCTGGCAGACGGCAGGCCACATCAACTTCACTGGTGTTGCAGGTGTCCATGGGCGGCGATGACTACTTGTCATCAGATGGCTCGTCGACTCGTTTACCGACACAAATATTAAAAAAGAAGTGGGGGCTTAATATTTTTTCCATAATTTGGAATTTAAGCGATCGGGCAGTTTCAATTAGTTCCATGATCAAATAGAACGTTTGCAAATGGCAATCGCATAAATTTTCATTGTTTTCGAAACTTGTTGACGGCAATATAATACCACATATTTACAGACTGGGGCATTTAGTTACACTGTTTGTTTACAAAAAGGGCTGCTATCGTTATAGGTTCTCATTAAGTAGTGAATCAAATATTTTTTTAAGTCTATCAACATTTCAAAGTTTGACTTACAACCCAAATTTAGGCTGCTAAAAGGCCGCAATGAGCCACTTTTCTTAATTAATTCAAAATTCATAGAAGATCCTCAGAAATTTACTAATATTTATTTTATATTTTCCTCAGCTCAACTGAACTAAAATATACGTCCCAAATCACTAAACACATTTACATTTTCCCGTCAAAATAAAATCCATCTAAGCCACTTGTGTCTGAAGGAACAATAATATAGGGTAGCGACACACATTTATGTCCACTAACAAACGTATTTAAGTTGACATTATCAGAAACCAGAAGATATTTAATGTCAGTTTTGGAGAGCTCTACAAGCTACCGGATACTGGACTGTCCCGAAATTGCAGCCATAAATTAATAAGAGAACATTACAGCTACTTGATATGAAATTCGAATTAGTGGTATTCATATCCTGGACATTATTTAAAACTATTCGTAACATTAAAAATTCAGGAAAAATTATAAGTAATACAAGTTTATTTTAATTTAAAATAAACATCATGTATTTAATGCGTCTCGGAATATTAATTATATTTAAGAATATTGATTCCCAAATAACGTTAAAAGCACATTAATGATGAAAATCATACATTTATTTAATATTTGTAATTAAATTAAAATTTACATTATTAACTTTACATTGGACGATATACGTTTATTTATTGATACAATAATACTTATTTACAAGAAGGATAACACTAAATAACACTGTAACAATATACGTCCCATAAAATAATGACTGAAATTACCATAATAACATAAAGTATAATACATTTTCGAATAACATTTTATCACATTTCTCGTACATATCGTAAAATTTCTATTGCGATGCTTTGGCCATATCTTATTTATATCCTGCAAGAATTCTATAAGTTCAATAAATCTTAAGTATCAATTTTAGAGCATTTATTCATCTATCCATAAAATCTTTCTTTGGATTTATCTACTACACTATATTAAGTTTTACTCAAGTTTTACTTCTGTGCTCTTAAATATGAAATCACTGCATTCTTTACTTTGAAGAAAACTTAGGCTTCATATTACAAAGTCACTTTCTTACTATTCTTTGTTATTCGTGTTAAAACTACCTACTTACTTTCAACCAAAAATTTATATTTGTAACGTACAAAAACACATTTAGTTACAACATCTAAACATGTATATTGTGAACTACATTATTTAGTTATAATGCGGAGTATAATAATTCAATGGTATCTGTATCAGTCAATCAGAAAATTTCAAATATTTTAATTAAAATTCTGACAATATTATGTATCACTTCATCATAATTTGTTCATATGTTTTGAGCAACGTCACTACTAGACACACTTATTCATTAATCGTGTGACGGGAAGCCAGTCCCACTTCTCCGCAGGTAAGTCAGTGAATCAAGCTTGTATAATCCAGGTTGAACTCATTCACAATACCAAGTAGTTCTTCTGAATTTCTTCTCTCCCAACCGCTTGACCTCACCGGGCACTCCCCGCAAAGAATTATCTGGAATTTAAAAGATATTATTTTGTCATTATGAACCTTTACGGTACAAATACTGATACAAATATTACTTCATATATTTATTAGTAAACAAACCCATCCACCGAGAAAGAAGATAATAAACCATATCCCGAAGTAATCCAATAAGTACGGTCCATAACATAGAACAGAGGACAGCAAAGTAAAGCAAAGTACAGTAATATGTCAGTTCCACTTCAACGTTCGAAGGTGTGTCGGCTCAAATAAGCTCTGAACACTCTTCTAGACCTATAATTAATTGGGGTTGATAGCTTAGCCCGTACAATAATTCAAGTGTTAATAAATGTCGAAGCTAATTCCAAAGGATTCACGATAGATATAAATTATGGGTTGATGTTAACTCTGAACCTTACTGATTTTCTGAACCTCTATTTAATTATGGGATCATCGGCCTGTAGATCAAAATAAGTATTAAAAGACCAGAAAGCCTGTAGGTCAAAATAAGTATATATTTCTAAAAAAATATATTAAATTTTTTTGACCGTCGATATGAACAAAATAGCAAAGATAGCTCCGCTGACCAGCGGCGATCTGAAAGCTGTTGATAAGTTGATCAGCGTCGATATAACTTAAAAATAGCGGAAGTAATGCAGATAATATTTCATAAGCATGAGTTTGAAAACTACTGTGACTGACAGATTACTGTGGCTGATTTTATATTCTATTATCTGTAGAATTATTACCTATAAACTATCTATAGAACTGAACAAAAGTACATAAACTACAATTATTCAGACAACAATACCATTAAAACAAGTATATATTGTCGTGCATAACTTAGTCTTCATTTGCAGTACTGAAATATTGTTACAATTACTACTACTTATTGTGAAATGAAGTCTACCAAAATCATCAGAATTGTTAATGTTAAGAGTTTTATTAAGTGTCATTATTTTTGCTATAATATTATTTCCCATCAACAACAAAAGCGAAGGCAAGAAAATGAATAGCGAAACACATATTAGTTGTAATGTTTGGAAGCGTGCCTAAACTTTACTGACCTACAAAGCAATTCATTGGTGCAACTTCACGACAACGTAACCACCTAACAGACCTGGAGCAGAGATGTTACTGGGTGTAAGTGGTGACGTATATAACAGTGTTATTTACAACATACAGACAATAGAATACTTTGCGTGTACTGAATTCCAACCTGATTTGAGAGAGCAATTTATTTTCTATTTATGATTAAGTAGGTATAACTAAGTACTCTTGTACAGAAACTAGATAGATTTTTAAAATGTATCTATTGTTAGTCTGAATAACGGCATAAAACTTACAGGGTGTCTTTTATATCAGCAAGAGTATCGATATCAATAATCTAATAAATCATTGTTTTTTTTTTTTCAAATTATTTAACAAGCAATTGACGTTCTACGTTGACTTACGAATTAATGTTTTAGTATTTTATATAAATGTACATTTTTAATATTTCAAGGCCTAATTTGTTAATTTTCAGATGACGGTTTATATTTTTTATTTACAAATTTAATTTGAGTCTCTCTCTCTCTATCTTTCAATCCAATCCAATCTCTCTCTGTGCAAAGGAAGAAAGAGACAAATAAAACAAGAACACTATTATTACTCATATAGAAATTGGATTACAAAGCTTAAGCAAAACACAGGTGGATTACAGTTACACGCACATCCATCGTACTACACACATGCATCATTAATGTATAATTATACATGTATGCCAAGGTATACTTAATTGTTGTGTACAATAAAGGACCTGGCATTTGCCACCATAACAAGACATGTGTCGCGAAATAACAGAAATAGTTTTGTGCGAAAAAATCCGTAACACGTATTACGGCAGTGCGGAGGTCTGCATTTATTAATGGTTATTTTTTTCTGAGCTGCTTTATAAAGTTAACAGTATCTATTGACAGTTTTTCAAAGTCATTACCTAAGTTACCAGGCCATGAATAAGGCCAGGATATCACGAACATAATCCGGATCAACTACCCATAGGTAACGAATAAATTAAAATTGATTAAAAAGTTATAAGCATTTTAATTTTATGCTAGACAGGTAGCGTACTGTAGCGGTTTGTGACGCAACTAAGAATTCGTCATACAAATTGTATACTTACACTCGTTTTGCGAAACGAGTGTTAGTGTGCATATCCTGTCCATCGCCACCAAGAACTTTAAACACTTAGAAACATATTATATCTTAGAATTTTGTTACCTGATTTTTTTCAGAATAAGATTTTTTATATAAAAGTAAGGGTTTTTTGATAAATCAAACACAAGTCAATTGCTGCCATATTACGTCAGTCTTACGAAGAAAGAAATCAAATCAAGTCGAGACCAAAGTTTTTGAACGATTAGGGTCCTTTTAAATGCTGTATTTTTCGAGTGTCCTAAACTTATTTCTATTGGTTGACTAAATTTAAGTTTTGATAGACTTTATAGCAATTCTATTCTGAATAAAAAAAAAAACAAAATAACAAACTACTATGATTAAATATAATAAATATTCTACCTAACATAAAAACAGCTTAGAAAAAAAGACGCATTTATACTTCGATTAAAATCTTAACTTATCATGTTATAACTAGAAATTTCTCAGTATTTATAAATATTAGTGACAATGTTAGTTACTTTGCAAAATTATGCAAGCTGTGTTCCTTTTCACTTACATTTGTCATCGTTTCTTTCTGATTCCGTTGATTCTTCGCTGTTCATGGACACCATCGATATTCTTTTGTTGCGTTGTTGCAGAAGTAGTTCTGTAAAGTTAAAAATGGTCGTGTTATATTTTCATAGTAAGGAAAATTCTCATGAATCGGCATTACCCGAGACTCGTACAGACAAAAACTTTTCTTAAATGGCCCTATAACTAGTCATGGTTAATGGGATTCCTACTTATATACCAAAATACATAGAAATCTGTCCAATAGATTTTGGCTTTGGGCTTCAGTTTTGTTCAATTATTCCCACCCACTTTGTTTTTAATATTTTGCAAGTGCAGATACAACTTTTCTATAGACTTGTTTTCCCATATAATATGTACTTATAGATAAATACATATTATGTAAATAATACTAATTTAATACATATACAACAGAGAATTCGAGGTTTTTTTGAAATTCTAAGAATTTCGGGAAACTCGGTTAATGGCAATAGGCTCGCCCCCCACTACATGGGACCTAAACATACCAGCGAAACGTGGGTGTACATTAGTACAACTCCGCCTAACCCTTCGGGGACTACAGGCGTGATGGTATGTTACAACAGAGAATTCCCATCAAGGGAATAAAAAATATATAATGAAGTCAGTCAAGTAATCGAAAAATATTAAAAAGTTGAAGGATAAGAATTGAATTACACGTTCAAAGTGCCTTGAAACATTACAAATTATGACATCGTTTATATTGTTTTTGATCTTCCAACGTCCCCCAATGAGACATTAATGACATCTCGTCTGTCAAAACAAATCTGAAACGGTTGTCGACATTTAAATAATTACGAAGATGAATCTTATTTATAGCTTCCCTTTACCTTTTGGTTCGTTTGAGTAAGGTGAAAATGTATACTGATAATACTACGAAAGTAAACGTGATAGCCAATTAATTAGAAAAGCTATGACTTGTAACAAAGACATTTAAAAATATCAACAACTTTGTCTTTTATCATAGACAAAACAAAAAAAGAAATCAAATCAAATAGGAATAATATATTTTTTTGTTTATGAATATTCTGAATGGCCTTGAGGCAAAGAACCTTTGCTTATTAACAACATTAAAAATTGTGTATGGCGGGCACGGCAATTTAAGATTTCAATTCAACCGAATACTTTCCTAATTTAAAAAGAAAAATATGTGTGTGAATCTTGCTAAATGTAGCATAATAGTTAGGTACATTTAGCAAGATTCACACAGCCAGCATTTTTTTGATTGATAGTTTTAATGCGTTTGACCCATCTTTCCCGATGGGAAGCACAATCAGGCCCTAAGGTGGTGTACGCAATTCAAACTTGGAATATTTTTTTGGGCCCAGACTCTCCTACATGCAACAGAAAAGAACAAACTGTTTAGCGCCATCTGCTTAGTCAGGCTGATTAGGTCCTAGATTTATATATTATCGATAGCATAATCACGGATTATTTATTGGTATTTGTCTTTCATGTAAATGTACATACTATTTATCACTTTAATGAGTCCTGGTATCTGCGAGCTTAATATGATAAATGTTTTAGTCATCACGGCATTTTTAATCCTACCTTTGCGAGTTTGATACAAAATCCGCAAAAAATTAGGACTTTCTATTTAGCCCTGGGAGCTTATTTGATCAGATTTAAAGTAATAAATGATAAAAGAAATATCCAAAAAAGAATCCAACTGATATTGGGTACAGGGTCCAATATAGGGGCGATAAGGAACCTGCAAACGATAAAACCCGCGTCCCCGCTATGAAAAGTCTAGTAGTAGATTGGGTAGTAACTTCTCAGACATACTTTGTGACATTACTTGTGTCAATCACCTAATTGGATACTGTGGTATTGTTACGCTAGAGGTCCGGGGTTCGATTCCCAGGCCGAGCTGTGTTAATTGGTTTTTCTATGAATTCCTCACGGTTGATGTTTCGACTTGTACATTAGGTTCCACCTCTGTCAGCGCTTCGGGGAATATAGGCATTTATAATGTTAACCAAAAACAAAATGTAAGGCAGGAGTGGAAATACAAATAATTTGAGATTGTGGATTTATTATAAGGTGCTATTGCTATCTGAAGCCACACCTGGCTGCGTTAACAAAACTGATAGCAATGTAGATAAAATCAACGATTCCATGAATACGTTCTTACCCTATTCAGAATCATTGTAAATCTATTAACAATGCATGTTAAGCATTACTATTGAGAAAGTCAACTTGTGATGATCCCATGTGCTATCTCTCACTGTTTATTTTATATAAATATTAACCCATATATTTAATAACCATAAACATGGGCCTATATTTCCCGTAAAATTAGGCAGAAATGTACGTAGTAACCCACAGTTCGTGGGTTCATGTCTAAGGGCGAACTTCAGAATAAATTCAAACACCGAGCTGATATTATTCATCGTAAAAACCCAATCACACTTTGCTCGGCCTGGGAATCGAATTAGTGTAGCAGTCGCGCTTACGACCTTACAATAAGAATATCTTACAATGAGGTAGTGATATAAATAAAATGTGAATCTTCGTTTGTTCAAAATTCTAAATATCCTATAGTTATTCTAAGTAGACATTCCCACGGAACACAGTACAATCCCAAAATGATCCATTCTGTTATTGAAACGTACAACAAGTATACAAAACAATTTTACTGTCAAGCCAAACACCAAGATTATACTAACTCCGATATGACCAAACAAAACTATAGATTTGTAGTACTGCAGTCTAATTTTAAAACGATCACAGAGACAGTGTATATAGCTTCTGCTAGGTACCCGATAGAAACTGTGAGAACTGACGATATTGTTGTTAAACCAAAATCCAATAATAGCGGACATCGACCGGTAGCCGGACCGTCCATACAATAAACTCAACTGTTCAACAATAATATAACTCGATCGAACGCCAGTCACCTCCGTCGATAGTTTAGATAATGTTCACGTAATGACGCCAAATGTTCCCCGACAAACTGACAATAAAATGCCACTGTCTCGATCACACTTCACACATGATTCGCATACACATCAACTCGACTAAGACTCAATGGTATTCTGCAATAGACAAAAGCCCATTGTGCATTTGAGGAAACACCAAACGTCGCTAAATAGCTTCGACTAACAAAGAAACGCGTTACCAGAAAGATTTAAACACCAGTTTACGCTTATCGGCGTAATCTCAGCGAGAAATGTGGCATTGTAACAGCGAGAGTTCAAAACGATCGTACTTTCGTCGCAGCATTCCCTTGTGTTACTCCTATCTAATTATCCTTTAGGAAAGGTTGTTTAAGTTAGATAATACAGACGCGCCTCAACGAAGAATAAAGAATGCGTAGATAAGAATCGTAGCGACGTGTGAAATGTATTGTAAACTATCGATCTGATACTATTTTTTTCTCAAAGCCAGCAAATTCAACGATCATTGTAGATTCATTTGCATTAAAAAACAACAGTTGCGTAAAAGAAGAACTTCAAGTTCCTGCCGTTCCCACAGACGGGATGCATCGCAGTGCACATGCAACTTGCACACGAGTGTCCAATAAAAAACTATGTCGTCGACCCCGCGTGCGTCACCCGTGATAAAGATCCCCCGCTCCTTCCGTCACGTATAATAAGGGGAGCAGATGACGATCAATTAAAAAGTTTGTTCGCATTAACTATGCGGGAATTAGTTTGGTTCAGCGTGCGTGCCACATGGACTCAACCAATTTCTTTGTGAGAAATGGGCGCTGAGTTAACGCTAATGTTCTCTTGCTTATCTTAATGTTGTATGTTGAGTCGTGACAGAAAACGAAGAATCAATCTGTTGAACGTAAATATGAGCACAGTAATATCAATTGATACTTTGACGATGATATTTATGGTAAAACATCACGTGGGTGGAGTATGTTTATCGATTGAGAGATGGGTTACCGAACTAATAAACCATAAGCTCGGACATAAAATTAAGGCCGGTTTTACGGTTCGTAATTAGACCAGTACATAAAAATACTTTCTCGTTACATAAACGTTCAGGAGGGTGCGTTCAAACACGAACAATATAATGTTACATGACGTAAATGTTTGCTATGTGATATAATTCTATCGAGTTATGACGGACTCACTTTGTCACGCCCTGCTACGTTGCATAATGCTGTAGTCATCTTTGTAGTGTTTACTATTGGACGTGTTTTGCTTTTGCGACCAACATGTATAGAGACAAGTCCGAATATTTAAGAGTGATGTTAAACATCGTAACAACACAGAAGAAAATGAATTCTAGGTTTTCGAAGCGAACAACGCAATATAATGCGACAATAAATACAATTTGAATGTTATTACTTGTCAGACAATGGTGGGTGCTTAAAATTGCATCATTAGTCAGTGCATTGTTTCAACGCTCTGCCCTTATCGACGTGGTCCGATATTTATGTTGGTGTATCGTTGCTAATCGTTGTACAACATCTATATTTTAACCAATGCTGATAAATTGTCCAAAACAATGCAACGTTATCTGGACTGCTAAAATCATATTAAAACAATATTGAGGAAATACATCAAATAAGTATTAACTGTTTGTTACCCTTACTAGATGTTCACGCGCTTATTTTTACTTAACATAATATACCATTACGCCTGTTTTCCCCGAAGGGTTAGACAGAGTTATACTAAGGTACACCCATGCTTCCCCCGTATGTTTAAGTCCCATTTAATAGGGGGCGAGCCTGTTGCCATTAACCGGACACAAATCCAGACTCCGAGCTGCTACAGAGAATTTCATAGAAAAACCCAATAGCACTTTGCTTGACCCATCGAACCCAGGACCCAGACTAATGAGGCAGCCAGGCTTATTTTTAAGTAGGTAATGAAGAAGATGGCTGGCTCTATAGGTTTAATAACGCTACTCTTTTCTTGCAATCTAAAAAGTACTGTTGGATCAATCTCGTAATTATTTTAGCTGAATCATTCCATCACATTATATTTTATTGATTGCCGCGACCAGTTTTCTTGCATGGAAACTGGTCGCAGCTTAGTTATAAGAACAACCAGTTCCTTCATTCATATGGCGGCGAACTTGATTTCAAACCAGATTAATATGACGTTATGAATTCAGTGGCAAATGTCAGTGTTTGCTGAGGTAATTTCAATATCGTACGCAGTTTGGTTTCTTTTATACAATTCACATATTATACTTTAGTATTGAACATCAAAATCCTACAAGAAAATACGTAGCCATAGTGTAATGTATTCTGAAATTAGATTTCTTTAGGTATACAAAAAAGCTATACTGTCAAAGTCCAAATGTTTATTTTAATTAGACAATTCCGAAAAAACACTCGTAGCACGAAGGCAATTTAAATCATTAAAATGAGATAGAATGGTATACTGAGCTGAAAAGTCGAAATCTAGTCGCACGGGTTCAAGAAGTGGCGCATTTCGACCGTTCTTTATCTTGTGACAAAACGCAGAAATCAAGAAATTTAATACGAAAAGCAGTTTTAGCACTTTTTGTATTAACTCTCGTGAAACACAATACTCGAGGTCACAAGTCAAACTGTTTGAAATACGATCTCGCCGCGTGATTAACTCATCTCATCATTAACGACTGAGTTCTGAGATCGAAATTTTGTACAGTCACCATCAAATAAATCGAAGCGAACAGACAGTTCACAAATATCTGAGCAACTAGGGAAATTATACTTTATCTCAATGGGATAAAATATATGTCAGAATGACAGCTGCCGTGTGTAGTGTTCATTCTAAAACATCATTTGTGTCACCGAGACATGGTTTAATTTCTCTAGTTGCTCAGATAATTATGAACAGTTTGTTTGCTCCGATATATTTGATGGTGACTGTACAATGATATCAATCTTGGCTTATCATCATCATGATACTCCTAGCCTAGCCTCAATTATGTTGGGATCGGTTTCCAATCTAACCCCGATACGGCTGAATATCAATATTTTACAGGAAGCAACTGCCATCAGATCTTCGCAACCCAATTGATGGGCAACACCGATATTCGAAGAATGGTTGTAAAGACAACCAGGACCGGTAGCTAAACGTGCTCTCCAAGGCACAGAGGTCACCATCCTCAGGCTAACCGTGGCAGGCGTCTCTTAACCTTGCAGATATCTTGATCAGCGCAGATATAATTAAGCCATGAGCCTCGGTTCAATCTTGACACATAACCATTGAATTAAAACCTACAATACACACATATTTAAGTACTTCCCAACATTCATTTATACAGATGCGCCGGTAGCGAATACTGAGCACCTGATATTATTCGCCAAAACTGATAGTACCATAAATACAATACTACATAATGGCAACATAACATTCATAAGAATAGATAAACCAATACTGATAGACTCATAGTTGACCGTAAGAAAAGAGAGTGAGCCGTTATTTATCGAGGACAACCTAAACCCGGGATTCCTATTGAGAATTTCCTATCAGAAAAACCCTAGAACAACAACGACCCAAGAATAGAATCCAGGCCGTCACGGTTGCAACCACTAAACTTATGAATCAGCCTATTGTCATAATTATTCTGTGGTAAAATAGAGATACACTAGTGTCACATTTCAATTTTAAAAAGTTACAAAGTCCTTGTTGGTGTCGCCTAAATGACGAAACCTGTTGTTAGTTCATCTGGAGCAGGGTTCCCTGCGGTCAATCCAAATATATGTGTCTTTGGTGACTGGCAACTCTTTCCACTACCTCTTAGGCAAGGCAATTCGTTAAAGCTCGAGCCGACACGAAATAAAAGACCAATTTTTGAAGAGAGAGAGAGAGAGAACTGACTTATATGACCTGTTATTTGTACTTCATAAAGAAAACTCAACTGAAGTAAATTAATTTGACATAATTATGACTAAAACCCAACGCGGCTTTAAATGTAAATCTGACCAGATATTTCGGAAATATGGGGTAAATAAAGTCTATGGATAAAGAACCTCCATTTTAAAATTAATAAAGTAATAATACCTTTTTTCTGCATGGCCTGGTCCCACAACAGTGAGGTGATGCCTTCAACCCACGCATTCCTCACGGTTGGGTCGCTGGTCTCCAGCTTGTAAGACTTCAGGTTCCTCTTCTTGTACCAGATCGTGAACTTGAACAGGTCGTGCTCTTTCGCTGTTATCCCCAAATCGTCCACCGGGATGTGGTCTTTATAGATAAAGTACTCCACCCGAGATTGCTGGAACATTTAAAAGGGCTTCTTTAGTTTGCTAAATTACCGTAAGAGTTCCACATAACATACCATCATGTGTCAAAGACAAAAGTTAGTTTTAAGGTCCAATTTTATAAGGAGCGCGTATATTGCCTCGACTTAGGAATCGAACCCAGGACCAACAGCCACGATTGAGTGAAGATAGTTCCTAGTGTCTATGATGTGAGATTTTTTTTACAAACGGATAATTTAAAATTAATAAAATAAAGTTATATTTATCATGAAACAAATTAGATTTTAAATACACAAAGAAATATATGTAAATGGCATTTACATATCTCAGTCTGTTTTATATTTTAATCTCATTATATTTAAATTTCAAGTAATATCAAAAGCAGAATATCAATATCAAGTATATTTTTACATAAAAATGCTAATATAAGTAATTGAATCATTGCTCAAAAGGTTACATTCAAGCTATGGATCATAATTTATTTGGTGTTATCAAGCGCTAAATTTTATCTATATATTTTTAGCATGTGTACAATGTGACTCCCACAGTCCCTATTACGTATTTCCTGAACCGTCAAACAGCTGAAATCGACGATGCGTGGTTAATTAGTCGTTCCGTAGCATTGGCAAGGTCATTTAACTCGCTATTGTGTACAAACTGAATTACAAAAATATCTTCACTACTCGCTTTTGTGATGTCCCTAACTTCTAATGTATTGGTGGATGTGTTTTTTGTGTTTAGTGCCGCGTTTAGAGTGGCCGTGACAGTGACCGAACAAGTACTCATTCATGATGTCATGGTCGCAACATAAACCTCTTTGCTACAATTTTTCAGGGAAACTACTTTCAATAAACTTATTATAACAAAAGATAAGACCGAAATATTTGAGTAGCTAGCTCAGAATACGATCCTTTGTTATGTTAACTTTACAACAGTCGACGTAAGAAACTTGTATCAAAACTGAAGCGGTACGCGAAATGAGAATGATGGAATGGAATACAGATAATTCCATCGTCCGTCGTGTCGCCGACAACAGCGCCAATGCGTCGCGTCTGCGTAATAAACACTTCGTAACGTCCGACGCACAATATCTCATTATGATGCAAGTTAAGTGGCAGCGAATGGCAGATACTAAATTAAAATTACAAATTAAAAAAAAGTAACTGCTTGTCACAGACTGAAACGAGCAATTGTGAATGTTAACCTCTTTAGTTCTCAATTTGAAATTCGCTGTTCAAGTTAATACTTGGCGAGTCATCTTTCTTTCAAACGTCACTCGTTGACGGATTTCTAAACAGCTTCAAAGGCTTCTAAGTAGAAGTACTGAACAAAGACTACTCTTTCAAGGGTAGTAAGTACCTGTAAAGGAATAACATTTTCACAATGGTTGATTCACGAAGATTTAAGGTGGGTTTATTAATCTGAGCAGAATTAAATAAAAGAACTTATTTATTTTTTATCTCAGGTGGATTAATAGCTCAATTCATCACCAACCGATTTACTTCTGGGCACGTATCTCTTCTCAGAATGAGGGGTTATAGGCCAAAATGCCTACCTAGTATTTACCGGTGTTAACTTAGTCATATCACTAGACTATACTATCACTGTTATCAGATGCCAAATAAGTGTATTGGTCCAACTGCTATGCCAGAAGTCTTAGGTTCGATTCCATCTCGAGCAAAATGTTTTTGGATTTTGCAATGAAAATCTCAGTAGCAGCTCTTAATTGGATTTGTGCAAGTTAATGGCAATGGGCTCGCCTAAATTACATGGGACGTAAACATACCAATGAACAGAGCTTGTACACTAGCGCACCTCTGCCTAACATACTGGGAAAACAAGTTTGATGGTATGTTACTGTAGCATTATATGGAAGAATCTAAGTAAGCATGATTACCCGTCTTTAAGACGATCAGTCAGACATGCAGGTTTCCTCACGGTGTTTTCGTTCGCTATTTAGCGACGGATAGGTAAATAGAGGCATATCTAATACGTGCCTGCGTTTAATGTATGCACATTATTTCGAAAAGTCAGAGGTGCGTGCCTTGAATATGAACTCAAGACCTATGACTCACCAGTTCATGCTTATTGACCACTTTGATTTGTACACATAATGGAAAGTTATGTCAATACATAACTTTTTAATCCGGGTATAAATCAAAGGCATCAATAGAATCAATATTCAAAACCTATACACTTCAATTAAACATTAGTGACACGAATAACGAATATACTTACGTAAGTAAGTACATGTACATGAAAAATGGTTATTCCAGCTATATTTAACTAACGATAAAAAACTAATCACATAAAATATCAATGGTAAAAATAGTAGACAAAACTTGAATCAAAACAAAAACTCCTTCAAGCTGTATAAAATAAAATGTTGTTCGCGAATACCATAGAAAACGTACTCATGGGTTTTTTAATAAGGTTTAATACCACGTGTTTTGGTCCTCATTTGGTCCACAAACGCGGAAGCTAAACACGAGATTGATTGATTCCCATATCGTTCAATGTTATTGGGTTTTTTGTCTGTTAAGTGCTTTATACAGGGTCAGTACTACATTTTATTGCAAACACCTACGATAACCGTTAGTGGCCAGTAAAGAAGCCAGAAGAAAAAAAAAACTATCCAGTAATCCTCCGAATCTCGGTAATGCCCAGAAAATGGGTTGCGGAGGTCTGATGGCAGTATAAAATACTGATATTTAGCGGCACCAGTTAGAAAGATGCTAAGTCCTATCATGGGTCTAAAAAGTTCCCCTGCACCTTCCAACCTGCTTACTCATTTTTTTTTATTTACTGATTAAAACAAAAAACATATCTAACATAACTAATTAAAAGATAATAATCATACCACGCACACCATTTTAAGTTTAACCGTGGCATGCCATTTACAAACAATTTAAAAGTAGGTAAGTAATAAAAAGTCCCAATTGTATATTAACCAATAACCAAGTTTGTTATTAAATAGTTACTGTAAACTGTTATCATATCAGCGTACAGTGGGCACAGACGGGTGTAATTATAATATTTTATTGTTACATTGATAACTCGTGAGTCATTTAATAATGAATCATCCCGACAATGTTAAATTTGATTGATAATATTATTTTATTCGCACAGTACCTACACAGTAATCTGAAATTATAGACTCCTCAATAATAAACAGGTTGAGGATGAAAACACAACATTATATCCACAGTACGTTGTTAGGTTACAGCTAAAGGGAGCCAGCCTATTGCCATTAACCGGGCACAAATCCAGACTCCAGAAATTTAAATAAAAAACCTCATTCGCCTATTGGTTGTAAGCGATGCTGCTAAACGTGAGTGTTTAGGTCCAACTCCTAGATGTGCGAGTGTGCAGCAATTCTGCCTAGCCTTACATAGAATACTAGCGTGATGATATATTATTAAAAGTTTACCGACAGAAAACAAAATATTTCGATACGATACGATATGAATTGTGCCCATTTCTGAAGACATAGACGTATTAACAGATGTTGTTTATTTGCCAAATAATAGGTCAAGTATGATTAAGTCAGAACGTCTAGATAACTTATGGTATGGACTTTTCTTAATATATTTTACTAGACATAAATTGATGTCCCAATGTCTTGTACTAGAACAAAAAAAGCTTCAATGAAAATGAGAAGAAATCTTCTATCTACATACATACACTCACGTTTTTTTCGCATAGGGGTAGACAGACACTACAGAATTCCATTTACTATAATTCGATCATCCATCTGTACAATATTGTAAATAGGATTTGCTTATATGTAATCGAAAAACTCTGAAACCACTTAACTGATTTTAATAATTTTTCACTATTAAAAAGCTACACTCACATAGCTACGAGCCCTATTAATATAAACATACTTCAATAATAACAAAATAAATTCTGTCAAAACTGGCAAAAACTTTGACGTTGCTAGGAAAAAGAACAAGCATTAATATCTATTTCGTTTCAAAACTGCTGCTTGGAAACAAAGTTTTTGTCTATGTCTGTAGAGGTAGGGTACTTATTCGATTGTCCAAATGTGAAATCCAATAATAATAACTACAATAACATACCAAATTACAAAACTGCCTTACTAGTCTTGTGGTCGTATAGTAAGCAATATGAGGTTTTTCTTTTAGAAATATCTCAGTAGCAACCTTAAGTTTGTTTTAAGTAATGTCCCCTTTTTCATCACGTGCTTTAAGGTTTAGCATAGCCTATTAGAATAAACGTGGAGCAAGTAAAAACTGCTACTACCGAGACTTTCATTTTAAAAAGAAACTTTGGATCTAGATCGAAGCAAAGTTTTATTTGGCTCCTGGGCCGTATTACCACGTATTAATGCCATCAGTTTAGGTTGTGAGAGAGGGATGCCGCTTTACAGGTTAAATAGTGGCGTCCCTCTTTCACAACCTTTCTTTGGCCCCTGAACTACCCTGAACGTAAATCTTGCCAGAAGTTACGGCCATATAAGCAACAATTACGTCACTTCACTGGATTATTTTCTGATATAATATAAACGTCATTATCTACAGTCTTTAGTATCACATCATATGTACACTTTAAAAAGGCACAAGACTAAATATTGACATTGTAATCGCCAAATAAGTAGCACAACAAAACTGTGTCCTAAATTAACTGCCGTTGTTTACTCAGCGATAATTTTAAACAATTCAAAAGTCACACACGATTTAGTCGATTATTGATAAACATGATCGTTATTCTCCGTTAATCGATTAGTACGTCTATCAAGAGTCGGTAATCGTTATCATAATTTAACGATGCCTACAAAGTTTTCTTTAGGCACGTCCGTCAATCAATGTTGTTAGACGTTCTTCTGGTTAAAAATTAAGGACACCAGTATCAACATTATACAACTTAAATTTTTTAGTCTGTTCAAAACATTTTGTTGATTTTTGTTCTTATATGTACACAACAGCTATTTTTCGCGATTTCAGGGTTGGTCCCATACTAAAAGTTATTCATAGTGGTGGGTACAATGGCAATTTGTTTTACGGTTATTAAAAATTTGTTGGTTGTATAATCATTAGCAACTAAAGTTCCTACTTACTCCACTACCGACTACCGACCTATTACCAAAGTATTAATTGATTCCTTTTAGAGCAATTTTAATGTTGTCACATTTACATAATTTACGAGGTTAATTACTCTGTCATTAATTATACAATGCGTTTACAGTTTCTGTCTTCGGATTTTGTTATAATGATCCAAGTATTGTTGTCGTATGCACAATGAATACTAATAGGTTTTTACTTCTGAACGTTAGTTTAATGCCGTGTTATCACAGTTCTAATGTCTTTTCGACTTTAATATTCAGAATATTACAATAATTAATGCTTATAACTCTATGACTCATTCTTTTTTGAGTTACGATAGCAAACATTTTTTTAAAGGAATGAAATTTGTCTGAGTATTACTATTACACACCAAGCGATTGTTACCACGCCTGCACCAATTACTAGATTGGGTGTCAAAGCAATAAGAAACCACAGTCTTCTTACTACAGGTAACAGACATCATACGTATTCATCATAATGACAACGGACTTAACGTGCTCTCGGGGGCAAGACGTGCCTTAAACAATGATCACCGATCGATAGACTGACCGTGAATAGTGGAGCTTGACCTTGCAGATCGGTCAGTGCTAGTTATCCTGAAGCACCTCGCCCTTCTGGCGAGCTAATCAAAATAAATCTTTGTTGTCTGCGGCGTCCCTCTGTTTGTAAACATGTGTTAGTGTGTGTAAAGAGTAAAACTGTAGCACACATATGCACTGACCTTTCTGTACACAATAGTGATGAGTACGAGCTTGTCGAAGAGGAATATCCTCATTAGCTGTCGTCGGCGGCGCGCCGTGTCCATCGCGTAGAACTCGTTCTGGCGGAGCAGCCGGCCCTGGCTCAGCAGGTTCAAATGTAGCTGGAACAGGTACAATCGATAGTAATGCACTTCAAAATAAACCCTAACTGGACCCAAATAGATTTTGGATTCAATCTGCCTGTGGAAATCTGTAAGTCATTATTCAGTTGGAAATATTGTGTAGCTGTGTTTTATATCGACGTTGAAAAATATTCTGAAGATAAGAAAATGTTTTTTTACATTGTTTTTACAAGAATGGTTAATTGTAGCATACCATGCTGGTGACATCATTATCAAAGTTAACTTAAGTATATTCCGGTGTCATTTTCACCGCGTGTTTCGTAAAATTTGTCACACAAATAGTCATTATCATACTACATTATACTCAACACCCAGCATACCTATCTGATATGATAAAAATAAAAGATAATGAACATTGTTACAATCGCCTGTGGTAAGCAACGTATGTACCAAATGACTAACCACCATTGCCTTACAATTTATCAACGTGTAATCTTCTTTTTACATTATTTTTTTATTAGCGTTACATTCATACATTTTAGGTATTTTAGATATATGTTTCAATGTCATCTTACTACATTTGTTTCAATTATCAAATTGCCTTTTCCGCCGAGCCCATAATTAGGGGAATACCCAATACCCATTATTACCAGTTATCATATAAAAATGTATTATTAAAACAAACATAAATTTCACTCACCGGACAGTCGGTGATATTTTCCAGCGCCATGATTTCATCGACCGCCGTAAGTACGCGTTCAATCATAGTTTTTGCAAGTTTCAAACTTTCCAATGGCGTCTCGTCGTTGTCTGAGGACTCACCATTGCTGCCGCCTGTCTCGTCACTATCCACACTACGTTTTGATATCAACGATGCCGACTCACACCTCTCGTTCTCATAATTCGTATAAGTTTTAACTAAATCCACTAGAAACAGTTTGTATCGGGGTATCCTCTGCACTGGCTCTAGGAGGTAACTTGAGAGATCTAATCTGTCGCCTAATTCTAATTGTATTCCCTGGAAAATAAAAATTTGACATAAATCATTCACTATGTATCGATTCGATTAATATAAATGTTCGCGGTTATATTGCATTTAATAGATACACAATAATTCTGTAGCCTTTCACTGGCTTTCATGCGTAATTTGGGTCGAATGATATGTGATCGCGATCGAGGTGTGGGATAACTGGAGCAGAATTTTATCCGAACAAGTAGACTGAGAAGGTTCACAGAAGGGAAATGGCGCACGACAATTACAATAATAAAATACAAACTTTCACTAAACTCAGACATTTATGTCGCGTTGAGCCTTTAAGAAAAAAGGTTTCATTACGATTACCGACAAGAACAGGCTTACAGTACATTCGCACAATCTGCGCGGGGCATTAAATTCATTTGTATAATTAATGACTGCTTAAACGTAACGGAATATTACTTTTTGAAGCAGTAGCGGGCGAGCAATGCCTATGAATGTGCAAGTTTAACGGTATCGTCAACAGTTAGGCGGTTGTTTAACAGCATGCGCCATTCGCCTCACCGTAAACTTAGCAGAAATCAGGAAGTAGTGCTGTCCGTCAATCTACTATCTTGATGCGTGCGCCGTGCATGCGGCCAACCGATAATGCTTCAATCAATTTATTTTGTACAGTAATTCATACCCGGCCCCTACTTATAACTTACCGCCTGCTATTGAAACCACAGTGCCACATAAAACATAGATGCGTCATGACCAAGAAAACTGTGATTAAGAACATTTACTTAATATTAAAGTAAAATATGTATATTACACTTATTCGTTCTAAAGTACGTACATTTTGCCAGTACCTAAGTTGATAAGGCTTATTTACGGGTTACCCAATATTAGTGTATGTACCTACTGTACCTACTCGTAAAAACAAAGGATGTAGATATTAGAAATCCCTATATTTACAGTAATAATAACAAATTATGGAAAAACTTATCATACACCGACTCTTCTTGACATTGTATGTAGATAACCAAGGTTTGTATTATTTAAAACCGTTATAAATAAACGAATAAAGTTTCATGAAAATTTCATTATGAAGGCAGAATCATATTCACCAAACCTAGTTATATTTTTTTTATTCAAAAAGAACTTACCTGGAAAAATTGTTTGTGTTCGAATACCAGTCTCGTAGCTCTCTTATTATTTCTAGAGTACATTACGTACATATTGAAATTTTTTTCCTGCAAATAAAACAACGTGATTATTGCGTAAATCCTTTCTCGTATTGTTTACATTACGATTTGCTTTTAACAATCGCTCGTCACGTACATTAACCGCGGCCATTATTTTTGATTTCCTATAATACACATTTGAGTGAAATTCCTATGCTTTCTCCGAATGTAATCGTACTAAAACTATTGGCGACTAGAGAGCAATGTGATGATAAAGAGCGGAACCGTGAAGAATCGTTCAACACGTTGGTAGATACTTATTTCTTCGTCCATTGGGTATTTTTTGTATCTAACGCAAATGTTCCGCTGATCTGGTGTCATCGTGTTCGTTGAGGTCCCTAGCTATGAACAACTGATGTAGGTATGCGTGCTGTATGCTGGGACCGGTCTACTCAAAACGATAGTGGTTCTTCCCCAAAGGTCATCTCAGACATTTCCCTTTATTCGTATAATATTCCCCATAAGACTCATATTGCTGCTATGCCTGGATTTTAAAAAGACCATGATTCGAGTTAATTTCTTGGTTTACTCTCAATGGTTGTTAATTTCAAATGAAAAACATTGTCAAAAATGTCTTCTTTACATAGTATAAAACAAAGTCGCTCCCGCTGTTTGTACGCTTACATCTTTGAAACTTCGCAACAGATTTTAATGCAGTTTTCAGCAATAGATAGTGATCCAAGAGGAAAGTTTATATGCAGTATACATATATATTACAGTGGATAAAAGTCGAGAAAGCACGCGGGCGCTGCCGTGGGAGGAAAGCTAGTTAGTTATAAATTATGAGTCATTACCCTGTCCTAGCCATGTCTATGAATCAAAAGTGCAATAGACGATCTTATTACGGCATTGAAGTGCGAAGGCATAGAATCACGCGCACCACCAGTCCGTGACACCAATGTTTTTTATGACAATCGATCATTACGCTGACTATTTACCATAGAAATAATAGTAATTATTGCACAGTGATCATTAACTGTTTCTTTTTAAAGAAGTTCTAATCATATCATTCTATAACCAGACATGAGACATCAGCTGATCAAAAGATGTTATCTAACAAAAACAAAGGGATCACCTTGTAAATACCTCGAAAGGGTAAGAAAAGTCCGACGATATTATACATCAGATGTTTACATAAAAAATCTTCAAAAGATCTAAGCATCACATCTATTAAAAATAACTTATTCTAAACCGATTCCCGATAACTGAGACTCTAAGTACTCTGAAAGACATTAAAAAAACATGGCCCACTCTAGAATTAGATGTATTAGATGTTGCAGGTTAGATTGATTGTAGTCCTCAAGTAGTTGTCGCACTTATTCACAATGCAGAAGACAACTATCTCCACTGACTCTAAGTGACGCAGGAGACGATTGTCTTCTTTATCGTGAGTGCTTTTACAAATACAAATTTTCTCAAATATAAGCACACCCGAAAAATGGGCACTTTTCGTGAGTCAAAAAAATATGATTTTCCGGACATAAAGCTATATATAGAACAAGAGCTCAACTTATATTGTATTGTAAAGTGTTCCGTGAATTATGAATAAATTCGCCAAAATTGGCCTTTTTTGCCCGTGCGAGGATCGAACTAACAACGATCTCTCATTCATAACGCGTAGTTTGGTAAGTATTAAAAACTTTATACTTACGAATCTCCTAAAGCACTGCCCCAATTTTCTGAGATCATTTTCGCAGTCTCTCAAAGCCGGCAGGAACTCTTCAGAATGAAACCTGTATATCCTCTCGATATTCCCGAAGATCTCCGCCTTCAGCGCCCTGAAGGCAGGGGACAGGTCAGCGCCACTCATGTGGGGGATGTAGTCTTCTACGACATGCCTCAACCTCTCGACATACACGTTCTCAGTGTGTATTAGTTCATTCACTCGTTCTGTGAGTCGTCTGTAAGTAAAAGATCTCAATTATCGTTCTTGTATTTACTTAATATTAATTTGCGTATTTTATTTGCCTCATTAGTTTAGTCGTCGTTAGCGCGACTACCAAGCTAGAAGTCCTAAGTTCGGTTAAAAGATCGAGCAAATGTTATTTGGTATTTACAAGAAATTCTCAGATAGTAGCAATACCCTGTCCCCGGTTACATAAAACCTGAACATACCGGCGAACTGTAGATGTAAATTAGTACAACTCTATAAAACTTTTCAGGGAATACAGGCGTAATGATATGTACCTATGTTACGTCAATTCATAAGAATTAGATAATAAGAATCAATAATGATTGAAACGATCTCACGTGAGAAACACTATAAATACCTAAAAAACAATTGCGGGAAAAACTGAAAATTACGTACTTCCGTTTTAGCGAGTTAAGGTTTTACCTTAACTCGTTTGCTTTCGTTCACTTAGTTATGAGTTCATGACCCAAGTGCCACATATACTTTTTTTCCAATAAGGGCTTACCCTCAATGCTCATAAAATTTTCAGAAAAGACGTGCAAAAAATATTAGACCTAGTCCGTCTTGTATTGGATACGATTTTCTATTGATCAATGCCAATTATATTGCGGACAGAAGGCATCACGAACCACTCAAGTGATGCTAAAAATAACATTATCATATTGTTTTATCAAACAGGTCAAGATTGTTCCGCTGCCAATAAGGACTTAAGGATATTAAGTGCACATGATAACACATGACTTCCTATTTAATATGATGTTTTGTCTTTCAATCACTCAAAGAATTATTGGTATATAAAACATATTATTCGAAATCAATACTAATATTTCGATGAATAATGATCGTTACTATAACTGGCACAAACAGCCTACTACTAATACTAACTACATATTATTGACTGAATTGAAAGGTGTGACTACAATTTTCTAGACAACATTGTAACTGAAGTCTTTAAGCAATATTATATTAGTTATTTCGTAAATATTACCTTGAAATATACAGCTTAGAAAATGCATTACATTTGCATGTTGAATATATTATTTACTTGCTTTTTGTTGCACAATCCTGCTGGTATAAATTTAAGTAGGCACAAAATATATTTACCGTCAAATTGAAAAGAGGTGATAGATTGATATTAAGCAATAGGCATGATGACAGTAAGCAAGAATTACTAAAATAATATGTTCATATACTGAAATATAATTAATATGTTTAGAAAAGAATATTTATTTTTATTTATAAGACGGGATTATTAATTTATTTGATAAAATAAAACTACAAAATACACTAGTCCGCCATGTTCAGTTGAACACCAATCAGATTCAATTACGTCACATCTATGTTGAACTGTCGCTGTCACGTAAATTTCGTACGAATTTCGACGATCTCCGCGCTTAAAATTGTTTATTATGTATTTCCTAATTGTATATTACTTAGCTTTTGTCCTACAACTTGTGTAAGAAATTATTAAGTAATGGAACAAGGGTTTACCAAGGCAAACAGCTCTAATTTGCCCAGAATTGATTTGTTAATGCTGGGACAGTTCCCGGTATTAAACAAAGAGTTCTGTTCAGCAGAATTTAGAAATGGTAAAACTACAATGTAAGTATTATTTATTATTATTTGTATTATACCTACTATAATTTAAAAAAAATAAAATCATTTTTAAAAAGCACAGCTTCGTATGTTTAGTTTTAATAATGTTTCGATTTTCTAAAATATGCTTTCCTATCGATTTCTTTGTTTTAGATCCTCCAGGCCATCTTATGGGGACGACGCGATTAGCTACGTTCAGTTAAAACGCGATGGAAATCTATGTACTTATAGTTAAATCAAAAATCTGCCCAGAACACAAGGTCCACGCGAAGTTATATGCAGTGACGTTAATAGTTGACGAAGTAAAGGAAGAAGTTATATCGGTAGCATGCCATGACTGTGTTGCCTCACATGCCATTGCATTTCTCATGTGGGTCCATGGTAGGAGTGAAGAACCGATTATTCAAGTAGGTAATTTACGATCCATTCGGCGAGGCTCAGGCTCAGTCAGTGTCTCGCCTCGTAAGTTACTTGAATAATTGATTAAAAATTTAATGTAATAAAGAAAATCTATCGGGTAAAATCTCTCGAGCTATCTATGAACTTTATTTTAGTAAATAAAACATGATGTCAAATCATTTTCGGTTTTATTATTTTAAGAATAAAATCGAAAATGGAAGATAAAATTACAAAAAAAGAGGTATCTTTGTGAATTTATTCTATCGAGCCAACTTTATCAAATCGTGTTTCCCTTGTATGTGTTCCCTAGAATATATACTCAACAATATAAATTTATTTTCTCAGATTTTAATTTTACTATTTACTACTTAAAAAAAACATTTTTATGTGGGCTTTGCAGTACCACCCGGCCTTAATCTCCTATTGTATACGATGTCAAAACATAGAAGTGACGTCATAAGCAGACGGCATGACACCAGGGACCGTTTTCGCGCTAATTTAAAAACATTGAATTAAAATCGCATTTTTGTATCAAAAACCTTTTTTAATTGCAGAAAAAAAATATTTTTCGGAAATAGTATATACATAAGAATATTTTAGATCAGTTTTTGAAAATCAGTCATCATGCCTATTCCTTACATAAGTGTTATAAAAAGTTATGTAATTATAATTAACCTAATCATATTGTCAAAATAAATTCGAAGTATTTTCGTAATGGCCCCATGCATTCAATTAACTGCCATAGGATTATCAATTGATGATTTGGAAGAACCATTTTATAAAAAAAAAGAACTTTAAAGCTGATCCCAACCCTAGAACATAAAAACAGTGAAAGAAACAATCGTGAGGAAACCTGCATGCCTGAGAAATATTCTCAACGGCGTCTGAATTCTGCCACCCACAGTAAGCTAACGTAGGGGTCTAAGCCCTCTCACGCTAGGAGGAGAGCACTACCCAGAAGTGGGAAAATACATATAATCTCTTGAGGATGATAAACATAACACGATAATGATAAGATGAGAGACGCGATACATGAGAGCAAATTAAATACATTTGATTTAGCCTCTTTTCTCCTAGTGCTGGGCAAATCCTAGGATTTTTTGTTCAAAACGCGATCAAAATTTGTCCTCCTTGGCAGGCAGACACAGGCAGATACTTAAACAATTTTTTTCCACAACAAGTAAAGTCCCACGAAATCACTGACCTTGATCGACATACCATAATTGACCCACAATCGCCCAAATCTAAGTAGGTCCATCGTTGCGATTATATTTTGTGCTTCGATCAACAATACCTCCATTATTCTTTGATAAACTATAATCCAATTGCATGCAATATGCAGATAATGTATTTTTTAATAAAAAAATAAACTGTTGAAAGTAAATACTCTTTTTACAATTATGCATGGATATTATAAGCCCGAGACTTATTTTATGACGAAGTTTCTAAACAAAAAAAAAAACAAAATTTATAAATTTTTACATTAAATTATAATAATGTATAGGTGTATTGAAATTTGGAAATGATAATAAACTTAATTAATTCGTACATTTTCCCTCGTGTTATCGTACCAATTCAAATCACATCGGTTTTCTCAAATGCGATTGTTTCAAACGATTCTAGCTCTTATTTGGAGATATTATTTACACAATATTTCAACACTGGCGTCAATGCAAAGACTGCAGCGTGGTATTGAATAACAAACAAATCGTTTGAATACGATACCTAGCCTGAGAAATATTATGAACTTTTCAAATCCAACAAAAATGTTTGCACTCAAATTATATTTAAATGCTTTTTTATTTGCAACTCATTCAGATACTAGTTTTAAATATTTAAATAAAACTACTTTTATAGAATTAATCGTAAACTTTCTTTTTTTGCTGTCGCGAAATTTCAAATTATTTAGAGAATTTTTCGATCACGGGGTGAAACCGAGCACGTTTTATTTTGACGTGGCGATCATATTATTAGAGATCATTGGAGTTAGCCAAGAAGCCTGAGGATCCTTTTTTCTCTTTTGTCTCTATAGACATTTTAGAACACATCTCCATGAAAATATAGAAGATAGAAGTATAAACAGTTCAATTTTATGGCATACTTATTTTATGGGACAATGAACTGACCAGTCAGAGAATACAATGACTGTATATTCGTGAGAGGAAGGATAATATCTGAGACACACTCTTCGGTGGAATAATTTTGATTGAAGATGAGGAAACCCTGAAGTAATGATTTAGGAGAGCCTTTAATACTTTACACACACAACAAAACTATATCTATACCTACTGTAAGTAGGAATATTGTAATTCATAAAATGCTGAATTTACATTAATTAAGAAAAATTATGTCTTCTGTGACATATAAATAAAATTGCAGTGTAACCTAACCCTAAAAATATATGTTTTTTTTTTTTCAATCTATTTCAACCCATACATGCGTAAGCAACGATTACTCATTAGATTCAGTCACATACCATATTCGTGTAAGTATGTAAAATATCACTACAATAAAATTAATGAGCTATGTCATTAGGGACCTTGTGATAGTAAATGATTTTCCACCGACCAATCCTTGGTATGACGCTCACAATGAGTTCATTAGCACATTTAAACTTGGCAATAATTGGAAGCATACGAGAACAACATCACAGTGATGCACCTATTAGTAATCTGTGACAACACCTGTAAATATTAATCGTCTTATTTATAAAAATACTAGCTTTCTGCCCACGGCTTCGCCCGCATAGTTTCTCAGTATGTATTATACATATAAGCCTTCCTCGAGAACCACGCTATTAATTGGTGGAAACAGCATGAAAATAGGTTCAGTAGGTTTTGAGTTTATCGCGAATAGACAGTCAGACAGACAGACAGAGGCGGCGTTATATGTTGTGATAGTGACAAAATGTCCAATGAACATATAGCTATAATTTGTATTGTCTTCTTTTCCCTGCTACAAAATATCAAGTGTCAAAACAAGCTAAAACACATAATAGTTATATACGTCTTCTAAAAGACTTATAAGACATTTCATATTTTTATCAATATGACGGCAAATATTTGTTTTGAAAAAGAAGCACGATTTAGCTTAAGATTATCGCGACATTATCGCGAAGATATGCTGTTTTTTTATTAAACTATATTTAAATTAAAGATTACATAATATAAATTAATAGGTAGATATCATAACTGGATTGTCTAGAAAAGTTTAGCCCTTAGTGATTACTTTGTTTATCGATTGGTGAACATCCTAGTATTATACTCGAGATTAAAAAAACCGCTTTTGATAATTCACATTACAAAATTGCCAAGGACTTGGCTGCTTTCCCAGAGGTATCGCTCTAAATGTGGCGATTCTTAGCTTCCAGTTTTGCAGTTTCGTTACTGAGGTAAACGATTAATTATTTTATCGAGTAGTGAACACGCTAGTGAAAACATATTTATTATACTCAGAACTAAAACTTTGACAATTTAAATTAGAATCTTACCGATACTGCAAATCTGGAAAAGAAAAAGCATTCAAGTCCTTGGCAATTTTCTAATTTAAATTGTCAAAAGCGGTCATTCTAAACGGTTCATAACATAACATACCATCACGCCTGTATTCCCCGAAGGGTTAGGCAGAGGTGTAGGTACTTAATGTACACCCACAGTGCGCCGGTATGTTTGGGTCCCATGTAATAGGGGGCGAGCCTATTGCCATTCACCGGGCACAAATCCAGACTCCGAGCTGCTACTGAGAATTTCATAGAAAAACTCAATAACACTTTGCTCGACCTGGGGATCGAACCCAAGACCTCTAGCGTAGCAGTCGCGATTGGGACCACTAGACCAACGAGGCAGTCATTCTAAACTTCGTTTTAATTATATTTCAGACTTGACTGCAGACTTCGGGTCAGCTGACAGACTTGAATAACGACTGAATACATGACCATTATTAGGATATTTAAGTACCTACCTACATTTCTTGGAAAATCTCTCTCGTTCTGAGGAAAATAGATACGTTTCACTTTTTCTGATGACGTAACTGTCACCTGTGTTCAACAGCGTCATTGCCAATAAAGGTAAAAGTGACGTTTTGTAACAATGATTTCACTACAAATAACTCAATTGCGTGTTTAACATACATCATATAGCGTCTAATTGTATCTGCAAATTGTTCAAAACTAAAAATGGATTCGAGATTTATAATATCTACAATGTAATAACCTTGACGCTTTTCCGCGCTTAGTGGCCTATATTTATTTATTTAAAGACTTATCTATAGGTACTTCAATGTCTAATACTTCTCATTCACTCCTAAAACACATATACCTACAAATTAAATAGGCATAATTATTCAAAACTGTATTTTCTAAAAGGCAAAATTTACAAAATGATAATTGAAAACATGTGTAATTGTGTAAGCTAAACCCAGACAAAAATATATCCATCTCTCTCTTATATTATACCCATCACAAAAACAAACATGGCCAGTTAAAAAAATGACTCTTTATAATTAAAATTCCATTGAATTTACACGTAAAACAATTGAAAATCCTTTCATTTCAAATTTAAAATAAGAATCATATTAATTGAAAACCAGACTGCAGTTAATCTATAAAAGTAACAAGAATGTTATTTGTATTCTTATTACGTAAATAGTACTAACAAAACGTAAATACAACAGCAACCTTGGCGTCCTCGCCGCTTGCGCATCTACATAAAAATATACAATGTGACGTCATACGACCTGCCAAATTATATGATGATGAATATTTTCTAGTTCATCGAAGTCTTTTCAACTACCGTATACCTATCGACATTTCAATTACTTACAATTTTTTTTTTCGAAGTTAATTTTGTAGGTTATTTCGAAGTTAGTTTAAACGGTGACGTAAGATTCTTAAAATCTTATGTAGTGACTAGTGGGAGCTAACATTTGTTAAGTTCTCTCCTTGAATTGAGACAATCCCTCAGGATGTCTGGGGTCGGCGCCGCGCTGGGCATTCTCCGTCGCATGGGTTCAATCTCTGGGGAATTCGTGGAGAAATAAAAAAATGGAAAATCAGCTGTGCTAATTAGTGATATGTTCATTCATTTGTGTACTATTAACGACGCTTGACGGGATATTCGAAAATAAAATCATCTGTCTACACGGCTATACGTCCTCTAAATTAAACTTGTGATTGCGTAATCATAATGGTTCATTCTATTCTATATAAATCTGTTTTTTTGTGTAATGCCCAACAGAAGTTGACCGCAAACTGTTATTAACCTCAAAAAACTAATATTTTTCCGCAAAGGGTTTGTAAAAACGCACAACATTCTACGTCCCGTTTTATTAGTGCTCGATTTCATCACGTAAACACATTTTCTTCTCCTTTGTTTCCCTGTCTGTTTATCTTTTGTAATTATGATAATTATGATGATATATTTCAATATTATATAAAAAAAACGATAAAACCATGAAGTAATTGACTTAGTATTTTGGTAAGTATGTGGTGGCGTTGTTTTGTTTTATTTCTTGAAAACTCATCAACAACATCAGAATAAATATATTATACATGTCAGAAATTTATACTTAAACAAAATCAACTGTGGTTTTATCCGTAATGCTATGCGCTACTGCGGCTTGCTGCTACAATCTGAACCGTATACAGAAAAAATCGCTGTAGGTATATGACGTAGTAGGTAAAAATCTTCACCAGTCATGTCCATTAGAAATCAGAATATTAATCTGGCTTAATTTCACTTAACAGTGATTTTACGTTTTTGCATATTATTTGAACACGAGATACTTAGATTAAGATGCTAAAACGACATGTTGTTTTGAAAATATTGATAAAAAACACTATACATTCTCATAAAATTGGTACGATTGATTCCAGAAATCCTTTACTTAAAGGTTTTTAGTACAAATAAACAGACAATACAGACGTATACCTAATTCTGGAAGCCTAAAAGTTGCTGCCAAGTAATCTTTTGTGTAGTGATCGCTACAAATACTAAAGATGATGTAAAAGGCTTTCTTGATTCCTTACAAAGCACCCCAGTTCAGTGCCAAAATCTGCTTTATTTCAATACCTACGAGATTAATATACAAACAGAGATATAGTGGCCTAAAACAGCTATCATTTGTCTTCGAAATCCTATGATACATTACCTAAATAATATATTTACAAGTTGATAAATAGTCGCTTTCACCTATCCTTACTAAGCTATTAAAAGACTAGCTCGATTTATGTAATAAATTAATAATTGGCTTGTATTTTATTAACGCAAGCTTAACATATTAAAAGATAAATAAAAAATTAACTCGGAAAATTCATTAGCATTCTATCGATCTTAATATCGTATCCCACGACGAAAGAATATTTTTTTGTTGCCTGTTACCTATGTTAGCTGTTAAATGCTTGTTAACCGTGGTTTAACTACTTGCTTACACAGTAGTTACCTACAGTTTTCTCACCGCAAACTACAGGACACAACAGTGCGCCTATTTTAGTGTAATCTCCTTTTAAAAATAAAATATCATGCGTAGTACATGACTGCCTCGTTAGTCTAGTGGTCCCAATCGCGACTGCTACGCTAGAGGTCTTGGGTTCGATCCCCAGGTCGAGCAAAGTGTTATTGGGTTTTTCTATGAAATTCTCAGTAGCAGCTCGGAGTCTGGATTTGTGCCCGGTGAATGGCAATAGGCTCGCCCCCTATTACATGGGACGTAAACATACCGGCGAACTGTCGGTGTACATTAAGTACACCTCTGCCTAACCCTTCTGGGAATACAGGCGTTATGTTATGTTTATGTTAGTACATGCTTAACTTAAAACAAATATCATATTATTTGGGAATTATAATGAGACTACAGCAAATTTACATACATCTTTTGTATTTTGTGCCCCCAAAATCCGAGTTTAGAAGTATGTGTAGATACGTAGATTTATAACTCAATTTCATTTCATATCTTTTTGGATATAAGAACTTTTAATTAAAACTAAGCTAAACTGCAACAAAAGGCATCAACACAAAGTACTAACTACGGACTATGATATAAGAGCATTCCACTTACCATTAACCCTTATAATTTAAACGCGAAACTTGAAATAGCTTAGAAATTAAACTGGTAATTATAATTTATCACTGCCACATCACTATTAAAAGGCTGTTTAGATTATAATTTAATGAGAAATTCATTTTTTTTTGTAACAGGTCTATGTTAATAGTTCAGTTCATCATTTTAATACTTATGTGATTTTGGCATTGAGGTTTACATCACTTAATTACTTTTATACACGTTTGTTATTTTTCTAGAGTTTAAGGAACTGTTATATTTTAGAGAATTTAAACTATCACTTACTATTTACTTCGACAAAAACACGTTACCTAATTACTTCTTTCCTATTCTACAACCATAATATAATTATAAATACGTACCCACGCCAATATTTCGAATAAATGGTACACATTTGATTGAAAAAAAATCTATTTACAAACAATAGCACTGTTTCGGTTATAGTTATGATTCGAATACATCGACTAGCTTATAATGTGACACAACGAATTAATAAGCGAGACACAGTCAATCGATGATGTAACATGTAATCGATGTAGACGTAAACATGCTTTGTCTACTAGCACTTATTATACCATTGAAAACACAACATCTAGGAAAAATTGTCGTACATTAAATTATTATACGCACTCCTACACATCAAGATATATATAATCCAGAATACGCTGAGCTCGCATGTAAAAGGTTTTCTGTAAAATGCGCTGCCACTCTAAACTGGATTTACATAACTTGATGTACACATAACGACGATACCGCCAAACCTATTGTTATTCTATAGGTTTCTGGGAAAGTGTCACATTTCACTAATTAAGTACAACAGTGATACCTAGGTACCTACCTACTACCTTAGGTCCCTACCTACTTTATGGAATTCCATGTTAAATACGATAATTTGTTGTTAATAAATTATATGACTAAAACCATCCAAAAAGGTCGTGTAAACGGAGTCTTAGCCGATATTTACTTATACGAAGAACCTATATCGATATGCAAGTGAAGAAAGACCAAGTTACTAAAATTTTTGGTTAATTTTTAGTAACTTGGTAACTCAACTTACACTTAACGTACGCCATATTGGTAAATTAAAAATAAACAATAAAAGTCAACAAGGAACAGTTAAATTAATAATATTGATTCTGTCATACCAACACATTACATTGAATTCAATCAATGGTGCTGAAAACTATACGGCGCTTTCGAATTTCTTTCTTTTTAAACACGAAGCGTACCGACCGTTATAATGGGGTCGACTATAAACCATATTATGTTTCTGTAATAATGCAATTACTTACTAATAAATCTATCTTCCAATTAATGTGTGAATAGGTCCTAAATATTTTTTACTCGATTGCGAAATTTCGCCAAAGGTGTCTTTCTTATCCCGCGTTCCCACTGATGACAAAACATATTGCAAACTGCTACCAATCCCACTCACTCTTTGAGACTTAGATAGAGTAAGATAGCTGTTTGCAACATGATTTGTCGTCAGTGGGAACGCGGGATTAGGTAGGACTAATTTCACATTAGCATTATTTTTTAACAAATTTTGACAGTGGTCTAAGGGGATGAAATGGCATAATACTTACTTATTATTTTACACTAGTTATTAGAAAAAACTATGACAAACGCATAAAATACATACCTACATACAAAATTAAGATGATAGGGTACACTTTATACTCTGATAATAACTAATATTTTTTCTAGATTCTTAGCATATATATACGCTATATACAGACCTTATAATGAACCCTATAAATACTAGTCTTCGTATGAACCTGTCAAACAAGATAGTATTAATCTCGTGTGAATAGTCAGTGAGTAAGGGGTATTCCACATTTCTATATATATATATAGATTTGAAAGAAATTCTATACGGAAACTGTCAGTGTCGATTTCTTTGACAAAAGCCAGATCTGACTATGGACAAATATTCCATGAGTAAGATAGATACTTTTATCTTCGTGGAATTCTTACAGCTACATGGATTTTGATAATTTTCCGATAAAAAAACTTTAAGTTTAAGTTTTGTTTGGTCAAGATATGTGATAATTTCTTCCTAAAATTGAATCTGCTAGTATCTACATTTGAAGGGGTTTCTTTGGAATGAAGCATAGCCATTGAGAATATTGTTCAAAAGTTTACTCGAACAATACCTACAAGGAAATTAATTCGATACGACCACAATGTCATATCATACTAATTTTTATAAAAATGTAACCCGTATTTAAAAGAGCAATAGAAGCCAAAATGCTTTGTATGTCAGTCTGTATGTTTGTACGCGCATCACGCAAAAACTACTACACGAAATTAGATGGAAGTCTAACTTAAAATCTAGTGTATGTTTCATCTTTATACGCCGCCGGACAAAAGCAGAGTAGTCAATCCTTTTGAAACGCGAGCGAAGCCAAGAGCAATAGCTATTTAACAAAATACACTCTTATCTACTGTGTGCACATTTTGATAGAATACCACAACGTAGTTATGTCCGCGATAATCTCGATTTGGCTAATTTATGCAACACATCATAAACGTTTCTTGGGTTTTTATAAGCAGTCAGTCAGTCCGTTTCTACTTTTATATATTTCTAGCTGAAAGTACTTATAACCTTATACAATGATCTCATTTTTAGATCCCATAGCATTCACCTTAGCTATGATAGAGTTTGTTTTTATTTTGTTTGAACGTGCTAATCTCCACGTGATGCACTCGAACGCACGGATGACCACGGCAGGCGCAACTTAGCCTTGCAGATTGGTTGATAATTTTATGTAAATATATTATGTAGGTATATAATTAAGTCCTTAGACCCGAATAGCTTAAGTAATTAAACTATTTTGAGATTACATGGTACTGTCATACTTGCAAAACCAAATGGGACTGGTTGATTTAATTATATGTATCCTTCAATAAAATAATTCTGTCTATGAAGCCGTAATGTGTTTGTATATCAATTATATCAGCATAATAATTAGGTATGCTCCGCACAGGAACAACATCCAATGACCTTGCCTCCTACGCTGTATATTGTTTATCATGTTTCTTTTATATGATACCTACAAGAATCTTCATGAATCACAGGCAAAAATAGATCATTTATTAAAAACTTTTTATTGATCTTAGTAACAGATACTAATATGGCTCTCTCATACAAAAACTTTATTTAATAATTAATTACCTACCTAATAACAAGTCGCACGGTTTTGAATAGAATTCCAGTCGTTCCGCCATTAAGTTCGTTGTTTTTTTTTTAAGTTACAGATTGTTGAACTCAGATGTTTTATACAGCCTACTAACAAATAGAATAGTGTACAAAAAGGTTTTCATATTTGCTTGAACTAATCAAAACTCTTTTCATAGTCTACTTCTTATCCAGTATTTATTTATAGATTACTTATCGATATACAAAACAGGTATAAAACTAAATCTCTTTAAACGAGTGGTAAATACGTATAGGGTTTATACCTGCCCACATGCCTCACACCATATGAATAAACATCAAGGTGAAACCTCATTCACGGCAACGAGACATAAGTACGTGTGCGCGTTTGTATGCAACAAGCATTCTACATATATATTACGTATGTTAATTAGGTAGAAATAATTATTAAACTACAACGACTCGTCCAAAAAAATATTTATTTCATATACTTAGGATAGTGAATAATCGACTAAAACAAAGACGCACTAACAATTCCTATACGCACTTAAAGGCAAAGATAGATAACTTATCATTTTGTGACAAAGCCAAGCAGCGATATCGCAAATATTTCTCTCGATATCTCGAAAACACTCAAATGACCTCACCTGCGATATTTCTCCTTTTTCGATTCCACTGGCATCAATACCGGTTCCGTAGACTTGGAAATACACCATTCGTTCACTGCACTCACAGTAAGAAACTCTGTGTCCGGCGCGTGGCAAATCTCGGAGCCAAACTCGTCCGAGGACACAGTAATACTATCATACTTCTGGTACGGAACCATGTCGAGAGACGATATGGACTTAATACTAACATTGTCATAATTTGCACGATCCCCAAATTCACCCGAGGAAACAGACGCATCGTCTCCTCTTTCACTTTGTTCATCACTATTTTCTTCATTTATTAACGTGTCCGTAGAGTGATCGGTTGACAATGTTTCCGCTACACCGTCATTTATATTGACGACGTACTCCTTTCCACTGCTCAAATTATCACTTGAATCACTCGAATCATCCGTACTTTCATTTTCAGATGATTCTTCAACGGTATCATGACTTGGTGATTCTTCCTCGTTATCAGATGGATCCGAACGTTTAAGTCTGAGCAATTTTTCTAAATCACTTTGTTTGACCCCGTAAGACCAATGCCTTTCTCCGGGGTGTCCTTGTCCCGCACTAGATTTTCTCCTAATGACAGGCGGTTGCCGCGAACGCCTCGTGACGACAGGTGACGAGGACGGCGTAGTAAAGGAGTACCGTCTTTCTTTAAACGTTATTTCCTGCGGAACAGGTGATGCACTTTCTGGAGAAATACTATCCTTAAACTCATCAGGTGGCGGTGGCGCAGGTCTGTGAGGCACTAGCACGTCTCCAGGTTTCCTATCGGAAATAAAACCCGACGAACTAGATTCATAACTATGTTCTGAAGCATTAGATAAAATGGAATTCACTGATATGTTTGAGTTCCTATCTTGAGACCTTGTCACTGGACACAAATGCTGAAAATGGGATTGAATCGGATTCACAACACTTGTCAAACTTCCCATTGGTTCTTTGCACTTTTCTAGTGATTCTCTAGACTCACCGAGGTTATTAAGATTAGTCCTTTCAAAACGGAGAATCATATCTCTAACACTGGCCCTGTCCTTCCTGATAATAACACTCTCTTCATCGGAAGCATTTCCGGAAGAAGGTTGGAGCTCGTAGTCGAGCCGGGTGTAAACCTCCTCTTGTGTCATGGCGTGATATTGGCAAACACAAGGTTACACAAGCCGCAGGCACGGGTGAGCGGGCTCATATCAAAACGTCCACGGTGCGCACCTCGGACACGCGCGCGCTACTGATAACCGAACACGACTGACAGCGGCGCGCGCGCCACACCGCCCACCGCTTTCATAAAACACCACAGCATACAGCACACACTGCCAAGTAGAAATGGAACGCGCGGCTCAACTCATACTGGTCGTTATTTAATGTACTTAGAAAATAATCTTTGTTTAGTTCTTTTGCGCTACGTCATATGCATTAAAAATGCATAAGTAAGATAAAATTTGTATCGTAATTACCGTAACGCCAAAAGCAATTTGAACTCGCGTTTCATCGACGAAATCGCGTAAATATAAGGCTAGTTGCTTTATAATCCTATTTTGATGGTGGATAACTTCTGATAATATTTTTTGTATGCGATATGCTAATTCGAAATTATAAGGTTATTTTGAATTTTAGTTATAATGAAACAAAAATTAGCAATGCGTTTTTGTCTGGTTGCATACCAAACAAATAGTTACAATATGCAATCGTCTGGGTTACTAAACCTAATAATTCTAGATCGTGTTAATTAAGGCTTTGAGTTACAAGGTTACTGCTGACGCCTGCGTAATAGGTTCTGGAAATAATTTTAAATTTGTCAGTGCATTTTAATGATTTTTAGTATCTTAAATTAGGTTATACCTACTTTAAATATAGAATAATAGAAAAGTTTGTGTTCCTAATTCAAGTCTGAATGAACAGCTCTGCTGCGTGTACCAATAGGTCCCAATAGCGAACGGCAACACGACGGCACTGTCACACGGGAATGGTGGGATAGGCTGATTGATATACTCGTCCACTGCTGCACATAGGCCTCTCCTAGTGAACGCCACAGAACCCAATCTTCGGCTCTCCTCAACCAATCACTGCCATCTACCTTCTGCAAGTCGTCACTCAATCTGGCCGGCGGCGGCGCCCTACGCTTGCCTAGACGCGGTCTCCACTCGAGAACTCGTTTGCTCCAGCGTTTTTCAGTTCTCTGACAGATGTGACTGGCCCATTGCCTTGCTGCTAGCTTGCTAATCCATTCCAACACACATATCTTTAACTACAAGGAACAGAAAAAAGTGGATAAAGAGTGGATAGGGTACAGTGGAACACCTCAGTAAAACCATGAGCTAGTAATCGCAAATAAGTACTGTATAAGATGGCAGCTGGACCCAAATGAGCTAAAGGTGCTTAGCAAATTTTCGTTTTATTTCAGAAATAATGTTCATTTACTGAAAAGACACTTTTTTCTAAAATGTTGGTATCCTAGTTATTGCTTATTTTTATTTGCGTTCAACTTATCCGTAGGTATTATGTGTTTGTGGATTCTACCTGCGTCCAAGCATGAGACTTGATTATAAATAGCATCCATTTATATAAAAACCATTATTGTATATATATAAACTATTTATGTATTATATTGTTTAAGGTCTGCAATCTGCAACTAACGTACATTGCAAATAAAGTAATAAATCAAATATAAACTGAAATGAACTCTTAAATTAGTCTAGTGGTCCCAAGCGCGACTGCCACGGTCCACTGCTAGAGGTCCTGGGTTTGATTCTTAGGTCGAGCAATGTTATTGAGTTTTTCTATGAAATTCTCAGTAGCAGCTCTGTCTGGATTTGTGCCCGGTTAATGGCAATAGGCTGGCCCCTTAATACATGGGACCTAAACATACTGACGAAGCATGGGTGTACATTAAGTACGCCTCTGCATAACCCTTCGGGGATTTTTGCGTGATGATATGTTATAAATCAAATGCATATATAATATTAATCTAATAATGATTTACACTGATCAGTGATTGCGTGCTTGAACATGCTACCGCTTCCGAAGCACGAGAGGTTTTAATAAAATGCATCGCTCAATTATTTCTGTAAACGCTATTATGGTTGCATGTTTTCTAGATCAAAATCTATAGAGAAAACGTGATTACCTCGTCATGAAACGTTTCATTGACCCATTTCGGTATCAAAAACTAAACTAATTCTTCCCCTTTACCTAATTGGAGATGTAACATTATTTACTGATTTTTTTTCGACTCGTTTTTATCAGACGTCATCTCATCACAACTTCTTCCACTGAAACCATTTCCTCTTTCTCGTAATTCATCTATCTCTTCTGTAATCTCCCTTTTTCCTGACATTCATTCATTCACGATTAAATAAATGAATTAAATACAGTCATTCAGTTGTGTATTTAGATAATCTACTTAGTTGTGGTTTTGTATGAGAAGGATGGTCATCAATGCGAATCACTGGTCATAGTTGTATATATTATGATTATTTCATTGTATTTTATACATTAACTAACTAATATAAAAAACCTTGCATAACAAATAACAAACATATATTACACGGAAATACAACAAATAAAAATTACACTATTTCCTTATTTAGCATTAATCGACGTCCAAGCTTCTGAAGGATCCTTCAACACCGAACATGTTTGAGGAGTTCTTGGGAGCTCCGGGCCTCTTGGATTCATCGGAACAAGCCTCCTCTTGTTGCAAGAACCAGTCGCGGTAACTCTCTACCTTAGCTTTCCAGTGATCTGTGAAAATTGCATATATGTGTGTGAGTTTCTATACGACATCGTTACAACACGAATTGTTAATATACAACGTAATTATAGTGTAGAGTTTTCGTTATACAATATTGTAATACGCGTCATATAATGCTGCTTTCGTTATTTTTTTAATTAACATTATATATTACTTATTTAAGAAATAGGTAATAGAATGGAGCAATTAAAGTTTATGGTTAGAAAATTCGTAATCAATTCAAATTTGTTGAAATCGTGTTTAGGACAAAACATTCTCTTTTACTGTATTTTTTTTTGTTAGAAATACAACAACTCATCAAAGTTTTATCGTAATCCCATGAATAGAAATGCATAAAGGACAAACAAACACCAAAGTAACAAAGAAACATTCAATTTTATTTTTCAGACTACACTTCATCGTCGACCCATTACATGATCGAACTGCTGGGCTTGGGTCTCCACTAGCCTACTGCGGCTTGGCAGACTTCACACGCCGTCGCGAAAATCTCTCAGGTATGCAGGTTTTATCCAATGTTTTCATTCATCCTTTAACCGCGTGATAATTAATAATTTTAATACGCAAAAGACTTGAAAAGCCTTGGCAGTCCAATGGTAACATCACTAGGCTATCCCTGTACTTAGCACCTACACATATATACCTGTTAATTCTTGCAGTTGACCATCGTCACCTCCATATTCAACCGGGAGCACAGACTTCGGTATTTTTTTATACATGGCTGCATAGTTTTGGTTGTGCACCTGAATCTATAATCAAAACAAAGATGTTATTGCCAGCCTGCTTTTGTTAAAGTCCGTTCCTCGAATCACGGGTTGTTTTGTTATGCAAACGATCGATTAGGCTATGTAGTTTTATTATACAAAATACAAAGACTAGTAACGACTCCTGGATATTTTTACATATACATTGTATTATTTTTGTGCTCATCTTTGTCAAAGTATTTTATACTAGCTATTGCCCGTGGTTCCACTCCCGTTAAAAAGAACTACCTATTTCCAAAAAACTATTTGTGGAAGAAACAAATTAAATTTATTATAATTAATTACGGTAGGCTGTCTTTTCTAAGAATATACGAACTACGTCCTTGCAAAATTTTATTTGAATAATATAATAATATATAAACATATAGAGTTAATTCCGCATTTTTCATTCTAGTATATAAATTAAAATTGCTTTTTTACACAAGCTATTTTTTATAAATAATACATTACTATTCTTCACTAACACAAACGTTGATCATACCTGGCTAAGGAGATTTTTATATCATTGGATATAGGTAAGAGAACATTCCTTCACTCCGGTATCTCTGCAGAATTAGAAAATATACAGATGTGCAGCCACAGGTTTTGGTGGATGAATAGGGGATGAACCCATTGCCATTAACCAAGTAGGTACAAATCCAAAGTGAATAAATGGCTGATAATTTGGAAAGAGAAAAATCTTCTCAAAATTAAATCGAACAGGACCTCACGTTTGCGACTCTTGAAACAAATTCGCAGTTCCTATATAGTAGAGTGCCTTATATGTTTTGAACTGTTCTACTTACTCTCTTCTTTAGTTTCTCTCCTAGAAATGCTTTTAATATTGCATAGGCGGATTCAAAGCCTGCCGGTGTATTGATAATGTGGTTGCTCTTAACCCGCACAGGGAGACCTTTCTCGAAGCATGTTATCACTTTCTTGGCTAACGCTGGAGTCCATTGACTTAATATACTTATTCCTACACCTTTCATGTCGATTATAACATCCTGAAAAAGTATAAATAAAAAAATATATATTTCATTCATACAATTTTGGCTCAAATGTGCCAGAATGAACCAAATCATAAAGAATGTTAGCTATGTTTTTGATTTGTTCTTTAATTAATAAACGAAGGGGTTTGTGCGAAGTAAATACATAGAAATAAATGAAGCAAAAAATCTGTTTATCAATTGTATCGCAGTAGATTAATGTTATTTTTATAACGATTATTATTATTTAGATTTTATAACGATTATTTAAAACGTTTAAAGCATCTATGAATGGAGACTAGCAGAGTAATTCTAAGAACCTATAGCAGATTCTTAGAATATTTCAAATGCAATTCATGTTATCATCAAAACTGATTTTTCTATTGGATAAAATATATCAGCTTGTTTGAATGATTACTTCCTAATACTTAGATTGAACTACTATATAAATACGATACTAAATATTTCAAAATCAAATCCTATTTTATTTTTCGCCACATATTTTTGTTTCAAAAAGGAGGAAATAGCTTTAACACAACCCTTATAATCCTATCCTGACTGGAATGTCGGCAATGTGATCCTACCTCGCCGGAAACAGTGAAATTGTCATCTTCAAGCATTAATATCTCCGTCACCATGAGAGCCACCTTGATTAGGTCACTCAGGTGATACTTCGAGGGATCGAAGACTCCGACTCTCACTACACATGTTCGTGGTGAGTCCTCTTCTACACAATTCCTTAAAGGCAGGAAGACTCTGAAAAATTTAAGATTTATTGTGACTTTCCATCAGACTCAAACATTCGTACGAAAATAAAAAGTAGAACACTAGAGTCGTTTCCAAGACCACATTTTAGCCGAAAGTGGCCCCCGTCCCACTTTCCTCATTTAGTCAGCATTGATTAGACGCTGGGGCAAAAATATTTCCTTACCCTAGTTTAAGTATTTCTTGAACCCCAGGCCCGCTGGGATCTCTGTTTGCAAAGAGTTCTGGCACAATCGTTTTAAGAGTGTAATACATGTCCAACTTCTCTTTAGTTCTTTCTAGACTAAATTTTCCACCCCGTAGGAATGCTATCAGCCATTGATCCGCTGAAAATAAATATGTTCGATATTTGAATATTTTTTTTTGTTATATGCCTACCTACCTATTTGAAGCCCTATAGGCCCGTGATCATACTGTAAATTGTCTATAAGGTACTGAGGCAAAGTATCCTTTTATAGAAAACGTAACTCACAGTGACATCTGTTTGGAACTGAATAGAACTAACGACCAACGAAGCGAACTGGCAAGACTTCACCATTCATACTAGCAACGTTCATTGGTCTGGTTTAGTGAGTCGTGACTTATTTGCAAGTATTCATATGTTCACATAGATGTCGGTTATTTAACAACTTTCCTTGATGGTCAACCATCGATATAGTAAAACCCCATGACCCGTGGGTTTTTTTGTGTTTAGAAACTTTATAGTAAATAGAGTGACGCATCGATATGATAGTAAAAATATGGGAGCTATCGATACTTACTTCATGGCTTTACATCTGTAAGTATATAATTATATTATTATTTAAAGCCTGAAACGGCATATTCGAATTACTATATACGGTATTTTAGGGATGTTCATGACATTAAAAAATATTTTTCATCAAATTTATGCACAAATAATAATTGATAGATAATATTACAGCGAAAATAATAATTACGTAGTACTCGTACAATATGTCTTTCCGTCTATTATAATTGTTAAATTTTTGACACACGAACCGCTGATCCATATTGATGAATGATCTTGTAGAGATATATTAAACCCTGGAGAAGGACATAAGCTACATTTTGTCTCGAAAAATCCTTTGGGATGTAAGTGAAATCGCGGGCAATAGCTCGTACTTTATAAAAGAAAAGATAATAGTTATAAATATTTTTTTAAGTCAGTTAACGTGGATTCCTTTTCAGTGAATAAAGATTACTGCTTATACTTACTTGGTTGTATAGATTGCAGATGTGGTTGCTTTTTTATCCATTCTTTGAGTGCTGTTACATCACTGGAAACTCTTCTGGGATTCTCATTGATTTCCTTCTCAGCCTTCTTCAAGAGAGCAGCTGGTAATGGCCTTACCATCATGTCCTAAGTTTTTGTTTTTAATCCTGAATGAAAAATAAATGTTTTGACTTAGAATTGAAATACAATCACTGGGTGTTATGATTTGTGATTCATATATGATTAGGTAGATACCTAACTATCCTACTATGTAATAACTCATTTGTTTGATAACACGGAAACCCCTCTTGATGGACTTCTGTTCAAGGTCAAAACATGAAATCTATCGATTTAGGTTTATCTTTGAGTGAAGAGTGTCTATTTGATAGGTAGGTACGAGTATACCTACATAAATATCTACTTAGCTGTTTTGGTCTTGCTTGTCTCATAAATTTTAACATTTATTCGTTTTATATAAGCCATTTATATTAAAAAAAATATTTTATATTAATTAGCATACCCATAATATTGTTATAATTACTCTTTGACCAAATCTCTCAAGCCAAGACCTTGAGATTTGAACAAAAACGTTGTAATTATAAGGCTTAAATAATTACAATACCGAGGTAAAACTAAATTAGTATTTTATGTAAGTCATTAAATGATATTAATTTCTGTAAAAAGATCTAATAAAGATACTTTTAAGTACAAGTCAATGTTTTACATTTTTTAAGTACTACAGGGTGCTGGCATTTCCTAGCTGAAGACCTCTGACAAGAAAAGTCGAAACAAGACAGACCAAGTCTAGACATACGTATGCCTAATCAGCCTACAATGTTCCCAAAGCTGGGACTCAACCTTCCTCGTGGGCCCAGTGCGGATTGGTAGATGTCACATGTCTTCAACATGCCGGTTTCCTCACGACGTTTTTTTTCACCGTTTTGTGAGCAGTGATAATGAAATACATAATTTACACAAAGTAAAGCCGTAGTTAAACCCCGGTTTCGAACTAACGACCTACAACTCGAAAGTCGCGGCCTGGGCCACCACCGCTCTCAACCGCCGTTAAGTGTAGACATAATGTATCAAAATAATGCGAGTGTAATATTCAGGGCAATGTCTAAAATGGACTTTTGAAGGGAAAGCCACAGCTGCCTTGAGTAGAGCAGTCCCAACCGGACATTCGGCGCTAACAATGACAACTACGATAACAATGCAATTTGGAGTGTTTTTTTTTTTCAATGAAATAATCGTGGCCGTCCTTTCTGCCGCCCCGTTGTTTGCCACCCGGGGTCATGGGCCTGCCCAAGCTAGGCTACCTACTGGTCCCAACCGAAGGCACGAATGCATCAGCCATTGTGTCCACCACATCGTAGGTAGTGCCTGAACGAAATGAGATGAACAATCAATGCTAAAAATACTTTATAATTAGCTAGTCGCCTGTAATGAACAGCAAATTTCATTATTCAGTTTCCTTCTACGTATTAGCAAGGAACTAATTGTTTTTGCTTAACTGTAAATAATTACTACCTCATTAGTCTATTAGTGCTAAGCGCGACTGCTACACGAGAGATCCTTCGTTCGATTACCAGGTCTAGAAAAAAGTTATTGAGGTTTTCTGTGAAATTCTTAGTAGCAACTCGGAATTTGGATTTGTTCCCGGTTAATGGCAATAAGCTCACCCCCTTTTACATGGGACCTAAACATACCAGAGAACTGTGGGTGTACATTAGTACATCAGACCTCTGCCCCCTTCCGGGAATACAGGCCAAATGGTACCTATGTTTTTAAGTAATTGCTACTGCTTACAAATTTAAAGATATATTATTTGTACACCCACCGGTAAATGTCATGAATATTCAGCAATAAATTTGAATATTGTGCTAACGTTTAGACTTAGATAACTAGCAAGTTGGTTATTTTTTTAAAAGAACATTTAAGTAGCTAATACTCAACTAAACTATTTTCATAATAATTTGTAATTTGCATCCGTATTTAAAAAACACTATACGATTTTTGGTTTTTAAATCTTCAGGACATTAATTAAAATTTAACATAAGGATGAGTAAACATGGGAAAAAACATGACCAAGAAGTTTAAAATCCTTTTTTTTTTAATTTGTTACACTCACCTACATCTTATACGTAACTATCCTTTGCATTAAACTCGTCAACCAAACACAATTGTCACTTAATCGTTACAGCTGAATATATTAACTAACTACAGTTTAATGGTGCCAACGAGCGCAAAACTAGAGTTCCTTTGATCACTGATTAGATAACGAGATATTGTTATTAAAAGAATAATTTCACACACATACCTGGTACGGCAACGATAACATTATCATGTATTACGTTCATCATCATCATCAACCCATTTATTATCGCACTGTTGGTTACGAGTCTCCTCTAAGAGTGAAAGGGGTTCGACTATAATAGGCCACCACGCTAAAGTACCGTTATCAGTGGTACTTTCAAATAATGATAATACCAAAGAATGATTGTCTACACGCGGTCGTATGCATTTCAATCACAATCACCTTGAATCATAACGAGTAGGAAGATCAACTCGTATTGTGTCGAGTGAAGAAGCCAGATGTTTTTCAAGGGTTTGAACTAAACCTTTGAAAGACGAAAGTTAAACATAAGTTTAACTTTCATTCGAATCAATGTAAACATTTTTTTAACACTCTTTCGATAATTTATTCGGTAAAACTAACTGACTCCGAAACTGATTTCTGGAATCTAACCCGTTTTGGGTATCAAAATGGGGTTGAAATGTCATTCTAACAAAGTCGCGTGCTTAATCGAGTCCCACTACAGTTTATTGGAGAAATCAGTAATATCTTAATACCTAAATTATAACTAACCGATATCAGCTAAAATGAGTACAGGGTTAACGATATCTAAACATAATTAGAAGCTAACTTTGTTAGCGTATTTGAATTGAAGGTATCACCAGGCAGGAACAATACTATACCTAGTTAATATATCCTACATTAATGCTTCAATATACAAATTAAATTTGTAAAAAAGCATAAAGTTTGGAATTTTAGAAAGACAAAAAGTTTCCCATTAATGAGAAATCATGATTAAAAAGATAGCAAAATATTTTTATCACAACAATTGTGCTGTTATCGCACCTATCACCAACAAGACAGTAATATCATAGATACAGATGAGTATTGAATTTGCAATCACAACATTAATGATTCAGTCAAAACAAAAACACTACTTAAATCTTTACATAATACTGATGAGAAACAATAATAAAATACCTACCTCCGCAATCCAAACAATTTTATCAACTTCACAGCACGAACTGTTGGCGAAAACTGGTGCCCTACTTCCTAAATATATTAGAATGGGATGCGTGATGCATTTTAGTGTTAAACGGGTACTTGATACAGAAACGTCCGTGTTCTCGGCACGGTACAAGTGTTACTACCAGTGAACTAGGACATTATCTCAATGACATTGAATTTGCTCGTTCTACTCCAAACGTCACTTAAGTCATAAAGTACGTACTCGTATAGTATCGCATCTAAAAACATATGTTATTGAAGCTCCATATGAGTCATTAAATTATTTTATTCCTGCATTATTTGTCGAATTTTTCTAATATTATATTATCCACAGACATAAGGTCTCTGATATTATTTATTTAATTAATTGATTTTTTGTCTATTTAATGTCTATTGTATGGAAAGAATCTTCGTTTTATAAATACATCAATATTTAATGAAATAAAAAATCATAGTTCGTATTGATCATAGTAGCTTAGTTTTCTAAAGAGCCCAGTGCACCGAACCACAGAAAACAGGTTCGAATCCTGCCTGAGATAGATTTTGTTATTACGTATTACTTGAAATTCTGATTTCTATAAAATTTCTCCCTCTATTAGGACCTAAAATATAACAACAAACTGTAGGGGTACACCTCTGCTTAACCTTTAGACGATTAACATATTGTTCCAGCATAACTTTAGAAAAACAAAGGTTACGTAGCTGAAGATTTATTAACTAAATAGATTGCACGTTACATTTTTTTGTTGCACACATGAATACAAATCAACCAATTAGTCTATGTCAAGTTTCCTAAAGGACCCATCTTCCATGAGGTCCATGGTGACTGGTGGTCCGATTCGCTTCGACTCGTCCGTACCCAGCTGTTCCTCATATTTCATCCAGTTGTGGTACTCCTTGAATTTTGACACCCAATGCTCTAAAAATACACAAACAAAAACCATAACCTTGACCTTTTCACGTGACTATGTCTGCCAATAAAATAAAATTGTATTAATGACTTTTTTTAACAAAAGTTCTCCCTGAAAAAGTGGCAATTTTCCGAGATCAAATCGTATGCCAGAATGTATTAAAATCATTAATTTCTAAAGTTGAAGTTCAAAAAAGCGTCTTAAAAAATAAACAAAAACAATTTAGCATTCAAATGAGAAAATCTTTGAAGCTATTATTTTAGCTTTGCATTTACAGTAATATAAGATAGTAAATTTTCCAGTGTAGTGATAAAATAAATGAGGCCAATGAACTTTGACGTGATACTGTAAATTATATTGCTTAATTATGATAATTTCTTATCCATCTAGTATAATATGCACCTAAACTAAACAAAATATAATAATTATAAACATTAAACCTAGTTCTGCAAATAGGTATTATGATATGATCACTATATATGTAAAATAAATACAGTCTTACACACTTACTAAATAATTCATAAACAAGTTTTTTGTATACATTATTTTATTGCTTATTAGAGTTCATTAATATAAAAAAAATTGTACGTAGGTACTATAATATGTCTGTAATAAGTTATTTAAATATTATAAAAATTTTACTCGATTTAGGTGGAAAATACAAAGCCCTTCTTATTAGGTCTGTCATTACCCTACTTGTTGACCGGGGTCATAACCCCATAAACTGCCGCGTAAGTGTAGAGACAGACAGACAAACAAAAATTTTAAGGATAACGTTTAGAGTGCCTCATTAGTCTAGTGGTTCTGAGCGCGACTACTATTCCATAGGTCCTGGTTTCGATTTTTTATGAAATTCTCAATAGCAGCTCGGAGTTTGGAATTGTGCCGGTTAATCGCAATAGGCTCGCCCCCTATTACATGGGACCTAAACATAACGGCGAAATGTGGGGAAACCCTTGGAGGTAAACAGGCGTGATGGTATGTTGTGTTATCATTGTTTGGCTTCTACTGCTCCCTTATAAACCCCTCGCGTTATTTTATATATCCCATGTACAGACATGGATAAGGTATAAGAAGGCAAGCGTACCGAAATCCAAATTTGCAAAAGTAATGTAACAGTCGCCGGCTAAAAGCCACAACGACCTTATTAAATAAACAATTAGTACCTGTAATATCCGCAACAGCTGGACCATTTCCACCATATTCGGGTGGAACTATGTCTTTCGGAATATCATCAAACATATCTTCCACATTTTTGTGAATTTTCAACTGTAAATATTAATAAAAACAATTTAAAATGTATGTACAAATTACATTCAAAATCTTACCCATTCAAATCAGAAAGAGTGATATTATTTTTATATTTCCATATAGGAAATTACATAACATAACATTGTATTATATTTTATTTCACACTCGATGTAAACTTTTTTTATGTTTTGTAGTAGTAGTGCCTGCTGGCATGTCAGCACGACCGGGAAAAGTAAGTACTACCCACCCACAAAATATCGACGTCAAGTAGCAGTATGTGTACCTATTGCTGCGTTTCGTACGGTGAGTGTGCAGCGCCTGAGGGCCAATTCCTCCCTCAGTCCCCTTCCTTCTCTTTTCTCCTTAAATAGGCTCGGGAATGCATCTGCAACTCCCTTGGCATTGCAGATGTCCATGGGCGGCGATGACTTCTTATCATCAGGCAGCTTGCCAGCTCGTTTGCCGAGTAATCCGATTAAATAAAATGCACAAAAAACCAAAACAGTCATGAGACAAAAAGTGCAAACCTACACAGCTAAAATCATATAAATCCGCCATTTTTCTAGGATCATTATTATCATCATTAACCCATTACATTGCTAGGCATAAGTCTCCTCTCAGAGCGAGAGGGATAGGGCTATAGTCTACCTTGCTAACCTACTGCGAGTTGGATTTCGATTTAGTTATAGGTATAATCAAATGGTGCTTATAAATATAAACATGTTACCCTTTGCTTAGCTTTTTCATTTAAGAACCCTTGGATGAGTGTGAATATTTTCTCAATTCCTGAAGGTAAGTTTATGTGGTGGCTGCCTTTCAACCGCAAGGGTATGGAATCCTGCAAAGAATACAAAAGTTTACTTTTCAACGTTTCAAGAGTACGAACTGTAGAGTGCCTATATTTGATATAGTACAAGTATGCATCAAACACCTAGGAAGCATCAGGGGATGTCGGACTCGCACCGATTAAAAGTACACTTTGTATCCCTTACCATATAGAGGATACCATAAAAATTTTAAGGGTGTGGTGGATACCTGGCTAACAGCGACCATTTTCTTCAACATGGAGGGGGTGGCCTGAACTAAATGTGCCATGGTGACACCCTCGTAGTCCGTCACTATCTTAGTGCCCAACACGCAGGCCACATCGTCTTCTACGACCATAATCTGGAAAGATTGAGTACCCTACCTATTTAAAAACATGTATCATTGATGTTACAATGTGAAAGTTTGCTCTGCTACAAGCTAAGGCGTTCTTTTTTGTTTAATGTATATCAACTCCACATATATGATAAAGGGTTCAATTAGCGAATTGTATGATGAATTACAATATAATTCGCGCACGTCATAACTTCACAACCACACCAGACATTTATAACTATTTGACTTACGATAAAGATTATTTTTTGTTATAACACTGACGTTTTATTGAGATTAATTGAGTTGGGATAAAGTTTTATACAGAGTGAAACAAGCAAACGGGCTATGGAAGAAAATAATCCTAAAAACAATAATCTTGAAGATTTTTCACAAGGGAAGGGTAGGAATCACAATAGGAATGCCATATATAAGAGACTAAAGAGTTGCATAAGTTCCTGGGGATAATAATAAAACTTTCTAATGTTGAAAGAATTAATAAAATCGGCTCAGTACTTAGTCTTTGAGATTTATCGATTACAAACAAGCAAAGCCACAAATCGTTCACATTTATAATATAGATATGGATAATTAGCCTTAATATATTTACCTGTACTAGATAATACAACATACACATGACGTCTCCCACACTGTGCGTTGCAGGGTTATATCGGCCAGGCCGAATCAAAACCACACGGGGATACAATTTGTCTTTCAATTTCGGTAGTATTAAACATGTTCTGAAACAAAGACGGTTTAATTAAACTATACTCCTAACTACAATTTCTTGTAAACTATTAGTTACTTTTCAAATTCGATACTTGGAAAATTGATTATTTATTCGCATAATAAATGTTTTTTAATAATTAAATTAACAGAGACTTCATTATTTGGAGGGGGCTCTCAAAGAGCTCAGCTCTTTGTGGCTTATTATGACTGTTTGTTCATCATCATCAACTCATTAGGTACATCGTCCCACTGCTGGACATGGTTGTCCTCTAAAAACCTTCGAACAGCTCATTCGACAAGCGGCAGACATGGCCAGACCAGGTCCACTTTAAGCTTTCTGCTGTTTGACCAATATCGATGATTTGAGTTTTGGAGCGCAGTATTTTGTTCGTTACACACAAAATTTATTATGTTTACTTAAGTTTATTGGTGTTCTCACAATTTTTGACAGCGGTATTTTTCTCATCTTGTCTAGATATATAAATAAAAAGAACAGAAACAGATATGATATACAAGAGTACCGCCTACTTACGATCCCGGAAAAAAACGATATATTGGTGCAGCGGGAAAAGCGTGAAAAAGTTACAAACATACAACCAGACAGGGTTACTTTCTCATCGAAAACATTAGTATGGATTTTAAAATAAGGAAAGTACTCGTATGACCACATAAACTTCTTACCCTAATCTGAAAAATTCCAAGAACTTGGGATCCGTCGGCTTTATCCTCAATGTGATATCAGGAGCCGTGGTTCTGAGAGTGTAGTATAAGTCAAGCTTCTTCTTTACTCTTTCTAGACTGAATTTGCAACCTCGCAGTAATGCTACGAGCCATTGGTCATCTGTAAGAAAAATAAAATTATAAAAACCCCTTAAAATAAGTTAAGTAGGTAGAACCTTTTTAATTTTTCAGGGTAATGAGGTCAATTCTGTTAATTTTCCCATTTAAGATAGCCTTTGTAAGAATAACTTGTTTGTGAAATAGCGTTGTTGCGAGTGAGTTCTATTCGATTTTATTTATCCCATACGGCTTATAATATCTAAAATGCTAGATGATTGATGTTTGTTTAACCCTTATGAAAAAGTTAACCACAAACATAGCCAATCAACAAAAACTAAAATTAGTTCATACAATCACGCCTACGCCTCTTTTCCCCGAATGGTTGGGCAGGGGAGTACTAATGTACACCCATTTTTCGAAGGTAGGTTTAGGTCCGGGCAAAAATCCCAATTCCAAGTTACTAATAAGAATTCAATAGATAAACCCAATAACACTGCTCAACCCATTAACGAACCAGGAATCTAATAACTAGACACAAGCATTAGACTAATGAGGAAAATAATGTTTGTATAAACAAAAGCCCTAAATCCGTAGTTACCAACAAAATAAACTATGCTATTCGACAAGGACAATCTTATAAGTCAAGAAGAAAATGAGTGTACTAACAATAAACAAAAGAAAGTCTGTTGATTATTTATTAGACGATAAAATTAAGTATTGACTGATTGGCGATCATATAAAGATAATTGAAAAAACAATATCCCATAATATAGTTTTAGTACTTCACTTACTTACTTTACTTTATTAATTAATTAATTGGTGAAGGAAAACATCGTGAGGAAACCTGCATGCCTGAGAGATTTTCTTGAGGGCGTGTGAAGTCTGCCAACCGCGACTATAGCCTAATCCCTCTCGTAATGAGAGGAGACCCGTGCCCAGCAGTGGGACAATGTAAAGGGTTGATGATGATGACAAGTAGGTAAACTTATAGTTCAAATCCAGTCCAAATCCAATTCTATAATCATTTATAAAACCGCTATACTAGATAAGAAATATCTTTTGGTATCATGTTTTTACCAAACAATAGCATTGCATTACTGGGCCGGGATCCGATTTAGATTCAGGATTATATGAAGCCACTTTACGGGCAGGTCTAGGAAACTAGCCCTGCCTCGGTGAAACCTTGCCATTTAAAAAGACAAAGTTACGTCAAAAGAACCTTCGCGAATTACGATTATTACCTAAATACGTAATCAGGCGCATACCGTGCCTGTAAATAAGTTGCAATTGAATGTTTAAAATGACAAAGTAATAGAAACAAAGCATAAATGGAAATGGTATATAATACGGGACCTACACCAATTAGGCGATCAAGAGTGTCATTTCTGAGTAAATTGGTTACGAATATTCCCTCAATGGGAACGATAATATCGCTCGTAGTCTAGGCCCACATAAGTATCAACCTCTTCTTTTTCATAATATTTTATTTAAAAAAAACTTACTAGCAATGTAAGTCGCACATTACTAGTATTCTTGTTAACCCCTCGTGCTAAGCTAAATGTTTGTGTTACGAGTGGGTTCACGTCGGTCGTGCAATCGGTGGGTTTCGAACCGGCAACCACATGATCATAAGTCCGACGCCCTAGTCATTACGCTACCACTGCTTAAAATTGCATCAATTGTTGAATGTATGCCGTGCATGGCTCTCCGGCTGGATCTCGCGATTCTCGGTCACACTGACCCTGCGACCTTTTATGTATCGTCCAACCTCTAGACTGCACTAAACTGTCAACTTACTGACTAGTTATTCCTACAACCCACAGTGGTGGATTTACACTAGGGGCAGTCGGGGCTAGTGCCCAGGGCGGCAAATTTTCTAGGGCGGCAAAATTTGGAAAGTGAGAAAAAACATTCTATACAATATATAATTAACTAATTCTTTTAAATAAACATTTTATCTTTCAAGAAATATAATTTAAGTATTATGTATCAAATTAAAATGTTGTATATAGGAAATTTAAGTAAAAACTATTCAAATAGTTTAATTTATTTATTTCCATAAAGGTTTGAAAAAATTAAAGTTGATATTTTTATTTTCTGGAATTGATACATTTATGTAGTTTTTTTGAAGAATTAAAAATATTTTCAAATTATGTATGTCTTTTCGATAACAGATTTTTTTATTTTTCATAGGGCGGCATTTTCAGTGCCCCAGGGCGGCACAAATTTAAATCCGGCCCTGCAACCCATCATGAGGTCAGTAGGTATATTCTGTTATGTAACTCACGCCGACACAATTACAGAAAAAGGAGAAGATAAGTAGGTAAATAATTATGACCAATATAAAGTATTTCTCTCTCAAGACTCAACCTCAAGATCGCAACGCTACCCTTCCGTAGTTAGTCATTACTTCTGACTTACTCATTGGTCCACCATCAAGGGGTAATGATTAGCCCAAAGTATCAGAAGAATTGCTTTGAACTGTTTTTGTTTAGCCTGACACGGATATGTATTCAACACTCGTTCAGTACGCGTCGTCTTACTCTCTTGAAAATACGTGCTAACAGCGTAGTGCCATTGCTTGCGCGTACGCATGTACCGGACTACACGTTCTTCTGTAAACGCAGTCCGTACAGTTCATTGCGCAATTCAGCATTTTCAAAGTATGTCTTGAAGTGGGCTTTTTAATTATATTTTTTATACCCTCCTATAACGAATAGGATTGGCAAAACACGTACATAACGCCTGCCAATGTTGAAATCGCAATGTTTACCTTTCTTGAGGAATTAGTGAATAATATTTACGGTAATGACGGATACACTAACAAGAATATATTAAAAGAAATCCTTAGGTAGGTAGATCAATGAATTCACATTCTCTAAAATTCTGTTTGTATGAAATCGTAACAAATGGAAATCTATAGTCTCTGTCTACCCCCATGGGAGACAGCCGTGACAATATTTATGTATGTAACTTGTACAGTTTGATCGAAATAAGTAAGCCGATCGGAAGTTGTCTGCAAGTGGTTTAGAAGTGGTAAATTTTAATAGAAAGAGTCGGTGTAAAGATAATTAGAGTCGTATATGTTTCACATTTCTAATTATTTTGTTTACTCATTTTGATATTTATGTATTAAAACACTTAATTAAACGATTTTATCACCGCGGTAGTTCGGAACGGCTAACTTCCGATCGGCTTACTTATTTCGAACAAACTGTAAGTCACTCACCTGTCCTTGCATTCAAGTGTGGTTGCTTCGAGATCCAATCTTTAAGATGTTGCAAATCATTTTCGACCTGTTTCGGGTTCTCATTCAACTCAGTTCTGGCAATTTTCGCCAGCGCTGGACTTAATTCACGGATCATAATTTTGTTTACTCATAGAATTTGGCAGGCAACTAAAATTAAAGAAAAAAAATATTTTTAAAGACATACCTTTTAAATTTATCCAACAACTAATTCTTTCTGCACCTTAAAATTGAGATGATTATTCAACAAAATCCAAACGATCTTAAATCTAGATAACTTTTTTGGAATTAATTACGGTGAATGACCGATATACCTAATATTAAAAAATAAAAACAAATTTTGATGCAATAACAACACTATTTTATATTTACTATTGCTTAATTAAACACTGATATATTGATTGAGGACGTAACAGATGTAAACCTTCATATAAAAATATATTATTTATACAAACTTATAGAGAGTAAGACAGGACCTACCTATCGTTTCAGTGCGCCACCGGTGTATCGACTAACTGATAAAGAGCTTGCTCTTATCACTGTCGCGTTGTCACTCACTCGCTTCGACAATATCGCCCAATCATGCGACAAACAAGTAATGTTCCATTTTTGACACAATTACTTCTTCATAACAAACGACATTACAATTCCTTATTGTAACTTCGATTTGTTATAGCATTTTTTCTGTGGCAAGCTACCTTGCCGCAATATTACTGGCAGGCAACTAATTAACGCAATATGTGAACGCGGCATGATAATTATAGCCGTGAAAATGCTCCACTAATAAGTGATTCTCGGCTAATAAGCCACTTTTTAGGAATAATAATATGATTCACAGTCTTTATTCTAAGGTCATATTGGAAAATTACCTACGAGCTGCCATGGGATCTAGATATGAACTGATAAAAACATGAATGTTTTTGAGTTTTAAGTTATCTAAAAAAAACATTATCTTACAACTCATGTAGTAAACTACGGCCCCTAGAACTTGTAATAATGTTTTATTATTAGTTTAAATTGTTTACAATCAACTACTAAACTAGTGTAAATCCTATCGAAGTTATATAGGGACCAATGAAATCCTAGTATTTAATCGCCCACTGAACGAAAATTGCTTTTCTTATTTGCCACAATTTTACTCCTAGTTTCCTTGGTATTTTTTACATTGCAAGACATCCACTACTCAATGAGAACGTAAAAAAAAGAACAAGATTCTTAAAATGATTATATTGAACCTCTTTACTATATACAGTTTAGTTATTATCTATGTTGACATTGTAATCACAATCGCCATCTGTAACTAAGATATGGAGATAAACAACGTAACTGTAATCGTGTCTTTTACAGTAATTATTGCCTTCGTCTAGAATATACTTAACGTAAATCGCTTTGGCTAGAAACCTAGCACTTAATAAAACGATTGTACTATATGATTTTATTTCATTATAGCAATTGGATGACGTAGTTATGGGAAAACGTTCCATACCATAATGATTACAATTTGATAACGCAATTTATTGTTTCATTGGTACACTTTTTTACCCTAGTATAGACGAACAATATACACATTAAGCGTAGAAATAAGCGCATAAATAAGCGTGATCTAAGGTGTCAAAAAATGTTTGTCACTTTATCTCAATTTTTGAGTAACTTGAACTTGACTATTGTACACCCAAAATACGCACTTAATCGTTGAGTTGCAGAAAAATAGCCCACAATACCATAAAATACCAATTGATCCCATGTTTTTAGCTATGTTAAGACTATATAAGTAATACAGGTGAGCCTGTTGCTATTAAACCCTATCATCTCCCATTGGGCGACAAGTTATTATTTTTTGCTTTTTCGCAAATTGCACGTGTATAACATATACCATCACGCCTGTATTCTTCGAAGGGTTAGGCAGAGATGTACTAATGTACAATTAATTTGGCGCCCAAGACGAGACAATCCGTCTTAACCGGGCATAAATAAAAAATATGTTTATCCATACAGTTTTTACAAATATTTAGACCGCATTAAAAGATCCTCCAAAAAGTTAGGTTTTAATTTTAAACCTCAAGTGTAAGTGTTATACTTTATAAAGTATAAAACTTACAATATAAGATAAGTTGGTAATATTAACAAAGGAAGGTTTTAATCTACATCTAGTTTCCTGAAGGAGCCTTGAATGCCTAACATGTTCTCTGCAGTCTTGGGCTTGCCTGGCCGCTTCATTTCATCTGTCCCATACTTCAAGTCTTCATCTAACCAGTCTTCGTACTCATCCAGTTTCTTCAACCAGTAATCTATTGACAAAGGTAGAACAATATAAGGCTGTTTAACTTTAGAATAACATGTAAAATAAAAACGGTTACCGTTACTCATATAACTACCTACTTACTAATTATTACCCACCTTGATGTCAAGCGTCAGATACGGAAAACCATAGCAACGATACGGAATTACAGTTACACTTACAACACAGCTGGACAAGCTTTAGCGTGTACTATGTGATCGCGTCTTTCTCTCTTTGTCGCGCGGTATTGTTTCTTCTTTGTTATTCAAGACATTACATACATACATACACTCACGCCTTTTTCCCACAGGGGTAGGCAGAAACTATGGACTGCCACTTGCTACGACTCTTGCATATCTCTTTCGCTTCTTCCACATTCATACATCTTTTCATACACAAGACATTATTCAAACTAAAGCAGTTACCAATCATATCCAAGTTTTCTTCCTACAAAGATCCTTAGTCCCATTAACAAGACAAAATTCGGATTAGCAAGCTACATCAGGGCCCATGCTAATATACACTTATGACGTGTAAAGAGACGCCATGTCCGGACACGCTGTAGAGCGAATGATGATGACTAGTACTAAGAAAATTTAGTATAGTAATGTCTCCAGAAATAGTACCTACTTAGCTACTAGGTAATGAAATTGCCTATGAGTAATGAAATACATTCGCGTAGGATAAAATTATAAACTAAAACATTAGACAAAACATATGCTTACCTATGATTTCCTGCTTGGTGCCCCCATATCCGCCGTACTCCACTGGCAAGATATCCTTAGAAACCAATTTGTGAAGCGAACTAACATCCTTACTGTGCATGTGAATCTAGAACATAAACAATATAACTACTTGTAATAAAATAAAGTTTGAGCTAAAGACTAAGCTATACTAGTAACGTCAGTCCTTGGGCACCAAAATAAATATATTTTTTTAGTTTTTCCCAAATTGTTCGTCTTTAACACATTCCAGGTTCATGGCAGTAGAAACTGCGACATCGAATATATTGTATTCTGAAGTTTCAGAACTAAGTAAGTACTAAAACTTTTGCTAAATTGTTACGCAGCAAATACTTAGTACTGTAAAATAAAGGATTCTGCTCAAAATTGACAACTTACACTAGTTTCTGCTTCGGTAACAATTTTTACGCTAAGGTTTTAATTTTGTCCAAAGAGAATCGACCCCACTTGAGTCATCTGTGGCTAAACTAAGACTATAATACATAGTTAGTTTTAGTCAAGAGTTATTTTCAGTTTATCTGAAAGTAGCAATTCTTCCTTCTTTCTGAGATTCATATTACATACTCAGTAGCTCGGAGTTTGGATATATGCCCAGTGAATAGGTAGCAGGCTCGCCCTAAAACATACCGGCGAACTGTGGGTGTACATTAAGTACACCTCTACCTAACCCTTCGGAAAATACAGGCGTGGTGGTATGATAAATCTTAGTGAAGTATTATTTTTCCGTATTTAATGTTTTCATAAATGAAAAGTACTGATTTAAAAAAACGTTGCTCAGTACTGCACTGGGGTTTTAATCTGTTATCACGGGTATGAAACAAACCCAATTTGCAAAAGTAAATACCCCGTGTGAGGATCGAACCGACGACCCCGTCACAGCAACCAATTGCTCGACCACTGCGCCAATCTAGATGTCTACTTTACTTACTTTTTTCTTATGCTTCTCATTAAGTAGTTTTATCACAATATTAAAAAGCTTTTCAGCGGCTGGTAAGGTATTTACAAAATGGTAACCCTTCAGTCTTAGTGGAGACGCGTCCTGAAAGAAATTCATAAAATTAGTAGTAAGAAACCACGTACCTACGTAGCTAATACTTCGTTGATGATTATGATATATTTTGTTCTTACAATGTATATAAATATTAGATACCTATCTACCTACCTGTCCCGCAACAACAAATTTCTTCAACACTGCTGGTGTCACTTGCAGAAAATGGGTCATAGTTATACCTTCAAGATCTAGAATATTGACAGTCCCGTTCACTACATAAGCATCGTCTTCTAAATACATGATCTGAAAACACGAGAAACAGAGGTCAATGACCTATCGTCACATTCAATTAGGTACATAATTGATATAAGGATCTAGGTTTTAAGATAAAAATACCAACTACTTTTAAACAAATTAGAAACTCATTAAACAATCTTTAAACAAAAACAACCTGGTTGTTTACTTCAAACGTTTTTACGTACTTACTTGAGTTTTGACAAAAAATCCACAATTTTAAATTATCTAAATTTCGAAGTCACATTCATTGTGGTAATTAAGTACTAAGCTTTTTTCCATGTTGTGCGTAGGTACTTTTATAATTAGTCGAACTCGAGTAGTAAACTCAAGCACATTTTTTTTTAAATAAAGCTGGTTCCAAGGTCAACATCCTGCACCAGTTCATATCTTTCACTTTCATTTCATATTTATGAATAACTGTAGTTATTCGAATGCATAAGAAACATTCTGTACCTACAATAATACTTGAATAGAATAGGTATAATGAATATTTTTAATTATATTTGACAGTATCTAACGCATGCCGAAAATTTTATATTAAATAACATTTTAGAATAAGGAAAATTCGACCTCAAGTAGGATTCGAACATGCATCCCTCAGTAGGTTAATTGACTAAAGCATCCGATGTAACGCATGCCATTTTGAAAGTTATTTTTAGTTAAAGAAAAATTGGGCAGCAGACAGCATTCGAACCGGTATTCTTCAGTAGGTAAGCTGGCTAAAGCGTCACATGTACCGGAGGACACATAATTGAATCCTGCTTGAGGTCGGAAGTATATCTATAGCATAAAATACCAACCTGTTGGAAAATATGTGCAAATGAGATAAAATTGGTGGGTTCAAATTGGTTGGGATCATACAGCCCGGGCTTGACTATCACGATCCGTGGGTCAAGCGGTGAAGACAGTTTCGGCAACACTAACATCGTCCTAAAACACCATAAGTTATTTTTTTGACATAAAAACGATATCCCATAATTTTAAATTGGATAAGTAATGGTTATACATCAACCACCTCCTTTTTTCGTCATTCAACGTAGGTTATAACAAGCCTCCAGATCCGGAAAAAAACATAACACTTTTCTAAGTATCTAATAACTGAATCCAACACCTTACGCTAAGCGACTGCACTTGCAACCAATAGTCCATCGCGCATGTATCCCTCAAATGATTAGGCAGACGATCGATATACTTAATTTAAATCCTTTTAAAGTGTGTAATAGGGGGCGACTCTCCGGACACAAATCGGAACTCCGAGCTGCTACTGACAATTTCGTGAAAAATAACCCAATAGTACTCTGCCTAACCTAAAATGGAACCAGGGACCGTTACACTCAGTAGTCCCTCCCAACACAACACCTTCCTAGACAGGAATGTGCGGTGTAGGCATCATCGGCATGACCGAAACCGTCGAAATATAGTCGTGCCGATATGAAGCATAAATGGTCATATCTTTGAAACGCTTCGACTTGACCAGAGACCAGGACCAGAGCCCTAAGTTACCACCAGTTAACCAGTATTTGTTAATTATTTCAACTTTATACCTCCTCTTATTCCTGAGAAAATGGTCTTTACAGATAGTCACACATACGAACGGACAACGAAGTGATCTTATAAATGATCCTTTTTAAGAAACAGTCGACAACGTCAAAAATACTTTAAATAAATCACTCACCCTGTTTGTAGTAAATCTTTGAACTTTTGATTTTTTGGTCTGAAACTAAACAAGTCGGGTGCCACACTTCTCAATGAATAATACAGATCTAGTTTTTCTTTGGCGCGCTCTAGGCTATGCTTACAGCCCCTCAGGAACGTTGCTAGCCATTGATCATCTGCAATTAATCCATTAACGTAAATTCGATTCGATTTTACACCTGCACCCGATAAAGCTGTAATTCTGCCCCTTATTCTGAACACCTTTTCAATATCTAACCCAGAATTAATACGTAAAACAAGGACGCATTTTGATACATTATTAAATGTGGTCCATCTACCGTGTTAGATATATTTATTTTTCACGAGTAGGGTATAGGAAAAGTTGTGAGTACGCAGAGGGTAATGCTAATTACCCCTATAATGGATGAAGGTGACTAAATCAGCGACTAAATTTACATGATATAGAAAGATTCCAGGTACAGATATTTTTTACCAGGCCTTATCAGGCCTTTAATTTAAGAAAGTGATAGAATATTATTAAAATTATATTTTATTTCCTTGGACTCAAAATATCCAAATCTGTGTTTTTTATTTATAAAAATAAGAAAATGTCTTTGTATTTTTTTATATTATTTTAATATTAAGAAAAATAATATTTAATCTAAACATAATAAGCGAAAGATACACTTGTAAATTATAATTACCAGTTCTAGCTTTTAAATGAGGCTGCTTGCTGATCCACTCCTTCAAATGCTGTATACCACCTTCCAGATTATTTTGAGTCTCGTTTAGTTCCACTTCCGCTTTTGCCTTCAGCTCAGGACTCAAAGGTCTCACCAACATTTTATTTAAGTAAAAATACTTAACTATTAGTGGACGAAATATGACACCGACGTACTTTTTTTTTTCAAAATAAATCACAGTTGGAAAACTCGATAGCAATTGTTAAAAACCATGAAGGTACAAGGCAAAACAAATCTTAAAACAATCGCAATATAATAGTAAGTACAGTGTATGGCCGTAATAATGATATAACATATGTCTGGCCACCTCTACGACAGATATGTAACTAAGGAGACAACTAACTTTTATTTTGTCTTACAAGGTCGAAGCGTTAAAATCTGTTGATGCATAATCTCGAGAGAAGTTCGTGGTTAGTACCTATAACAAGTGCACTGTCACAACTGATCAATCGAGCATTTTTTGCCTTCAGTCCACAGGTGGATGATCATTCATACTTATCTCATTAAGACCCCTCCGTGCCTCAAAGAGCACGTTGCGTGACATTTTGTTAATATACTTAGTAGTCCAAAAAATTTGACAACCAGTTATCCTCTAGGGAGTATCTGACGGAACCATTCTTAGTTGGACGATTTATCCCCAACTTGTAAAATTATATGTATTTTTAACATAATCACGCAGGGTAACGCAGAGGTCAATGTACACACACAGTTCAATGATATGTTTACGTCGGTTGGGGGGAGCCTATTGCCATTCACCGGGCACATATCCAAACTCCGAGCTGGCTTCTGAGAATTTCGTAGGAAAATCCATTAACACTGCTCGACTCGGGGTAGCTGTCGCGCTTAGGACCACTAGACTATGAAGCGGTTAAGTTTAAATATTTTTAACTGTATATTTAATAACTACTATTTAATAACTTAATCTGTATATTTTTTTTGTAACGGACCACTAGCATAATATAATGCGAAATGTTCACTCGTGGTACCTTAGTTGGTGCTGCCTGCGATCGATTTCTTCTTTCACTAGAAATATTCTTTTTTTTGAAGACCGCTTGTTAATAATAAATGATCAGTAATAATTGAAAGAATAAATAAGCAAAAAGTAACAGATATTTATTGAACATGTCGCTATAAAATGTAATCAATCAACTTGGAGCTGTCTGAAGGAGCCCTCCAATCCAAACATGTCTTCAGCAGTTTTAGGTTTGCCAGGCCGCTTGGACTCGTCCGTGCCGTACTTCAAATCCTCTTCCAGCCAGGAACTGTACTCCTTCACCTTGTTTCTCCAGTATTCTGGAAAACATTATGGAAACATATATAGCATAAGTAGCTTTTTCAGCTCTCCAAGCTCGGCAGGCCGTGCTGGCGCTACTGCTGTGGGCGTAGGCGTGTCAAGCGGCAGAAATATAGTATGAGTACTTAAATTGGGAGCTTCATTTTTGAGGTGTTTGGAGTCGAAACGCTTGAACTATAGGGTCCTAATGAGTACCTCTTTTTAAGGAAATTTCTAAAACACTCGACTCATCGCGTGACAAAAAGGCTAGCTCATTCTTTGATATTGCCATTCAACTTGGCAATGCTGTCAGTCTCTTGGCAATGCTGACATCTGGTAACGTTCCCTCCTGGGTACGTTACCAGATGTCTGCTATATGGACGAATACTTCGACGCCTACGTGTGAAATTATTTTTTATATTTTGTACTTTTTTAAATAGATTATATAATATTTAATAATATTTCAGTTTTCTCGTGTAGGTAAATGAAAACTTCACAGAACCGGCGCGTATGTATGAAAAGATGTATGAATGGAAGAAGCGAAAGAGATATCCAAGATTCGCAGTAAGTGGCGGTCTATAGTTTCTGCCTACCCCTGTAGGAAAAAGGCGTGAGTGTATGTATGTATTTAAGTATGTATTTCTAATTGATTCTTTCCTTGTATTGGCATAAGTGTACTTGTTGTACCAAGGGACTTTCAACATAGCCTAGTTGACCTAAAGTATGTACACTAAATACATAAGGGTCATAAGTGACACTGGCAACCGTGTTTTTCTTTACTTAATAGTTTTTTTTACCTGTGATATCCTCCACCGTGCCTGCATTACCACCATACTCAGCAGGCAACACGTCTTTAGGAATGTATTTGTACATTTCGTCATAATTCTTGTTATGCACGTATAGCTACAAAAAAAAATTGCTTATTGAAAATCTGTATGAAATGTATAATATGACATGAAATGTATATTTTTTATTATTTTTTAGCATTAAATATTGCGAAATTTTCACAAAGAAATGAATTTTCTAATTAAAGAAAATTTCTTGTGAAAATCGATATGTATATAAAAATCAATTGCCGTTCGTTAGTCTCGCCTAACCGCAAAAACGGCTTGAACGATTAGAATAATTCTTTTTGTGTTTTGTTTGTCATAATACAGGGGTGATTTAAGAAGAATAATAATAAGGAAAATCTTGAAAGAACACTTAAAAAAGAATAAATAATATTGGTATAGAAAACTCTCTACGTGACTTGCAATATGAAAATGACATTATCATATAAATTTTAAAAAGATTAAATGGCGTTCGTGACAGCCAGTGTTTAAAATTATGCAGCCAGTGTTTAAAATTATACAGCCAGTGTTTTAAATTATACAGCCAGTGTTTAAAATTATACAGCCAGTGTTTAAATTATACTTTTTTGTGAATTTAGGGGCAATTTATTTTTAATCCGACCTCTTTTTTCTTCATTATATAATTATTTACAATCTGGTCGATGCTGTTCATTGAAGTACCTTGAAATATACTATACTTTTTCGTTTTGCTATACAGTGCTAGAACGAACAACGCTGATGGTTTGCCTCAAGGTGCTTCAATAATGGGAAACTACCAGAGTGTCGAGTGTAACCCAATGGCGGAGCGAATTTTGCTGGGCCAGCTAGCTAAACCATACTATCATCAAATAATTAATAGTTTTGAATTTGATCATGAAATTTCATTGGCACATAACTCAATGTTCCAGATCAACATAAACATGAAAATAACCTGGTGACCTATTACCAAAGTAAATATTTTTAAATAAAAAAATAAAAAAAAAATAAAAAAAGTCTTGATCAGAGTGGATAAACGACCCTCTGGAGTGACATGAACTCTTCAACAACAGACGAAGTCGCATATTATGGATTGAAACAGCTGAAGATTGGGCTCTGTGGCTTAAAGAGGCCTACGTCTAGCAGTGGACGAATACAGGCTGATGATGATGATGAAACAAAAAATAGATACAATACTGGAGTGTAATATCGTTGTCGAGTTGGCAAACTATCAGCGTTGTTCGTTCTAGCACCATACAACAAAACGAAAAAGTGTAGTACTTATATCTCAAGGTGCTTCAATAATAGGGGTCTACCAGGCTGTAACCACCCAATCTAAGGCATAACGAAGTTTGCCGGGTCAACTAGTATTGAATAAATGAAGGTGTTGGCTGCTGTTAAGAAAAAAGGTGAAGTAGAGATCAGCTGCTACTTATATGATCGCCAAGCTACATGAACGCTCTGAAATTGTCATTAATAAAAAAAACTTATATATTAATGGTTTATGTAGCAAATGGTGCTCAGAGCGCTCTTGGTTTGGCGACCATATAAGTAGCCACTACATAGTAGCAGAATTTGGATTTGATAAGCCTACGTTCTTTGGATGAATGTAGGCTGATGATGCGATACACTATACTATTATTACTTACTCTATTTTTGTTTTTTTCATTGAGTAGCGCTTTCATTGCGTTGAAGATGGTTTCAAATCCCGATGGTGTGTTCAAATAGTGCGTCCCTTTCATACGCAAAGGTGAGGCGTCCTAAAATTAATATTGAGTTAGAAAAAAAAATGTAATTATTCGTATAACTAGATAAGGATAGTTTATTTAATTTTAATCAAAAAATTTAACACTACATTTAAAAGCTAAAAATAAATTATTTATTAAAGAAAAAATATAGTTGTTATTGAAGTATTTTGCTTTATTAAGAACTGAGATAAATACGAGTATAATGATTTGGCTATCTAGCGCAAATTCTGATAAACATCCTGAATTTGTTAAAACTTCATGTAAAAAAATTCAAAATAAAGGAGCGTTTAACTTGTTCCATTTATATTCTCTTTTTAATTGATGTTTATACTATCATCACAATCGGATTTAAGACAGCAAAGAAAAAAAAGTGTTCACCTGTCCCAAGACGACCATCTTCTTCATGGTGACAGGCGTCATTTGCAAGAAATGTGCCATCGTCACTCCTTCTAAGTCTAGAATACTCTGACCACCAGATACCGTAGCGTTATCATCTTCCACCATTAGGATCTAAAACGAAGAACTCACATAAACTTTTCTTTCATTCTAATTATTGTAAGTAGGTATAGGATCGGGCAACTTTTTGAGACAAGGCTATATTTCTGCGCTATGTGGTTGTGACGAATACGACCACTCTGCCAAGAGAGTATCGACGAAGAAGATATGGTTTCAGTCAGTAAGTCATAACACCTTTTTATGACACTTATTTTCGTGACATTCACCACGGAAATACAACCCCTATTAAATTAAAACGCTATAAAAAAATCTCCAAATAAAATATTATAAGTATTGGTTCACTGGCAAACTTTTGTAATTAACCTCACAATTAGTTAGCCTGAAAAACTACAAAAAGATTATTTCTAGGGGCCTGAGCTGGGGTTTTTTAAGGACGACCGGACTCTCAACTCATATTTTTTCTTATCTGCTAGACTGGTATCAGTTCTTTGCTATCCACGATCAATGTGAGCTAATATGCCGTCTAAAATAAACATCAATTACCCTCATGACAGCATTGGTAACAGCCATGATGTCTAAAATATGGTACTTGCTGGGGTCGTACTTGGCTGGTCGTATTATGGACGTCACTGGCGCATCAGGTCCCGGTGGCTTAGGCAATACAATAAACGCTCTATAAAAAAAAGAAAATAATTAAACACACATAATTATGTAATTATTTCCTTTTATGACATGGTCGCAGCTCCGATCTTCCGGTAAGTTGTTGACAATGTGGTATAAACTTTATAGACCATGCACTTAGACAGGTCTGCCGACCCGCAATAGGCTAGACTGTTGGACTAGAGCCTCACCCCTCACACACTGGGCCCCGTGCCTGGCAGTTGGCGATTAATGGTTTGATGATGAAGCTGGGTTGGGCTGAAATTTACTGAGATATGCGAATTATTTTGTAGCCTTATCGAGGATAAACGCCTCCAAATAAAAAAAGAATTGTCTATTGTGTCGGGTTACTAGTTGCTTAACTTAACTAGAGAGAAACACTTTACCCTAATTTTAAAATGTCGTCAAAAATCGGGTCAGTATGTTTGAGCCGGAACAAATCAGGTGCCGTTGACCTGAGGGAGTAGTAGAGATCCAGTTTCTCTTTTGTTCTCTCCAAACTGAACTTGCAACCACGCAGAAACGCGACCAGCCATTGGTCATCTGTGAATAAAACACATACCTATGTAATTTAAGTTTTTTCTATTTTATTTTCTTTTTGATCTCAGTAGCTGATTTACTGCTAGGGTATTTAACTGGATGCACGCAGATCCGAATCTTGCTTAGGATTGAATTTTTATTATACTGAAATGTATTTTTTTTTGTTCAAATTGGTATTGTGAAAATCCTCATAAATCTCTCTCGTCTCTCGGAAGGAAATGTGGCGTTATGTCGGACTCCTACAGAATGAAAACAATGTGTCTTTGTGTTGAGTACTACCAGTCATTGATTCCTCTCACAGTTCCAGTCCAGTTCCTGAGTAGTTGCTGTTATACCCTCAGATAGAGTTTTTTTAGCATGAGTCACACTTTCCTTCATTCCCAATCAAGGTTACCTTTCTACCTTAAGCAACGTGATAATAATAACTCGGAGAGGTAGCGAGCGAAAGGGACAATAAGCCTGTCATTCGTCGCAGAAAAGTCACGACCGAATCAAACTTGTTAGAGTACCTAAATCTGTTCCTGATTGGAGACCATGTCTAGCAAAATAAGAGTAGGACTGGACAAGACCTTAACTCTGAATTTTATTATTAATTGACTCGTTATTCAATGACTTCATAATAGTTGATTTCGACGGTTTTGGTTGGAATTGGATGACCATTCTCATTCTCGTCTTGTGTCAGCCGGAACTGTGTCCTAAGGACAAGCTAAAATCAGGGCCTGTGGCATTCACTCTGATAGAAGGTCACTGATACAGACAAACTTTATTTGTAAAAGGAAAAAAAAGACAAAACCACAACCAAATCCGATTGAGCATAATAAAGTTTAACGGTGTCGAAAATCTAATTTCAGTGTGACCAACTAAATTCACAACTATCTAGATTAATCCAACAAGTACTTACATAGAAATTATAACTCGCATCTCAACGTCAACAAAAAAAATCCGCTATTGATGAATCATAATTATGATTCACATTAGAAACTTAGAAGGAGAAATTCCTAAACGCTACCTTTTACCCTCGTCCAGACTATTTCGTTCCCTTCAAACTATGTATCTAGCAAAAAAAAAAGAATTGCTAGGTACGCACGGCTTCACATCAAGGTATACAAAACCAGTTTACGCTGGTCTCTTATTGTATGGGAAGCCTATACAATGCGAGATCAGCTTAAACTGGATTTGTATAGGTTGACGTGTAGCCGTGCGTACATAACGTACCTATACTTAACAAAATTATATGATTAATTCTTTGAATTACAAACATAAAATCAATTTTCTGCATTTGCGGAAATATCAAGCCAATTGTTTACATGTTAAATATACCTAGAAATACCGACAAAAACGAAACATTTGCGTAAAGAGTAATATTTTGTCCTTCAATCGAGTTATCTTTCACCACGTCCTATACTCCTTTCCATTGCGTCACAGTATTAAAACATTGTATCTGTGCTTACCTGTTCTGGCGATTATGTGAGGCTGTTTAGCGAGCCATTCTTTGATATGTTGTAAGTCATCCTTCAGAGTATTTGGGTTCTCGTTCAACTCCACGCGAGCCTTCTCCGCTAGAGCAGGAGTCAACGGCCTAATAGACATTTTAAATGAAACGTCCTGTCACACAGAAGTGTTACACAACTCTACAATATGATATCAACATTGCGATAATTGGAAATGATATTTTGATTAGTTATCTTTATTTAATCCCTCACGGGTAATAGCTATATGCTAGTTATCAGATTCTTAAGCCTTTGCGTAGCTAACTAATCTATATTGTACAAAGCATTTTATTTTGTAACTAAATCGATGTTATCAGTTTTTAGTTCAATCTAATATTTGAAAGGCTGACTCACTGCCAAATATAAATGGAGGTGCGGTTTTATCCTAACCCAAGAACTATATTTTCATGGGGAACTGTAGTAGTTGTAGTACGAAAACCATTAGCGACATGGAATTCATCGTAAGTAATTATAAAACTATGCTATCAATAAATTTAATATTCATCATCGTCGACCCATTATATTGTCCCACTGCTGAGCACGGGACTCCTCACAGAAAGAGAGGGCTAAGGCTAAAGTCCACTACGCTAGCCTACTGCGAGTTGGCATACTTCACACGCCGTCAAAAAAATCTGTAAGGCATGGTTTTCTTCACCGTTTAAGCTCATGATAAGCTATCACTGTACTTATACTGTACTTATACATATATTATGTATAAATAAAATAAATATAAATTCGATACTATCGATTAGCATTGTGTACAGAGCGTCTTCGCCTCACATGACGACAGATTGTAATCATTGGCTTTCACCGTATAATTATAAAACTTATTAAATAACTTAGGTACGTTTTGCGCGCTGATGTTCAAAAATTATCAGCCGCTAAATCGCCTTTTCAGCTCTCGACTTGATAAAGTTGAAGTGGTGATAGCATAAATGGTGATGGCCTCTATCAATACATAAATAACAGACCCGGCTACTGAACACATGTATTTTATTTTTGGTATTTATCACCTGTTGAAAAATCGATGTCATATCCCGATGCCAATTGAATGATCAAATCTAGAACATGTAATGGAAATATAGCTAGCCTAAATTATTTATTTCTATAAATAGCATTGGCATCTGTCTTGGCTTCTATACATCATACATACATCATCAACCCATTACATTGTCCCACTGCTGGGCACGGGTCTCCTCTCAGAGCGAGAGGGAATAGGCTATAGTCCACCACCATAGCCTACTGCGCGTTGGCAGACTTCACACGCCGTCAAGAAAATCTCTCAGGCATGCAGGTTTCCTCACGATGTTTTCCTTCACCGTTTAAGCGCGTGATAATTAATTATTAATACGCACATGACTTCGAAAAGTCAGAGGTGCGTGCCTTGGATTCGAACTCGAGACCTTTGGCTTGGCAGTCCAATGGTCATATCACTAGGCTATCACTGCACTTTGCAGTGCTTGGCTTCTATACACCCGTTAATTAGTTCAAAACGTGGCGTAAAGGTACCAAGACGACCTTGAATATCGTAAGACTGCACCATCTAAAATAATCTAAGGTAAACATGAAGAAGCCTAAAAATAATGGTTTCAATTTACGCATTAAGGGCATGATCACGTAAACGAATTTCTTTCAGAAAACTTCTAAGACCCCACGAACTGACAGGATTTTTCCGCATGAAACATCCACACATTTCGGTTTTCCTGATCATTTATCTAGTAGGAACTCTCTTAAGTTATCGGGCTGGGTTCGAAGATCGATATGATATTTTTTTAATTTTAAATAGAATCGCCCGTTACTACATGGGACCTAAACAAACCTGCAAAGTGTGGGTGTACATAAGTACAGGCGTGATGGTATATTATTAGTACGATATTATCCTAGAATTAAAATACTAACGTCTGCCTCTTTAATTTCAACTCTCCATCGCTTATGTGTAAAGCGATTATTTCACCAGTCCATATTTATTTCATTTCGGATACCTAAGAATAGTTTATTTTTCAATTGAAATATTAATAGTTTCTATTTTTAAGAGCGTTTCTTTAATAATTTATGTTACGACCACTAAGCCACATTGTTTATGAAGTATAAAAGAATATTTTTTACAGTTTATGTTTGACTGTTTGTTTATACTCGAAACTGTTTCGAACACATTTTAATTGTTTAAAAAGTAATATTACTGATTTCTTAACGAACAATATTTCTTTTGTTTAAATAAACTTTTTGTAAAATCTAGAAGTCTAGTTTTAGGCTATTTCAACAGCCCGCGCTTGGCCATTAACAAATCACATAGTTTTCAGCATGGTTACTAAAACAAAATAAATACTTTTTGTATAACATAAACGATAAAAACATCTTTTAAAATAAATCTTTAAATTAAACACTCAAATTGTTTTAAACAACACATTTATTCTTGTGTATTTACATTTATAAATATCTACAACCCTGTTATATTAATTAAAAAATATGTTACTAGACAAATCCGATTTTAAGAATAACAAAGATATTAGCTCGCACCTTAGTCGATCCCGATTTCTATTTTATAATTTCTAAGTGAAGTGCTTAGTCTAGAATCTAAGTGACCTAAATTCTCAATGACTGTTAAAGAATAATACTTTTACGTCATGCTTCTGTGGTCGATTATAAATAATCACAAAAAAATTTCCTCTTCTCACTCGTTCAGTTTCAGTTTCCAGAGGGGCAAATCAAATTATTTTAATTTGCAACCAACTTTAAAACAGGGAGAGGTTCGCAATATATTTTTTCTTTATGTTCGCGTAACTTAGTTGTTAATGAATCCATTTTAAAAATCCTTTTTTTTATTGTTACAGCTTACTCCCGAAATGGACCCTTATAAATTCGTTTGGTGTCAGACTGAAGATATACCGAAAACTCATAAGAAAACTGAACATATTGTTTAAAAAATATATTATGTATTTGTTAAAATTAACTTGGTGTTAACCAATATCGGTACAGTTCTGTTTACGTTTACGTCTCATGTATAAATTTCCTAATTATCTTAAAATCGAGATTGGTTAGTAAGACATCTATTTTTTTGTTAATTACCTACTGGCTGCATTGATTTTATGACACTATTGTTTCATAATAAACAACATCGATACAATTTATCTTTGTCAAGACTAAAAAGATCACAGAAAATACTGTATGGCCTGATAACAGTATGTAACACGACAATAAATATTACAATTAGTGACGTTTTATGCTTGAATTTTAATATAAAAATCGTGTGAGATCTTCTTTTAAACATATAAACTAGGAATTGAACAAATTGTCAGATGGGAGAAATAACGTTACATATTGGAAGTTTAATGGAAGACTGACTGTTTGAAACCTCACCCACTAGATGTCGCTATAAGATTAATAATCAATCAAATGTGTTTGGAAAACAAAAATATTATTAGGACAAGATATTTATTTCTAAAGTGATATTTAGTTAAAGTAAAATACTATAATGACATATTTCAAAATCACAAACATTATTTTGTCATTATTGACAAACTAACCTAATTCTTTCTTATATACTAACATTTGAACTAGAAAGCATTGGAAATGTAATGCATTTAAACTTATAAATAAATATTCACACTTCTAGGTATGCCTCTCGGCGACTTTTCACGAGGCAAGAACATTAGATCAACTTAAAAGGTATACAAACGAGAACTTATGGTAAATATGTAGCTGCCATACATTTGGATTATTTCATGTTTTATAATGGCTTTGAAGCCGGTCGCTTCGTGAGTAGCATTTATTTGTCTGGCATTCTTATTCATTGAAGAAATTACAGTGTCACTGCTCAAGTAGAAATTATTGCTCAAGTAAGTAGTAGATATGTATCATCCTACAATATAGTCCCAAAATAAAATTTCTCCTTAAATGCACACAAAGGAAAGGTTCAATAATATCTTACTAAGAGAGAGGCCGAAACTAAGTTAATTTATTTGAATACACAATATACTTCATATTTCAAAGTTACTACGATGGTGATGGAACAGTTAGAAGTGTAGGTAGGTATTATTAGAACACTTTAACATCATGTCTATTTTTACGAAGAATATTAGGAAACACTTGTTATTTATATTATTATAAGTTTTTTTTAAGAAACGTTACTCCATACACAATGTTTTTTCTGTATTATAAGGGCTTTTACGAACATAATCACATAGATTTGACTTCTAAAACCTGGGATTACTATGGGAGGGTACTGTGTACTAAATATAAATCTCTTACTCTGACGTTATCCAGACTCTATTACAATCTTTACAACTTTCCACATAAGAACATGAGCTTCTTTAAAATAAGAATGCACTTAAACATCATGTCTATTTGATGTTTTCATTTTCAGTTAGCCAGTGAAACTGGAGCACGACTCAACTCCGGAATGATTTCTTTGCGCAATTTATTTCTCGTTTCAACCATGTTTTTAATCCCTTGCCTACATATTCAGGAATTTTTGGTACATTCGGCTCCAGCCAGTCGCCGGCTTAACACAATTAAACAATCAAATATGTAGGTTATTCATTATATACAAATTCTACTCAAATACGGACGGTTTCCTATCGACTCTGCAAACATGAACGCCACGCTTGACCTCAATCACTAACATATTACACTTAACTTTAGGTGTTAAATATATGAACAATACTTGGCATAAGTAGTGTCATCGTTAGTCCAACCTATCGTCCGCTTCGCATTGTTGCGATATTTATCTATTAACTTATTTTAAACCACTGAAGTTGGGTTGTCCCATCAAAAGTTGGCGAATAGCTTGAGTTCGTCGGAGTCGAGTGAGCGCACCGACTTCCAGTCCGTCTCGGGGTACTCGTCGAAGTTCGATGTGTCACCGTCGTATGACACTGCCGGGATTATTGGTGGCTGTGAACAAGAAACACGCAAATAAATATACTAAGCTAGTGTTATTAAAATTGAGAAGGCCATTGCGTTGTGGCCCAGACAAGTTATTATATGGGCCTACGTATTTCAGTCGGCACGGCAGAACGGTGAGATATAACCAATAGGTTATCAAATTTTTCTTTAATTAATATATTAAAATTTGGCCGAAAATAACCCTGCCATTAACGCAGCATCATTGAAGGTATTGAAATTAGGTAACATAAACTGGAACGCGAAACTCTGCTGGCGTCACGGCCTAATTAAAATGCTCATCGATAGAGTTGTGCAAAATAATATTGAACATTGTTTCGTGTAAAATAATAATGTGATCTTTTTTACAATTAATTGTGACAGACGAGCAAGAGGCCCATCTGATGGAATTTGGTAACCACCGCCCATACACTGCCGGTGTCCTCTTATCATTGTGTAAACAATGCGAAAAATCAAGCTTCTATCCACCGTTCGGAAAAAGGGATCGAAAGGAGAAAGCAGAATTAGGGGACTGAGGGAAGAATTGGGCCTCCGGCGCTCCACACTCACTGAACAAAACACAACAGTATGCATTCCTACTGCTTCTTAAAATTGATATTCTGTGGGAGGGTAGAACTTCACAGAGAGTAGAACGTGTCGATCATTCATAATGGTATGTAAACATGCCAGCGAGACACTACCTATTTTATCTGCTTGCTTACATGCCATGATTCACGCTACTCCAGCAGTAATGGGAGGTAATTGGTCCTATATTTATCATGTATAATTCCCCATTTGTATACAGCCCTATGTTATAAAAGTTCTAGTACAAACCTGAAGTTTCTTCATGAATACGTCAGCCCAGTCTATGTGCTTGAACCATCTGTGGCGTTTGACGTCTTCAGTGCCGCACTGTAAGCGAAACAAACATTGCATTAACATGTATAAATATACAAAGGAAACGAGTATAAAGATAACACATCTCGAGTGAATTACTGATATGTATACGAGTATCAGTGAAATATCAATCAATCATAACGGCGATATTTACTTCGATTATAATGTGCGTTTGTGGGTGGCTGAAATCAGAGCAACTTTTGTTATTATTGGCGTTAGCGACGTTCTTCAACGGTTAGACATCGTAAATTCTCAGATTTAGAGTTAGCGGAGCATATCGGAGCCTAATTTATTATAGTACGGCGATGCCAAGCGGGCCACTCATTTTAATATCATCGTATTCCACTGGGAATGGTCCCATAACTCGTGCTAACCTGCGGCAATGTCATTGTATTACTCGAATATAATCATAATTTTTATATTTTTTTTATTTAACGCCTCTTGATAGGAGACAGGGTCTTAGATGGAGAAAACAGAAATTAATGGTTCTGAGTTTTTCTTACACACACGACCGTTTTATGAGTGAGTGAGAGTAGCCTGGGAAGCTAGCCAGGTGGATCATTAAACCCTCCCATAATTTATGCCCTTCCCTTATTACCCATTTTATGTATGAAAACTACCTTGACCTTGACCCACTATAAAAATAAAATAAGTCTTGAGTGGTCAGGTGGCAGCTGACGCTCTTTATTATCTTCTGAAAATACCTAGCGTATGGATATAGTACCCTATTATTAAAATGTTCTATTCTTAACGAGCCGCATGGCTCCTTTACCGTCTAAATATATTGACTCGTAAACATGAGCATTATTTGCACATTGCCAAATAACAATACTATCAATTAACAATAACACTCACATTAATCTAATAATGTATTGATAGCTTAACTATGTTTTGTATCTATTTAGGGCTTTACATAGATCATCATAAGCAATTGCTATATAGGACACAAAGTGCACGTGATAATGAACAATATTCGATCAGAAAACACTGTCTGTTTGCGCAAGTCATCGCGGCTAACAAGGCACCCAGTTTTCTAGCGCGTTGGGTTGGGAGTATATCGGTAATGTGTCGTATTTGCGTCGCGACATAAGTCAGTTGCGACCAGCGGCCGTTTGAAGTGACCGGCGGACACCTGACTGATGGCTTTCTAAACATCTCGACGACATCGCGGCAAAAAGCTCGGTGAAAACAACCAACCACTAACTGCAACCGTTTAAAAATACATTCTCATCGTGATAGCGCGACACTTTATTGGGTACGCCGCATCCCGATTTCTCGCTTTAGCCATGACCACATGGGCACGGCTGAGGAAACGATATTTATAACATAGCATACACATAAAGAGTGACATAGACTTTCTATCACCGAGAATCGGTACTTACATCTCATCGTCATCTATATCGGACTAGTTCAGATTAATCAAAGTCATATCGCAATAACACAGTTACACACAGATCTAGCACAATATCAATCACAGAAGGACAATATGCAACATTTAAACCAATGATTACAATCACCGCGGTCAAGTGCCTATAGAATTGCTCCAACGAGTTTCTATTTTCAAATTTGAAAATCTTTCTTTTAATGTGGTTTTCAACTGACTTTCGAGATTATTGTATTTTTTTTTAATCTCTTGCGAACTCAGTTGTGCAAGAAAAACTCAATTATTATTTTCGATCAATTGTATAACACTTACTCACAAAATCCTGCTACTCATTTTTAGCTGAAAACTAGTAGATACGGTAATAATATACAGTTGGCGAATTTTAAACACCAAAATACATTAACATTAAAAAAAACTCCTGCATTTAAATTGTCAAGTGTTACATTAGAAGTTATATGGAAACAGCTGGAAAACCGCCAACGTCAAAAGATACATAAATTTTCTTTTTGGACACAATCCACCCGAATGAAAGTATATTTGAGATAAGAATTAAAAAAAATATACTGACAGCCGAAGACCGGAATACGAAAAAATAAATTCTAAATGTATAATTTTGATCTTAGTTAAAACAATGATGGAGATCGACTTGTGAAATATTATGTCGGAATCTAAGCGTGAAATGCTCGTAAGAGCGATCTACGCCGCGTGTAAACCCAAAACAGTAGCTAAAGCAGGTCAAGCGCAAGGCTAAAGTATTTCCAGTACAAAAGCGTAAAACAGCCGTGTCTTCCACAACAAAATCTGCAGTTTACACTCAATGTAGTATTACATTTTAAAATGTAACGCTGGTAACATTCAACACTCGAAACAATGTTTTAACAGTTTCGTATAATAACAATGTTCTAATTAAATGAAAGAAAGAAAATCCTCTCAAAATAAATTCTCTAAACATCGCGTAAACACGTCAAATTATAGGCGATACTAAAATACCCGTGTCTACTGCTACAGGGAATAGACGATGACGTCTTTAATAGTCAATCACAACCAAGTTTTGTTAAAAAATAGGTAGCTATTTCACTTTGGCAAGTAAACAAAACATTGCAAGTGTGTAATTAATTTGTGTAACGTTACCCAGCATGCACGTGCACGTGATACGAAGTTGTAGCACGACGTAGCAATAAAAACTGCTTTCAATGAAATATGAATTTAGTTTGTGTTAACTTTGCGTTCCTAAAGTATCTATACTATTATAAAATATAAATGCAAAAGTAACTCTGTTTGTCTGTCACCGATTCACGCCTAAACTGCTGAATAGATTTCGATAAAATTTGGCAAGGAGATATATTGCAGCCAAATAGGCTACCTATTGACAAAGCCCACATAAGGAAAATTTGTAGTTTTCTATCTAAAAAAAATATGACGCAATAAACCCGCGAGCAACAGCTAGTCTGCATAGATTTGTCAAAATTAAAAAACGAATCTGAGAATGTTACACTTTCCGTGAAGTTGGTCGTCTTGTTGTTGTTGGTCTTGATAACGGTTGGAAATTAATATTTTATACTAATGACTAGTAAAAATTAATATACTTAATTAATTAATTAACTTTCTAAACTATTTTTTTATATATAAAATACTCTAGACTAGCGTTATCCTGTCGAGGTCATGATAATGTAGTTATGATTCCCATGGCCCTAAAAAAGCAAGTATAAGCATACCCACTGCGTTCCCAAAAATGTGTATTTTTATTGTAGGTATTTTAAATATTAGCTAACCTTCATATTTCCCAGTCTTTTAGTCCTGTCCTGCACGAGCAGTTTCTTAATGATGTCCTTGGCAACGGGATCCAGGTGACGTGGCCATTCCACGCGTCCGTTCAGTATCTTCTCGTAAATGCCGAACGGGTTGTCGTCATAAAACGGCGGGTAGCCCACTAACATTTCGTAAATCAGCACGCCTGAAAAACAAAAACGTAATATTAGTGATAATCAATAAAACGTATCTGGATATTAACGGTACGGTCCACATACAGATAAAACGGAAACAATTAAAACGTATTTTAAAGGGATATAAATACCAATAATGTTTATAATTATGTTATCATCGTAAAATCAATTTTCATGAGATGATTAACGTCAACATCTTTAATAAATGTTTCCTTTAATTACCTAGTAAAGGGTTCAATACAATATCTGTGCCAAAGCAATAAGTTGGCAATTTTATATCACAGCTAATAATTAGCAATTAGGCGAGAAATTTGCAGTGAGTTTAATGGACTATTATCAATACTTTAAAGTGGCATGCGTCGCAGAAAATAACCAATGTGTTACGCGCCAACAAACGACTTTAGCAATTAGCATTGAAAATATTAATACTCCTACTTCTTAGAATACCTACACTAGGCTTGTCGAAATGCTCTAAATTCACTTTTATGTTTTGACTTCAGCTCAAGAGTCGTCTTGTGTGAATCAGGATTTTGAGCTTCTAAAGGGATGCACGAAAGGCATGCATGCAGCTGGGATAAGAACTTTAGAGGGAATATGTAGTGATCAAGATAAGGAATGATTATAAAAAGTAACATCAGTAAGAGAAATATTGTGACAGCCTTCAGTTATGGTGTGCACACTGCACATGTAAGCGCAGATAGAAAGGACATATTATCAGAAAGGTTATGGAAAGGTATAGGAAAAAAGAGAGACCAAGAGAAAACATGGATGGATTGTGTAAAAGACGATATGATTTCGAATGAACTAAGCTGTGAAATGACAGATGATAGTGATGTATGGCAAAAAGACGTACTGCAGAAGTAAAAGGGTAGGCGGATGATGATGATGTCCATACTACAGTTAGTAACTTAAGATGGAAAAATTGTGGAAAATAGTTTGAAATAGTACCTATCTATGATGTCAGCTACCAAAACGACGTGTGAATAAAGCTGTATAAATGTCTTAATAAACAACGAACGCACATAAATTGGCAAGTAGTCGCTTCAACAAAATGAAAGATGCATCTGTAAATCAACAAAATACTAAATAATAGTATTATTATAAACAATCTTTGAAACACGCCGCAGATGGTGAGCTTACAAATAATAAACAATATGTCAAGACGAGAGAGACACTTTATGCGATGCATACAAATGCATAAATATCAACAACGAAGTATGTAAATAAAAGCAAGATGTAATACAAACAGTATGTAAATAAAATGTTTGACAAATTACAGTAATACCATTAATGTCAATTAGGAGCGAATCATAAGCTGTAATGCCTTAATTTACGAGCCCTGTGAATAACTAATTAGCTGAGGCAACGTAAGATATCATAGAACTGTTATGACTTGGGGTTTGGACATTCTAAATTACACACAATACTTAATATCTGTGACAGTCCAAAACGATTCCTTCTGCCATCCACAAAGCCTGCCCTTGTTCCACAATATCTCGACGAAAACCTGGCGTTTGTGGGGATACAGATACAGCGCAATCAGATCCCAAGGAATGACTTCAAAAACACAATTTTGTTACTACAAAAGAAGCACCTATCTATATCTAAATCCTATATAGTCCTTCTTTTGTAGTTAAAAAAATGGTTTCTGCCTATGAATTACAAAATTCAAAAGATTACAACGGGTTATTCATAATAATGAACGTCAACTCGAACATAAAGAGTTCGGTGGCGTGTCTAAAACCCATTTTTGCATTGTGCTACCGCAGCAGTGACATTTCTGACGACGAAATATTGTTTGTTTTTCAGAAACGCAATGTTTACATCAAAGTATTATAATGATATTCTAATTTTGAGTAAAACAAAATAATGATACCTGGAAAAGCAATTAGCATTATGAACGTATAATTTGTACGCACGTAGAAACGTTGGAGAAGACACCCTAGATATATTATGTATAGACATTCGCCGACCTTATTAGAAACGTCCTTCAAGAAGGTCTGATGCGTAGTAAGTACTCACAATGTCACAATCGCAAACGACGTGATGTATTACAAGAAATTATATTATTAGCGAGAACGAAAGAAATAAAGGGCCTTATTCCAAAATTTTTACCACACATTAAAACGTTTTGTCTATTTTGGTGTTAATAAAGTGAGACGCCTTTATTCACTTTATCGGTCTCATTAGCTAAGTATAAGGGCCGTTGGAAAGCTCCATGGGAAAAAAGCACAAGAGCTTTAAAAAAAATGAATGGCTCCACTCACCTAATGCCCACCAGTCCACGGCTTTGTTGTGTCCTTTGCTTTGTATAATTTCCGGCGCCAGATACTCAGGAGTACCACACAAGGTCCAAGTTCGGTCCGTAAGCTTTTTGGCGAAGCCGAAATCCGTAATTTTTAAATGTCCATCTTTGGCAAGGAGAAGGTTTTCTGGTTTTAAGTCCCGGTACACAATATTCCTGGCATGTAGATATTCCAACGCTGACACGATTTCGGAAGCGTAGAAGTTACCTGTGAAAATGATTTTTATTAAATGCATTGTTTTTTTTTTCACTTCTCGTCGCCCTATATCTGCCCTCTTTTCATAGCCCACCACGCTAGCCTACCACGGGTTGGCAGACTTCACAGGTCATCAAGAAAATCTCTCAGGCATGCAGGTTTCCTCACAATGTTTTCTTTCAGCGCGAAAGCGCGAAAGCGCGTGATGCACATGACTTCGAAAAGTCAGAGGTGCGTGCATTAGATTCAAACTCAAGACCTTCGACTTGACATCTAATAGTCATATCACTAAGCTAGCCTTAAATTCTATAAATACGTAAACCATAGAGAAAAACTATCAATTTACGCAAATTAGTACGAAAAATACCAAATGCGAAACTAGGTTTTAAGTTTCCTATAATCTCTTAACTTTCTTTTAGTAAATAAATAATTATACTAAATAAATAAACATTAAACACTTTGACGTCCGACGTTTTATATTCATAATATATTATTGTGTTTACTCAAAGTGGTCTCGATCACTTCAGTTGTATAAAATTAACATCTATTCTGTTAAAATACTTTCACCGATTCACGACAGTTCAGGTTTTTTCCATTCTACATAATATATTATTATGGCCTAAAGTATTGTTTTCTCTTGTTTGTATAATATTGACATTCCGTTTTTAGGAGATAACTTTTAATTAATGACTTTATTTATATATGAAATACCTTTTGAGAATACGCCGAATTCCAATATTCGGAATATTCAAGCTGCTTACCTACTTGCATTTAAAATATAGTTATCTATTAAATACGCTATATTAATAATTTAACAAAATTTATAAATTTTATCAATTAGGTTAAATGTGGGTAATAAGAATCTTGTACCTACACGTTGAATTTAAAACATGTATTTACTTTCATACGCTTTTTGAATAACCTGTCTTTTACTACTAGCCCGGACGGAATACAAAATTTTGCTTCTGGGCTAAATATTTTGGAACAGCATTTAAAACAATACATGCGGATGTAAATGACAGATATATCACATAATAACTGTTATCCGCCTGAATTATGGCGTCAACATCATTTTCTTTTTTAAAATTAAACTTTTTTCCGGACATACAATAAAAAGTGATGTCCGAAAAGAAGCAATAATATTTAATATTCCTTGCGATAAAAAAAATGTGATAGACAGATATTACATTTACGATTTTTTGGTAACAATACTCGTAAAACTTCAGTATTAAATAAGTTACAGGTATCCTAACCCTATGTCGTTTCAGACAATAACATATTTGCATAACCTTAAGCCATAGGAAACTAAACTAAAACCTTTGCATCGCTTAGTGCATATGTAACAGTATATAAACATGTTAAATTATATCCAGGATTAGCCAAATCACGGTTATTTTTATCATTCGTTAAGTCAATGCCAGCTGGAAGAGGCGCGTCGTCACTTCGCGCTCGAATTAAAACGTGTGAGGAGACTCGCGTGCAGGAAAACTCACGATTGTACATCACGTTATTTAATTATTATTTACTGCAACGTTTAATCATGGCACGTTAAAACGTTAATGCCAGTGCTGCACATTGACTGAAGGTAATATATCCATATGGATTTGCAATACATTATCTAAGATATATTTTTAAAGTTCCGTAACCAAATGGCAAAAAACGGAACCCTTATAGATTCGTCATGATTTCTGTCTGTTTGTCCGTCCGTATGTCACAGCCACTTTTTTTCGAAACTATAAGAACTAAGTATGCTGTTAAAAAAAAATATGATATACTTTACCATGTAAACTTCCACCGAAAATTGGTTTGAACGAGATCTAGTATGTAGTTTTTTTTTAATACATCATAAATCGAATGACTCGGACTTGGCTGGTTTTTTTTTATGTAGCCTCTTTTGTAACACATTGCCTAAAAAATACCTTAACTTCATACATAATTATCTATCCTGAGCTTCTTTATACCACGATGATAGATATCAAGTAATATAATAAAATTGTAACTGTCCGTTATTATTATGGAAAGAGCTGCCCAAGACCGGGGTGGTTGGCGCTCTTTGGGGGAGGCCTACGTCCAGCAGTGGACGGCGATAGGCTGATATGATGATGATGATGTCCGATATTTGTTAATAGAAACATAACATAACATAACATACCATCACGCCTGTATTCCCCGAAGGGTTAGGCAGAGGTGCACTTAATGTACACCCACAGTTCGCCGGTATGTTTTAGGTCCCATGTAATAGGGGGCGAGCCTATTGCCATTCACCGGGCACAAATCCAGACTCCGAGCTGCTACTGAGAATTTCATAGAAAAACCCAATAACACTTTGCTCGACCTGGGGATCGAACCCAAGACCTCTAGCGTAGCAGTCGCGATTGGGACCACTAGACTAACGAGGCAGTTAATAGAAAATATATAAGAAAAAGTAGAAGTCAAAGCAGGTATCTGTCTGTTTAACGCGCACTACCTAAAAACTACTGCACGATATTGAATACAATTTTCAGTGGTATTACTGGAGGTTTAACTTAAAATTTCACCTTGAAACGCTACCTAATAGCTGAGTTATCTGGGTGTAGGAGTTATTGGATGTTAGATTGTGTTTATAAACCCAAGGAAGCGTAAGAAAATCCTAGGGTCAGGACAACGAAATTAAGTTTTTTTTTTTTTCATTCATATATTGGTTTCATAACTTTAAATAAATTAACAGACATAAATATGTTATTGAGGCGTTTTTGTGCCGTGCCGTTTCTTCATTCCAGCAAAATGCGAGTTTTGGGTCTCTCTCTAATATGGTAAACTGAACTGTTGTCTTTTATTTGACTTTGTCTTTATATATAGGTATGAAAGCGCCCACATGGTCGGCGACGTGATGCCACGCGGAACCATTTCGGATAAGGCCTCTTTGTGCCGTTGAATGACATCACAAATATGACTAAAGAACACACATCTAATAAAACTATTAAGCTCAATATGTAAACTAAAAAAAGGGTTTTAAAACAACTAGCACAGCTTTCTTAGCACTTCTCAAAGCGGGGGTAGCCTAATGGCTAGGGCGTCGGACTTGCGATCATGGGGTTGCCGGTCTTGAACCTATCCATTGAACTAACGACGTGAACCCTTTCGTAACACACGCATTTAGCTTAGCACAAGGGGTAAACAAGAATACTAGTAATGTGCGACCCATATTACTGTAAGCTTTTTTAAAAAGAAAAAAAAAACTTCTCGTAAACTTCGGAAATGTAGACTAAATTGGAGCACCTGTCACTAAGGTAGGTCATTTTAAATTATATGAAGAGGGAAATAAGTAACGTTTTCTTTGAATAATTTAGTTCACAGATGAATTCTGCTGGTACAATTCTCATTTCGTTGCTAATGTGATTTTGAAACTACTGTGGTAAGGCTTTTATCTCCTTGCCTACCTATCTCTGTTTATTAAAATAATCATTTTATCCATTTTGTGCTGCGTAAGAGTGGTTTTCATTTCAAGTGTACTCTATTTTTCTATCTGCCAACATCCATGAATATCTTCTTATCTTGTCATTTTGATGTTTTATGTAGTACATACCTATAATTATTTTACTTCTAGCTTTTAAATCTAAAACCACTTTCCAAATAAAGAAGATACTCAATTCAACTTATCGTCGATGGAAATTGTAATTTCGCACGTCCTGTCTTGATTTTACCGCACATCATAAATATCTGTCGAAATCGAATTAACAAATCGGTAGAAAGTATACAGACGGTATAATTATTGATACATGTGCGCGAGCGCCGCGGTCGGGCCGGGCGTCATTATGTCTGGCTCATACGGCACCCCGCAGTCGCCAAATGGCGCACGCGTTTTTATTGTAACATCCTGACGTCATTGCTATAAACTGCGGCACCCATGACATTTGGTCTGAAACCGACACAGCGCAACCTTCAAGCAACGCAGCGTCCAATAGATAGGTATAGAACAGTCTGTTCAGATAATGATTATCTACAACTAAAGAAATTAAAAATACCTCAATGTTATACAATATTGTGAGAATGACAGCTGCTGTGTACGGCGTTCATTCTAAAACATCCCTTATGTAATGGAGATACGCTTTAGTTTCCTTAGCTATCCAGTCCAGATCATTTTAAACAGTTTGTTCGTCCAGATATATCTGAAGTTGACTGTACCTACGTACTATTATTATTTAATCTAGGTGCGAAGCTCGGCGGTTACTCGTTCACTCCCCGCGTCACTGAACCCACATGAGCCCCTATTTCTGTCTTGTCTTTTCTCCAGAAATACGAGGCGGTCGTTTGCCGTGTATTTTTTCAGTGTTTTTGCAATTCTATTTTACTACACGTACATACATTTCAATTTATCAGTGTGCGTGTGTCATTACGTCAATTTCAAAGAAACAAAGTAATTAAGAGCAGCAGTTATTTTCTAGTCTCGTGAACCTTCCAGCTGTAATGCGTAGTCAGCAGCTAGCTTTACCTCTACCCTTTTGTGTAAAATATTGATATGCAGCCCCTTCTCAAAGCCGACCCTAAGGATGATGATGATATACGTGAGTACCTACCTACTTAAACCGATAACAAATGTCCCAATGTAGGTATACTATAAACAAAACTAACCTAACAACCTACTGACATTAAAATGCAGCATACGTTTATTACATAAACATGTCATATTTTCACAATGATATTTAACAGTGTCGAAGCTTTCACACAAAATTAAATTATCAACAATATTCAACCTAACTCTACTCGCTAAAAATCCACATACGTGAATACCGTTAAAACTCCAATTTCTTAATGTTTCAAGTATCTTGATCTAGAAACAAATTCCTAAAAAAATCATTAAGGTGACATCATCACACCACAAATGGCTTTTGACTGTTCGATTATTCATTAAAAAAAAATCAATTTTGTCAAAAAAATATTTAACCTTCACCTTTCCTAAAAGTTTAAATACTTACTTCTTAGAAACGTGCAGTGTGCAAAACTATGACAGTTTAGAAAAAGAATCCAAATTTTACATGTTCTAACCAACTTACGAAATATGTAGATATGCCTAATCCAGTTCTTTATCAGACGTCGTATTATATAACCTTGTATATCTATCACTCAATCATGTAACATATGCACTGAAAAAAATCTGTCGCCTTTTCATTTACCGCGATAGTTTATGTAAAAGATAGTAGCATTTTAGCAACGGTTGCCTAATCACTGTCTAAAACGATGCAAGAGACACGTTTCAGTGTTTGATTCTAAACTTTATTGTTATATATACAAGGATTATATTAAATATGTAGGCTTTAGAGATGTGATAAAATTATGTGAAAAAGTGGACATCGTGGGTGATTCCAAAGAGCGTCGTGCGCACAAATCGTACGGCGTGGTACGGCTCCTGCGTTGTGTGGGCAAGCTTCCAACTGTTATTTATTTATTCCGCTCCACTTTATTTATTTACATCGATTAATAAGCAAAATTGTTACTGATTTTTCTTTTTAAAACAAAATCATCAAAGGAAAAGTATTGACATCTGAAGCGACTGTAGTTTGGAACATAGATGTCGTAGTAGTTTTAATAATTTGTAAGCATTTATTTTGTGTAAGCATGTTTATAGATTGGAGTATTTTTTGGTAGTTTATGTGGCATTTATTCGGATTTATAAATGATCCCTTTCGCCCAAAGAAGTTTGTTTCACGTTCATGCTGGTAAAAGGAGGGTTTCATACTTACATACAATGTAAAGTATGCTCCTAAAATGAAGTTATATTTTGAAATAAATAGTATACCTAAATATCTGCCTCATTAGTCTAGTGATCCCAGGCGAAACTGCTACGCTAGAGGTGCTGGCTTTGATTTCCAGGTCGAGCAAAGTGTTATTGGGTTTTTCTATAAAATTTTCAGTAGCAGCTCGAAGATCGGATTTGTGCCCGATTAATGAGAATAAAATAGGCTTGCCCCCTATTACATGGAACCTAAACATACAGGCGTTATGTGGGGGTATCTACATTAATCTCGCAGTTACCTCTGCCTAACCTTTGGGAGAATACAGGCATGGTCGTATGTTGTATGTGTATATAAATTGTATATTTACCAATGGTGTTGCTAAATCTGCCGGCGTTTCTCAGGTAGGAGAAGAGTTCTCCGCCGCACACATAGTCGAACAGCATGTATATGCAGGAGTCGTCGTGCGTCCACCACCGCCTGCAAGCAACAGTGACGTCATAAGCATGATACAAAGGCCAAGTTCAAGGGAACTACAAGTCCAAGGCTATGAAAACTTAAATTAATATTCATTAAACTAATTACCAATTAGTGTTACAGAAATGCGTGCCAGGTATCTTTAGCCTTTACTAGTTTAATGTGTGATGCGAATTAGAAAATTGATGCTATACTAGAAAATAGAAAACTCGTTTATATCTACATATTCGGATCATTAATGTAATTTCCCTAATGATGATTGAATGTGGCACCCAACCGCTACCTACTGTCAAGTATTGCGTATGTTTTTTTGTAGAAATTATAATGATTTACAAATTCTGTTAAATACCAATAAAGAGCTTTGGCGCTGCACCGCACAATCCTTTAATGGAAGGAGAAATCCAGTAATAACTTGAAATATTTCCAAAATATTCATAGTTAAGGCTTGTCTCGCAAAGAATGCAAAATACAAATGATAATTCACAACGGTATCCCTTTTTGGCGCCCCTACAGTTGATATAAATACGAAGTTTACGTAAATTAATATATCACCGATCTACAGATCAGATGTCACATGGTGATAGTTGCCAGATCGTGATCAGTAGTGCAGGCGCACTGGAATCTGTCGGCGCGCGAGACTCGCACTTGGCGTTACTTCACCGCCTACAATTCTATCGACAAATTAGTAAAAGCCAAAACAAATAATTACAAAATAATCGATCGAATTTGTATTTGTGTAAGTAGCACAATTTAATAGGTTATCCGTTAAATTGATGTGGAGAGTGTAACAAAAAAGTTTATGGGCCAAACAAACTATAAACAACTGGCAATTTTTTTTATAGTTGGCTTGAATGCGATTGACCTAAGTATTGCTTGATGGAAAACATGAACAGGGTATTAGATTGAGCACGCAATTCATATAGTATATCCTTTCGTGGGTAGAAGGGATTTGGATCAGGGATTTTTAAATAAGGTAAATCCTCAATTATCGTTTGCCACCTGGAGAGGTAGCAGGGTGTCAGACTCGTACCGACAGAAAACCGTAGCCTTCCCTCGGGCTATAATCACTGCCATGGGATTTAGAAGGCGGATCCTATCACCATGCGTACTAGGTTGTTGACTTTTAAAAACTCATGTTTCTTTCTAACGTTCGTTAGGAAAAGTTTTATTCTTAACCGTCTTCTCACAGGCAAAATCTTACACGAATTTTCGTTACTACTTTTGTAAAAGAAATCTAAATGTGTGTTTCCAATCGGTGGGCTATAGGTACGCTGGAAGCCGTAACGTTTGGAAGAAAACACAAGTAATTACATTGGCTCCATGCCGACGTTTGGCACTACATAATTGACACGCGTCACATGCACACATGCACGTTTAATTAAACGTCCAACTATATTCAATGATAAACATCGTTGTTATGATCCCGCAAAAATAATGATACCCTTTAGACATGTCGCATCAGTCTAGACGTTTTGGATAAACACCAAGAAAATTAATTGCATCACTTGATTGACGGCCACAAGAAAATTTCACTTTGAAAGTAATGTACTCACAAGTTTACTATGAAAGGATGATTGATCTCAGCGAGGATGTTTTTTTCGTTCATGACGTGGTCTACTTGTTTCAGCCGGATGACGTCAGCCATGGATAGTATCTTCATTGCCAGATATTCATCAGCAGCTTTGTCACGACACAAGCACACGCGACCGAATGTACCGGTACCTAAAACAAAAGTAACAAAGGAAATGAATACACGTAAATCATTAGAAATCATATACATGGAAAATGATGATGTATTTTTGTAAACAAAATAATCATCTTTCTAAATTAATTAATGTGTTACAAATCAAAAAACGTATTTATTAGGAAAATAAAGGACCTTAAGACCTATTACTATAGAACGCGAACCTATTTATTAAGAATTGTCATTACAACCAAATTACATTTAGGATCAACGCTACAAATATTAGGGGAACGTAGGGACCTACTTATTTAAAAGGCTTCTTAAAATAAATAAATTGCTTGTAATATAAGTGGATGCTATTATACTGGGACGTTTTCAAAAACACAATAGGTACCATAAGATGGAACTGTTTTGATATCTTTGATGAAAACAATTCCGAGTACAATTACATAAATAAATGATTCACCGGAGATTCCCAGCCCAATTAAACGAGCAGAGATAAGTGCAAACATGCTGTAAATGATATTAATGCGTTCGTGGTAGTGCGTAAACAAATTGTGAAAGAAAATACTTCTCAACAAATCTCACTCATCGAAAATGTGTAAAATGGTTCTTGTCTATCTTTCCGTATTTAATTAGTCATTCGACTTTTCGAATCAGTGAAGTTGAAATCTTTTAGATAATCCTTGAAGGTTCTATAAACAAAACATACAATATTATACTGTGAGACCTTGCTTTACCTAAAATACTCAAGTCCAATTATCGTTCAGTGGCTTGTTATTGAAAAACACATCGAAATATTCAAACTAAGAGCATATTATGTTTGTATCAGTCTGTTTGGTACCTCTTCCCAACTAAAATACTGAACTAATCATGATTAAAAGCGAGACAGAGATGATACTGTGAAGCCAAACATGTTAGAAAAAATGAGGCAATGTCAAATAAACACGCACTTCCTGAATGAGCTGGGGCTGACCGATCTAATGGGACTTTGAGTTAATTAATGCGTTTTTATGAAAAGCCCGGACACTAGCACAGACGCAATTTGGACATAAAAAAATATACTGAAATTCCCAGTAGCAGTTCGGAGTCTGGATTTTTGCCCGACTAATGGCAATAGGCTCGCCCCCTATTACATGGGACCTAAACATACCGGCGAAATGTCGGCGTACCTACATTAGTACACCTCTACCTAACCCTTCGGGGAATACAGGCGTGATGGTATGTTATGATGAAGAATGCTATTAAGCTAATTAGATTTCAGATACTAGTTTGTTACTAGTACCTATGTGAAATCTCGATTCATGATAACATTTTATTTTATACCGATACAATGTAACTTCATTATATTGCCCACCAGTCTGATGTATCATGTAATACATACAATGCTGCCACCTACAGGTTACATTGTACTGTTTTATTTAATATGACGTCACTAGCTGGCTGTCTAACCGGCTTATTGTGCCTATAGAATGTGTAAGGTTTCGTTGAAATTATTTCACATATTCTGCGAAGGGCACAGTCTGTGTCACTCAAGGTTACTGTTAGGGTGATTAGTGATAAAAAATACCTACAATAACTTGCACGAATGAAAGCTAACGTTTCAGTGAGTCACAAACAGACCCCGTGTAATTGGAATGATTGTAAATTAATTATGTTTATTATACTGTTTTTACACTGTTTGCTTTTACTGTTAAAACTTTTCCTCTTGGAGTATATTTGAAAACTGCGGCATAATGATAACCAAGGTATTTATTTAAGAACAAACAACACTTCTTCAACACAAAACACAATTATACGGTTATAAATATAACGCCTTCACGTGCATAATATGTACATAAGCAAATACTTAGGGAACTTTTCTTTTCTTAAAATAACAAATCACAGTGTACAGTCACAATGCAAAATTTATTATTCTTGTACTCCAGAGTCCTTACGCGCTTTTGTGAATAAAAGCGTGTAGAAACCATGTAATTAGGGTTATATCGATGCTTCCCGACCTCAAATATTCCATAAACCAAGCGGCACAGAGCCACCGGGTGGTTAAATAACAATTACTGAATTTTCTACTTATTTTCATATAAGGGATAGGCATAAGTTTCCACTACTAATACATAAAGAAAAAGAAAGAAAACAATTTATTCTACCAACCATAACAAGACAACACAAAATATGTACAATAAGGATTGTTATGCTGTATTTGTATAGCGATGCGTGATTTACTCAAATGTTTAAAAATCCTTATAATGACATACATAGGTACCATCACGTATCTTATGTAATATATCCTACAGTTCGCCGGTATATTAAGGAAATCCTTAATATTGTATTCCATTAACGGGGCCCAACTCCAAACTCCGAAATGCAACTGAGAATTAAATAAAAACCAACAATAACAGTTTACGCGTCCTAGAAATCAAACCGGCCGCGGCCTAGTGTAGCAGTTACATTTAGGACCACTAGAAAAATGAGATAGTTTTATTTCGTAGTCCGGTTTTACTTAGAATTGAGTCGGTAAAGCATACGTTACGTCTATCACCTAACTCTTCTGTGGCCAACAAATTCTTTGCCCCGCAATATAGGTCATATTTCGTCACACGGCATTACACGATCGCATAATATTACAAATACAAAGAAACGTTCACCTTATTGGGCTTTATTAAAAATCCGCTAGCAATTATTTTATATTCGATAGAGTTCATTAACCTTTTTAAGTTAATCTCGTCGATCAAATAACTTATAGGTATACGTAATACTTACGTAAGGTTTGATTCGTTCTCATATAAGCGGGGATTTAAATATTTATTAGCCGTGGGTTATCATGCGATACAATTCAATATCAATGTCGCTATTCGTTACAAGGTACAGGTTCAGAACAATAGGTTTTGAACCTACGCAAACATAAACCTACAGGTCTTTGTTGGAAGCTCTGAATGTCCTTGTTTTTTATTTCATTTCAATATCATTAACATTAAATTCAGCAAAGGATTGCTTTAAGCTTTTATAGTGATGATGAATCATCAGACTTGCGACGTTTCGAACCACAGACATGAATCTCTAATGTCTGTGTTTCGAACCGTTTTCATGTTTCAGGCCCGAATCATTTCAATGTCTCCAACTCTATTGATATTCAGTAATACATATTTTTTTCTTATCACCTTAATATACTTATATTGATTACCTATAACAAATATATTTAAGATTACTTTAAGAATCTTGTATCAAAAAATTACAGCAAGTTTATTTACCAATCCGGAATATAATTCGAATAAATAATACAAATGCAAATGAACAACTTTTTATCAAAAAAATCAACATCAAATCAACATTATCCGGCAATATATGGAAATCAGTTGCAGATGACATCTAATAAGTGCAGGGATTTAAATCCACTCTTTCTATCTTTTGTATTTTTCATGCCATGATTATAAAGTTATTTTGGTGAAGGAAAAATTTAACAATAATCCTGCCCGCTGTCGAATTTTTCCTTCACTAAAATAACCCACTATTAATATTCGCAGTTTTAATAAAACTAATTCTACAACTTCACACAAACCCAGTTTTCGGGTTTCGGTAATGTGTATGTGCGCATTTATTTATTTATTCATGTATACATTATTGTACACCAATAAAAAAACAAATTAAACTTTTTTTTTTCCTAAAAAATTTTTGGAAGTCGATCTAATCACATCCTTTTTAATCTAAGAAAAGTTATCATTTACTGTAGAATACTGCACTGAACTAATTGATTTATGTTCATCCGCGTGCTAAGTAATTAGGAATTATTCTGTTTCTGAAACGGGCACTTGATCGGGGTCCGTCAAGAAGAAAATAGGATGCCCCAGTAAACTGGTTACACTGGTACCCCTCTGGACTAAATCATCCTATTTGTGTTAGAAGGCCGATATCTTGAGGCTATAACTTGCGCAACACTAGTTAGCGCGAGGCGTGACGCAGCGTCTTCCAGTTTCCACGCACTTTATTTTCTGCTGTCTCTTGCGCAAGGTTCAAGCGAGCCAACTACTCGGAAAATAGGAACAGACGCTATAAAATAATCGTCGGCGCAAAGGAAACACGGGTACTATTCCTCGTTTGTGATGCCGTATGTTTTAATATTTACATCGTATATCGTTCATCGAGGATGTATGATTTTACGACCGATATTAATTTTACGGATGTTCTTTTGTTTAAAATAAATTTCGCTGCTATTGTCGCCGAGATGAGTCATTGATTCAGAACAGCTAGTTTAGATTTCACCATCTTATTATTCTTGTTATCCATACATGTTTCGACATGTTTATCTTAATATTAAGACTATTTATCTACTATTATCAATAGCAGTATCATCACATTACATAAATAAAAGAAAATACCAAGAGACCTTAATGTGAAAATTCCAATTGTATTGTCGGAGTTATCGCTCCGTAGAATGTTCTCTGTAAGGGATGATTCAGTTACAAAAATAAAATCAAGCATTATAAGTACGTTACTTGTCTCATACGAAATTTAATCTTACGGCAAGATTGATTTGATTTGTCATCAATAATGTCATCAGAAAACCGTAAAGCAATTTTATGGGTACTTTGATCCGACTTTATCTAACGCAAAAGTAGTTTTAAAGAATTGACGGTTTAAGTAGATAGGTTTATGTAATCTGTCACTAAGTAGAGAGGGAACTCGTGGTTAAGTAATTAATAAACTGATTCATCGACCTGCAAAGTCAAGTTGCGCTTGCCTTGGTTAGCCGATAGATGGGTAAATACTGATATTCAGTGCATCTAGTTAGACTAGAAATACCCAAACATCGTTGGAACAAGACTAAAAATATTAATTAAATATATCTATTAAAATACATCGCTCAAGTCAATTTTAAATTCAGATATTAATATTCTTAATATTAATTCTGTACCTAAGTATTAGATTTATGTTCGCCAATTAATAATCTACATTTAAGAAATTAAAATATAAAAATATCTGCATAGACTAGGAAAGTATTTATACTTATTGCATCGCAAAATTATAAAAGAATCGAGACAGTCGAAAGCATGTTCTAGTATTTGCGATTATAGCTATTTGAAAAATCACTGAACTGTCTCAATCAGTAGGGTTAATTTTGCCGAGATAAAGTTCGTTATTTGACGGACTAGTTTTCATGCGCTTTCAATTTTAGAATTAATTTTTCAAAAAATGTCCTTAGTACTACGTCATTTGTTTAGTGGTCGCAGCTACTGATCGAGGTTCCTAAGTTCCATTCTCAGTATTTCTCTTATTCTTCTCTCTTATTTTTTAGTAGCAACTCAGGGCTCAGATTTGTACCCGGTCAGCCAGGTCGGGTCGTACTCTATTCTATGAGATTTAAAAACTTACCGACAAACTGTGGGTGTACAGTAGTACACCTCTGCCTAACCCTTCGGGTAATACAGGTGTGTTGGTATGGTATGTTACTTACGACCCTCTGAGTCAATGTAGGACAATGACTTTTGACCTTTCCAAATGTATCATAGTACAGATCTTACAAACAAAACAAAATACTTAGCTACTCACTATCTATGTTTATAAATTATGGTATTATGGTAAAATATTTCACATTTCTGTATGTCATAAACGGACTGAGGGATGATGGAGGATGGATTTGCATACTATGATAATACAGCTTAACTAGAACGTCAGTCTATCTGTTTGTTTAATGTTATTATTATACTTTCGTATCGACCTTTCCTAAAATATTTCCAGTTTGTTGCCAAGGTTTTATGATGAAAACTTCTTCTAAATTCTTTTCATATAATAAGTATAAGTAGGTATTAATAGTTCGTATATATTTATTACTTCTCCTTGTATAATATATAGCCGATTTATATCCAAATTAGCATGTAATAATGAGTCCCATATTTTCCTTGGTTACGCCATAACTTGAAAAACTTTACCGATTTCGTTAATCTTTTTTTTAAGTTTTCTTATGTTTTGTAAGTTTCATACGGAAATAAAATTTTAAAAAATGCGCGGAATACTGGAAAATATAAGACTGTTTTAACATCGCTCTTTTTTTAAAATTATTCATTCCGGTTTTTATTGAATATTCATAGCTAAGACAGGACAACCTCTGTCGGGTCAGCTAGTAAAATAATAAAATCAAAATATGTAGTACTAGGCATCATCGTCAACCCATTACATTGCCCACTACTGGGACTACCACGGGTCTCCTCTCAGAACGAGAGGGATTAATAAATACCAGATCAAGTTTTCTTATAAAAAATGTGTATGTATTTTACAAGAGTTCGGGACATAAAAATATAAGACAGTAAGCATCTACATCTACAAAGATACATCAAATCTACAAGAGACAAGTCACCTCTAGATTATGTAATAGATTGTTTTTATAATCCGTGACGTGGGATGCTTTATATCTGTGTATCAGTGAAGGGCGCTGTCACTAATTTATTCGTTCAGAGTTGACCGCAGCGCAGGCGCACCCGTCTGACCACTTTCACTGCGACATAACGCACGCAGAAGACTGACGGCATTTATGTCACTGCCTTCATTCAATATATATATGCCTAATAGAAAATATATTCAAAATGTATCTATAACAAGAAAACTTTCCACGCCTACAACGCATGTATCAATAGTTATACGACCCGTTGATAGGAGTGTAGTTTCCATGAAAAAAAAAATATTCAAAAAAATCGGAACTTGGCTTCAATACAGTGGTTGAGTACCTACAAAAACAGCATTAAAAATAGAAATGATGTCTACATCATAAACAATATCGAATTAAAATATTAGACTCTATTACAAAATAATAGTGATGTGTCACATTTTATGTTACACAAAATGTATGTTCATTTTAAAGTTCTAGTGTATGCAGATTTTGTAATCGGTGATATACACAACACAGGTGGCTAAGAGATGCTGATAAATGTTGTGTCTAACTGAAAACATGGCAACATTTTGGCAAAGGAACTTACTACGACAAATTGTAAACAGAAATAATAATAATGATTATGTCTTTTATGTTCGTAGATGACAGGGAAAAGTCCACAATTTATCCCATGTAGTTTCTTGAAATTTATTTTGCATGTCCCATCACTTTCAGACATATTAGTATAAACGCTGTATTTTTTTAAACTACATCTCAATATTAAGTTATTTTAGTGAAGGAAAAGTACGACCGCGGGCAGGATTCGAACCTGCGTCTTCTGGTTATGTACATCAGACGCTGGAAAATGCCCAAAAATACAAAAAGATACATCTCAATATCTTCGTGTTAATACTAGTTCTATTAAGTAATGGATCCCTAAACACCTAAATAGTTGAACTTGTTAACCCTACCCACTTTCTAATATTTAAATCAAATAGTAATATAAAGTGGTTTTCTCTACATTTGACGTCCAAATTATACGATAAAGCGATCGATAAGAAAACTGGTAGTTTTTGTGTGCGTTTGAGCAGACACAAGATTCTAATATCTTTATAAATACAAGTGAATATTTAAAAAAGCTAAATTACGCGTCATCATTGTTCGCATTTTCAACCCTCATCCAAGTAATATCATCATAATTATCACCATATATTCGTTCACAACTCGACATAAGCCTCTCCTAATGAGCGCCATGTAATATAAAAAATGCTATATTAATGTCATAAAATAAGTTTGATTTAATACCCATTTTGGACCTTTTATATCGTAAGCGTAATAATGTAGTATAACGCGATAAAAACCGTAATTGGTTTTATTGTAATGCATGTAACATTAGTTTCCTTTTTTTAAATTAGGTATCATGGACTTACTAAAATTAGTTTTTAAAAACAAGAATCTTAAATTTTTGTTTTTATCGGCAAATTTAATTTTCGAGTTAATCCAAAAATAATGTATTAATTCTTAAATACGGAAAATTTAGATTTTTATAGTTGCTATAATGTAAAGAATCTTTTATTTTTTCCCACTTTTTGTTGACAAGTCTGTATGTACTTACAATAATTGTCTTTACGTTACCTAGCACCGGTACAATACATGTTACGCATTCTCCAATCTAGCTGAGCATTCCTTCCTACAGCTGCATAATATGTAACATCCAACAATCCACTTCTATTATAGCCAATCACTTAACAGGTTAACACACTTTCAATTCATCATCTTACATAAGTAAATCGATATTTTATCATCAATAAAAATTTACAGCTCATTAAACGTTCAATGAAGTATCGCAGCAGTTTTACAGTAGGTATAAACCTGGATATTAAAATATTATACGCAAATATTTTGCCGATCATGCAAAATATTTTCCTTTACTTTACGGCCACAATAATAAAATTTATTAGGCATGAGCCTTGTCCCAATTTCGCCCAAGTGCACCTATATTCGTTATTTTGTGATCAATTTTTTCTGTTTAATTTTCTTTGATCTCCTTTAAATAGAATTAACAGCAAATCGACTATTATTACATATAAAGAATCGCGCACACAAAGTAATGAGAATTATGGTCTATCATATTCTTATGCATAAATTTCTAGTAACTTTGATTCTATTTTTGAAAAGAGTAGATGATAAAAAAAAATGCTAAAATAAAACGCAGTGATGTGCCAAATTTTAGCAATTAACTCTGTCAGCAGTGTTCGTTGACGTGTCTGGGGAGCACACTTATCTACTCGTATTTCTTGCTGTTCCTGCTTACCTAGTCCGTCATAGTCAAAATCGTTTAGCCATTTCTGAAGCAAATGTCCCAACAAATTGATTTGAAACTTGTGTTCTGCCAAACGATTCATAGTTTTCTAATGTAAAAAACATTTGAAGTTCAAAGGCGTCTTCAGCATATTGTGTTAGTTTTTTATTAGGTCTTTACCCCCATCTCCTTTAATTTGAATAATGATGTACATATGTCAGATCAACAAAAACAGATACATTTAAATTGATTCAGATACAATTCTTTTTACAGTTCGAATCGCAAAACAGCAGAAATAAAACAAAGATATATTAAAACCCATATTGAAGATTGTATAAAATGATAACGAATTTCATGTCAATCAAGACATTTAATCATACTTACTATTTTTGAATCTCGCCTGACAGGTTGAAGATTGCAAATATTGAATAAATCATTGGAGAAGAGAGCATAGTAGAGAGAGAGAGAGCCGTGGTGACGTCAGAGGACAGCTGGCCTGCCGCCGAGACAAGAACTTGACATACACTATTATTTTTGTTCGAAACACTTTTATCAGCGCAAATCTTCGCGTTCGTTGCTAAGCGCCCGTGGCTGACGCGATGACGTCCTGCTAGACCAACCTACGAGCTACAAAGACCTTCACATGAAGGTAAGTATAAAAACCACTGCATAAAAACCAAGTTCACTTAAGAAGTTACAATAAAAATTGATTTGCAATAATTGCAAAGTTAGTTAGATTCATTTACAACGTAATCCAATAAAACTACTAGTTTTTAGAGACAAACAGTATATTAAACCCATAGAAATACTTATTTCTTATATCTGTGGTTAAACCAGTCTACTGGAGCTATTCCACTATCTGTCTCACATATAAGAAAGGTAAATAAAAAACTATGTCAGCACCTAATCAGCATAAATGAATTTATCTGGTTTTAAACAAGGTGGTGACTGAAAAGATCTGTGGTTTTTACGGATGAGTTCTACGCATTACAATAAGTGGGTGGAACCCACTGGGTAGTAACAATGCCATGGTGTAGGCACAAACAAAGCAATCGATCAAAGTATATTTGTATTGAAGACTACGAGCGCATTATATTTCGCTAATGGTCCTCAAACAACTTGGAATAGACAAGCGATGTCATATTTGTGGCCAGTCCTAGCCCACTATTGTTCATAACATTGTTCCAAACGAGTTGTTTGAATCGAGAATGTGGTTTTGAAATAATTGATCTTTATTGCTCCTGGTTCCGACGATCCATATAGATACGACTTATTTTTGTTTCCCATAAAACGAGTCAAACGAGAGCCATGGAGCGGGCCATGCTCGGCATCAAACTAAGTGACCGTGTTCCAAACATCGAGATCCGGAAACGAACTAAGGTTCAGGACGTTGGAAGAAGGATCATGGAACTAAAGTGGAGGTGGGCAGGACACTTGGCGAGACGGAGTGATGACAGGTGGAGTAAGGTAACGACAGAATGGTGGCCGAGGGAGGGCAGTAGGAGTGTCGGGCGTCCAGCAGCAAGATGGGTTGACGACATATCTTACGTCGTTGGGCGTACTTGGATGAGAGTGGCATGGGACCGTGGTGGATGGCACAAACTTAGGGAGGCCTATACCCAGCAGTGGGTGAAATCAGGCTGTGGATGATGATGATGATAAAACGAGTCCCGACACCGAACCGGGACAACGATCCAGTTATAAGAAAAGTTAAATATATCGTTATAAAGCACAAATTCTGGAAAGTAAATAAAAACAGGTTCATATACTTTTAAAATAATTTATTCTTCTCGTTAAGTGGTCAAAAGCGACCATTTTGCATGTTCTCAGAAACGACGTTGTCATTAGTTACAGTCAGGTCGTTATTATTGCTGTTTTATTAGAATTCACCGATCTATAATAAACATCGGTGGTTTTAATAACCTGTAAGCCACGATATGTGTCACTTGCATATTATTTTACTGTATAGTTCGTCTACTTCGTGTCAAGGATGAAAGTCAAAGTTGTGATTTTTGGACGAAGCCCAAAGTGTCACAAGTTCTATTAGTTTAATTTATGAATGAGCGCTCTAAATCTTAGCTTGTGAAGTGCAAAGATTTTCCGTACGTCCCGTATGCGACTTCTTACGCGGAAAAGGCGTTCACATACGTATCTGTTTCAAGTCACACGACGGAAATTGAGTGTCACATCGCCCTACACCAAAAACATACTGGCGTAGGTGTTAAAAATAATATTTAGGTATCCGTTGTGTCATTTTTACAACTCTGACAGTTGATAGATATATTATATTAATGTGTCTATCAAGATAAAGGTCGTTGACTCTGGGAAAAATAATGTATTTTAAAATTGTAGACGCACCAAGGTTTAGCACAAATACACAAATAGTTTAATGATCAATTCCACGATAATGGTATTCAACCATTACTGGAACAAATAATTGAGTGACCTAAGAATAGATTACAATTCACTAGCGAAGGTTAAACTGCGATCGTACGTTCCGATCGCTAAATTCTGAAAGTCGCGAATGCTCGGGCGCACACAGGAGCCAAAAAGTTTTGTCACGGATTTACGCACATTAATTATTTTCTTCGCAATAAGTGTCATTAACAAAAATATATATAAGTATTAGGTATTATTTGTGGAAATACGATGAAGAATTGCCGGGTTAGTTTTACGTGTAAACCAAGCAGATGGACTTAAGGAATCATTTTTTATTTTACGGATAGCCGTAAAATTAAAATTGATTCTAGTTAGCATTAGACAAAGAGAATCAATTGAGGTATCATACCTTCGCTGTCCGCAATCTTAGTAAAAATGTATTATATTCACAGCGTAGAACGCCTGCGTTCAATAAAAAAGCGTTCTGCGTTCATTAAAATATTCAATAGAAGATCATGCAAGTATTTCTTTACTCACAGTTATTTATAAAGTGTAACAGTATATTTCAAGTTTAATAAACACGATGCATTCCCGAGGTACGTATTACGTTCGATGACATAAGAGCTAATATCATTTTGTAAACTAGTTTACATGTAATTTTGCCTGCGGCCAAACACATTGTTGGTATAACATAACAAATAAATGAGAAAGCCGCGTTACGACTACAACTACACACCACTGTTTAATTGCTTAACATTATAGTAAGAATTATTGGGCATATTTCATTAAAAGCTTGCTGTTCTTATAAAAAATATAAAATAAAATATAAAAAACTTTATTAACAATAGTGGAGAAGACAAACCTTTCATACAAATCCCAATTATTTGTGTCTAGGAACTTAAAACATGTCACTTATAAATCAAGGGTAAAAATAAATATTATGACTATGAGTTTGTTTGAGCTTGATTCGCACTGGCCTCCGTACTAGTTAATACTGTATCACGGTAGGTCAGTCTTCCTCTTTCACAAACACTCAAAGACTTGCCACATTTTACATACCTAATAATAAAGATTTAACAGTAACAGTGATTAGCCGTGAAGTATGACACTAATAACTGTTCTTATAATCTTAATATTGACCGGCTTTATTTTCTTAATATAGGTATAAATATCATTAATTTCATACTTATAGTCTCTATAGAATCTCTTTAAAATCTAAATTGCCTTCGGTACCTGGTGACATGACCATCAGTCTGACAAGTTCTAAGCTCCTGACTTCGAATCCGAGGCAATAAGTCTCGAAATAATAAGTTATATGAGTATTAATACCTACTTAATTATCACGCGCTTATCTGGCAAAGGATATACCCATACCTATAAGAAGGAAAACATCGTGAGGAAACCTACATGCCTGAAAGATATTCTCGACGGCGCGCCGTGTAAAGTCTGCCAACCTGCATTAGGTCAGTTTAGTAGCCTATGGACTACCTACCTGTCTTATTCTAAGAAAGACTTCTTGTCAGTGCCCAGCAGTGGAACAATATAATGGGTTGATGGTGATGATAATGATTGGTTTACCAAGTTGTTGCCATATCATATCTGATCAGTCAAATATCAAAACAAAATCTCGTACTGTTGTGATTGAATCGATTTTCATATTTTTTTGTGTATTTCTGTTCTAATGTTTTATTTATTTTATTTATTCTCGTCCATCTGTTTATTTACCTATATTATCAGTTCATTGTTAAAATCATTATTATCTCGTAATTTCCTAGTCTTGTAACAGTAATAGATCCTTGAATAAAACAATTGAAGTCACAGTTTAGCGTTACCAAACCATTGTGATTGTTACAGAAACCGGAACCTCACGATATTATACTTGCGAAGGCGAAATGGTAGAGGCGCGACACGCAACGTGCAACATAGATCACATTACCGACAAATTTTATTCACTAGTTGGAACTAAACCATCTGTTCTACGTTTTCGTTTGTTATGAATTTCAAGCTCAGGATATGGACGGAAGGGTTTTTAACGGCTACTTTAAAAAAATGTGCATTAGTATTTGTATATTGCTTGCCTGTATTTCTTCAATCTACAGTCCCTAAAACTTCAAGTACAGTACTTAAAAAAAATAAAGACTCCCTCATTAGTCCAGTGGTCCCAAACTCAACTGCTTCGCTAAAGGTCCTAATTTCAATTCCCGAGTCGAGCAAAACATTACTGGTTTTTTCTATGAAATTCTTAAGCAGCTCGGAGTTTCGGTTTGTGCTCGGATAACGCCAATAGGCTCGCCCCCTATTACATAAACATACCAGTGAACTGTAGGTGTACATTAGCAAAGAGTTACTTATACTGAGTACACATCTGCCTAAGCCTTCGGGAAAAATAGGTGTGATGGTATATATTTAGCATTATTATCTAAATATATATAACTCAAAGGTGACTGACTGACATAGTGATCTATCAACGCACAACCCAAACCACTGGACGGATCGGGCTGAAATTTGGCATGCAGGTAGATGTTATGACGTAGGCATCCGCTAAGAAAAGATTTTGATTAATTCTACCCCCAAGGGGATAAAATAGGGGATGAAAGTTTGTATGAGAAAACACGCGGGCGAAGCCGTGGGCGGAAAGCTGGTGAAACAATATTATGATTTTTTTATAACTATAATCCATTCTATAATTTCATATACTTTTTACGAAGCTAGTTCGTGACAAAGGTAAAGGTTTTATATATGAAATTTGAAGCGTGTTCCGGGAATCGCGTGCAACCCGAATCACGACAAATATTAATCATTACCTACTCGTACATACGTAATAAGTGAACTACATCCACGTTTTAAACACTGACTACGTAAAATTTATGGTTGTTTGTAATAAAGATATTATGTTGGCAATGAAACAGACATTTTGGGGACTTTTACTACGTATATTTTTTTGTTTTGTTTCGCAAAAACATTTGTAGATATTTTTGATTGTACAATATTAAGAATATATTACATACAGTAGGTAACAGCTTTCTTAAATTTGAGGTTTTATATCCAATTTAACACCAAAGAACTCATTGATGAGAACTCTTTGTATCACTTTTTTATATCCTTTAATTTTTTGAACCCTTATTGTTTTAGGGGTTCGCTATTCCTCTATTTTGCTATTCCTAGCCATTTTAAGAGACAATTTTGCCCAACCACTTGACAAATTTTCACGGTCCTAAACCCACCCTGTAATTTTACAAAAACATATCGTTTTCAACCAAGAGGCCAATCGGTATGCTAATTTCTTGCGGGTAAACAATGAATATTAAATGCGTGTGGATATAAAAGCTATTTTATATGCATGGGGAGCAAGTTCAAAATGGTTCAATGGTCTTTGATCGCGGTGCACGTAATCGCTAATACTTAGCGGCTGTACCGTTCGACGCACGCTTTTTTTCGCTTTTGTCGTACGACTGCGTCGAACGCGGGCCGGAATCGGATGTCGCCTTGTTCACATACTGTTTTGTGCTATTGCTTTTCACTCGAGTACAACTAAAGGTTCTGTCGGTGCGAGTTTGTGGGAAAAATTAAAGAAGTAATTATCCCATGTTCACCTATATGTATACCTTGCTGCCCATGATCAAAGTAAATACTATGTAGTTTTAATTCCGTACGAGTTCGAGTTCCGACCTGATCTTCCTTAGGCGGTAGGCATTTATGAGAAAAAATATAACCAAAAGTTATTTAATAAAATAAGCCATCTGTTTGATAAATAGTCCACAAAAAGGACAAGACAGAAAGACATGCATCAAATTTATCCCCTCTTCTTATGATCCTGCTTTATATTCAACTTTTATTCTTATTGTTAAAAAGGGTCATGAAGGTAATTAAATGATATCGCAAGTTTCAGACATTGTAATAGGTACTTATACTTATAGGTAGTTTGTTTTTATTAATTTGCCAATTATATATAAAAACTGCGGAAACAATGGATCGAGGACGACGATAAAAATCACAGCAGAAATCTGATTAAAAATACTTATTTGCTTTGTGACAATTCGTAAGATAGATGCCGACGGAGATAAAATCAACCTATCCACTTTTCTTTGTTTAAGTATAAATCTTTGCTCCATGTCATTTAGGTATTACCTACATACCCACAAACTGTTATATTCGCCTGCACAGTCTTATAATATTATAGTTTCTGCTTTTGCGAAAAGTGTGGACCATTCGAAATATCCATGTTTTAATTTTTTTCTCTCGCTCTCGACACGACTTATTGTTGAATGTGACCTTTTCTTGGCATAGGAATTCAGTTATATTTTTACAAACTCCAGCAAAGCTTTCAGCACCCAACAACGATTAAGTCTTTCGTATTGAAATCAACATTTAAAATCCTCTTAAAACATTGTAGATATGTTTTTCCTTCACATCCGAGCGATCTCCACGTTTTGGCAACAAACTATACAATAATATTTCATAACAAAACTTAAATATACAATCTCAGTAATAATAATATATATCGTTAAAGTGATCTGGTTATATCTAACTGCTCATGTGTTGTGAGCATTGACGCACGATGAATTATTCTATCATCGGTAAACCTTTCAAGTCGGACGTCAGACGTCGCGTCGAAACTGAAGAAAGTTTCTACTAAATTTGTAAAAAAAATAAACGTGTCATATAATGGGCAACTGTACTATTGACAGCTTCAAAAGTTTTCAGTTATTTCTGAAAACCATTTGGAAAAACATGAAGCTCTCCTTCCAGCCTGCACGTTTTTGCGGTTTTTTTTTCTTTAAGTTGAGTAGTAGCCCAGCCTTAATCTAGATGCTAAAGTAAAAGTTTAATAAGTATATTTTAAACAAGTATTGTTTCCGATCTTTTTTCAAATGTGCCGCAATCATTATAAATTTAATTTGTAATAGTTAATTATAGAAACAACATTATCGTATTCAAGAAAAGCTAAAACAGTTAATTTAAAATTAGAATACGGAAGACGTTAACCTGTGGCATTGTTAACAATGGCTAACCTCGTAGTACTTACAACGATCATTGAGTAAGATGATTACTTTGAAGGAGGCAATAATATTGTAAGAGGTAATATTTACACAATAACGTTTGATAAATGAGACGTAAAGATTGAATTGCTAAGTTCAAAATTTGACTATACGCAAAAAAATCGCAATTCAGCAGCTGTTCAGTAAGCAATGTTTTATTCAATACAGCGCATATTCACGTGTTTGCACCTACTTATTGGCCATAAAGAATGAATAATGAATTTTTCTTCACACGAACCCGAAAACGTGATTTTATTATTTTTGACGAAGATTCCACTAAGGTCGCTTTATGAGGCGTTATTGTCAAAACTCTAGCCGTTGAACATAAATACAATATCTATTATTGGCTTCTTCTGACGTACGATATGGTTATGACCGGCATGAGGTGCTGTAACTCAAATCTACTCATACCATAAACGTTCCAAGAAAAACGTTATTCTACACTATAGCGACGATCTTGATGGATCGTGTAATATTTATATGTAAATAATATATGAAATTCATATTTTATGACATTGTTTTATGACGTTCAACATAGATCAAAGGGAAATGGTGAGCAACGCAACAAGATTATTTTGCAAAAGGTAAATAAATAATAAATACTATTTGGAAAACTAACAAAATATATTTATTAACGACGATTATTAAGGGCAATTATTATTTTTTGTCTAAAATATGATCTTAAATGTAGCTAATAATCTTTTAATGTTTCCCAACGCATTCATCATCATTATCATATCCTCCTCCAGAGTTCCGCAAGGTACAGTTATAATTATGCCGCCTGCATCAAACAACTCGCAAAGATCTTTTCCTACTAGGTCGTAAGTCCATGTCGTTGTAGGCCAACTCCGTACAGACCCATTAGGTATATTAGAAATGAGATGAAGTACAACAACTTAATGTTCATACCAATATCTAATACCTATATTGTATAGAATTATTTGGATCTCCACCTTGGTTATCACGGCATGCCTCCCGTGAGGAAGACATCCGGTCCTTTGGCAGGCGACAGAATTATTTGGATTATTATTACCTCAAATGCGTTATTACGCTAGTCTATAGTAGGTATAACTAGCCTTATAACAACACACATATGTATACCCTACAGTAAACAAATAAAATTTTAATAAGTGTAAAAATACACTCCCTCTTCAACTCCCACGTCTCTTTTGACGTTTTATTAAATTGTCAAAACAGTTAATGTGCGCTTCCCAGAAGCGTGGGAGTGTTCCGATGTTGAGTCGCAAAGTAGGTCGCCTTCACCGGAAAAAGGAAAATCTGTGTTATACGTAACGTTATCGGCTACAGATATTAAAAATGGATCATCAGTTCATCTATGAATTACACGAAGATAATCAACTATTACTATTATTTGTTTTATGTCACCAAAAACGTGGAAAAAACTTATGAAAATCGGCTCATCTGTTAAGGAGCTATGGTGATACACTACTACTGCACCCCACATTTTCGTTTAAACATAGTTTTTTAGTTCATATTGTGCGTTTGCGATCGTGATCACGACTCAATGAGCTACCTGCCTCTGAGTGATCTCTTTTATTTAATCTGGACTTAAAATATCGTTTATTTAAATTCCAGTAGGTAGGTACTCTTACTCTATAAGCAACAAAGCATGCTAGTTTGTGAGTTACAGGAATATGGTTGTGAAATCTGCCGGCAATCAAGTTTCCGCTAACAAATACTTAACTTCGCCTTAAATTGCTTGCGTTTGCGCTTCTCCACTTTCGAGTTTGTTGACACTAGAGAACATTTCACTTTTTTCGTGTCTCTCAGCGTGTTCTTTGGTGTGCCGAAAATCTTATCGATTACGTAGTGTTGCATAAACAAACCTGTCTTCGAAAGACGAATTGATGTTATGTATTATGTTTTTTTTCGCCTTTTGGTTTAAGGCTCACTGTCGCTCTTTATAGGTAGGTAGATACTTTTTTTTAGTAGTAGTAATCTTGTTAACCCCTCGTGCTAAGCTAAATACTTGTGTTACGGTTCACGTCGGTAGTGCAATGGGTGGGTTTCGAACCGGCAACCACATGATCGCAAGTGTGACGCCCGAGCCATTAGGCTACCGCCGTTTAAATTCTTAAAAAAAACTTATATTCTTATCCAAAATAAAAGTTGTCAAGATCAAAGATAGGTAAACCAACATAGCTCATAGTGATTTCCACTCCTATAACACATTAAAATTTATTTTAATACAGCGTTGTTATTCCACTATCGGGTGTCATTTCTTCATTCATTTTATATTTTACATACTAATATTATGAATGCAAAAATAACTTTGACTGTTTGTTTGTTACGCTTTCACACCTAAAATACTGAACTGATTTTAATTAATTTTGGTATAAAAATAGATTGGACCTTGGAGAAGCATATCGGCTACCATTTCTCTCAAAAGTCTTTTGGGATTCAAGAAAACCCGCGAAGAAAAACTCGTGCTATACCTAACTAAAATTGTTCTTGTTTAATGATACCTACCTAGTTATAATTGCGAACCATTAAAAATAAATTGAGAGGCTATCGAACAGCCGCAGCACAAACTCCATTGTTTGTAATTTCGAATAGGCATTGTATTAGTTATTTCTAGCGAGGTTTACTCTGTAACCGATAAGCACGCAATGTCACGGCTGCTCAATACCGACTCGTGATGCGATGGAGAAAGTACATGCGAGTATTGCACACGACTGCAGCACGCACTGCACCGACATATACTCATATGACGAATATGATAATTTCCTTCATATATTCGAATTCTTTCACTATTAACATTTTTAGCAACATATAACTGATTTCAGCGTAATTATCGGAAGTTTCTATCTAACAAAAATCATCTTCAGAATCTGTCTATAAGCAACAAACATAGGCACGCACACTGCTACAAAGATGGTCAATGAGAATTTTCCCGATGTATAAAAAATCAGGCACGATACACCTCGTCTCATGTTGTGAAGACGGTCTTAAAAAGGCCAGAAAAGGACTCTGTCTTAAGTTATTTTAGTTGTTAGTGTTATTTCATTTTTGTAAAATGAAAATTAAAATGTGAAGGCAAATTTCGACAAGGCAGGTGGGACTCGCGATGGCTTAGCGGTCATAGCGTCTGGTGTACTTTACCAGAAGACGCAGGTTCGAATCCTGCTCGCGGTCGTATTTTTCCTTCACTAAAATAACTTAATAATCTTTGCATGGAAAATGCCTAAAAAATACAAAAAGATAGGACTCTGACTTGTTACAAATAGGGGTTGGCAACTGCAAGTCGTAGTTCTGCAGTCAGCCAAATAAAACAGCGTTACACACCTACCCACTACATTTTTCTGAGTAATTAAAATGTTTACTTTCCAGACTTCTAAAGCCAGCACAAGAACAATGTAAGCAACAAAAACGTTAATTACCTATAAAAGTCTAATCCGACAAACCAACAAATCTTTTCGCAAGTCGAAATCTGGTTTACGATATTCGAAAATATACAAATATACTGTTCCAACCAATATTTTTAGAATTCTCTATCGGACTGCACTTTGATTTCATTTATAGAAAGTGAGGTGCCAACATATGTACATATAAGTGTATAAATAAACAAAAAGCATTTATATGAATTAATTAAAAACTCAGCCGTAATCTATATATCTACTAATATTATAAAGAGGAAAGATTTCTTTATTTTTAATCGATAAACTCTGGGACCGATTTTACCATTTCTTTTAATATTAGGCTACATAATAGGCAGAATATATATATTCTCCTGCAGGATAATTAGGATCCTATGCGGACGAAGCCGCGTGCAACTAACTAGTTCTATAGATAAATGTTTGGTAAGCACTATTATAAACCTAAGGGCAGAGAAGACTTACATTAGGAACATAGAATGACTGACAGTTTAAAAACTGCATTTATACATAATCTATCAAGATTTTAGGGAATGAAAAATTAGAAAAAGCTAGACGGAAAGCTGTAAAACTCAAAATGCTTTTTTCTATGGGATTTATGTAAAATTTATTGAAATTACCTCATGAAAATGTCCGTCGACTAGTCTAGGTAACATAAAATAAATAGAAAACAACAGAATAACTAATTACAGTGTTAACATATTATATTCATGGTTTTATTTATAAACAGAAGCAGTAGGGCGTTTTTGTTTCTTTTTTATAAAACATGGTAAGTAGCAATACTAATCGCAAGTTTTTTTTAATGGCCTCGCCCGCATCCCAGTCTACATGAATATTAATAATTATGACAGGTCAATAACAAGGCTATGTAAAACGGTCAAGGGCGCTGCATCCATGTGCCATACTTGCCACTTTCATGATGGTCATTTACATGCATTATTCAGAGGTTTATGCATAAGAAATTTATTTGTAAACATGTCTGTTTTCACAAAGCTTGATATCTTAGAAAGCTGTATTACCAGAGATTAATGGTCGTAAAGTTGATTGACAAAGAAACTGAAGATCCAATGATACACTCATGCGCAGTAGGTATTTACATTTTATGTAGAAACTCATGCGCGTATTGTGAACTAAAATAAAATCAACTTATTACTGGACATGTAAAATGAAAAATATAATTTGTCAGTAGTTTTATCTATATCTGTGCCATCAAGTAATGTTATACGATTACTGAGTGATAATATTGATGTTAAATATTACTCTTATCGATTCAGTTAAATATCTTGTCACTACATAAAAGTAATTGCATGGAACCCGTATAGGTTCCATGCAATTACTTTTATGAACTTTTTCTTCTCCCTTTCCTTCAATTTGAGAAAGGTGTAACAAAAAGGTGTCGTAAAACGTTATCATGTCACATCACTAGCTCAACATAACTGGTTATCAGTGGGATCATTTAAGTCCAAGCTTACGTCATGTTCCGCTTCCGTCTGGACCAGCGTCTGAGTCGCACCATTCCGTCTCCTCATTGTTCTTTACAACTTTCTTTTCTTAATTTTACTTTGCGCACAAGTACCTACTTTCAATTGTGCATGAGTGCACTATGGGAACGGCTCATTTCGCAGATTTCACGGCTATAACGTGTAGGTACTTACTTGATTAACAACGGTACCTAATGTTGCGTTTTTCATTTTACCTTAGTTGGTAACGCTTTAAAGACTGTAGCGATGCCATCTCACTATTCGAGTAGCGCAGAGTACACCGCGTTGTGACAATTATCTTTTGAATTCATCGTCTACATAGCAATACAATAGATATAAGTTTTAATAAAAATAAGATTAGAGCACTATGTTTACTATATTTATTATCTACTTAACTATAGTAGTAGGCACGCGACACACTAACCTACATTATCTGTTGTTAATCACGCGTGACAAACACAATCGCTCGCGTGCGTAAACATAACCACAAATGAATTCTTTTGTCTCGGCTATTCGTTTATATTACTAACCGTCTCGGTACATCGCATATCATAAACAATATCGTGTGGTTACATCCTCCTTGCTCATCTTACAAATATGTATAGTGTATAGAATGTTTAATTAAGGCTGCATACGAAGGATACTCGCAACAGTTCAGAATCTGCATATTAGATTCTTGAGGTGTTTTTTTTTTTCTAGCCCATTTCATCCCACTGCTAGTCAAAGACCTCCCTTTCCTTTTTCCAAGCCAACCTATGCATAGTTCTAGTGACCCAATCTTTCTCATAAGAACCAAGTTCATCATCAAGTTCATCAGGTATAGATACCATTAAATTTGTTGGCATGACAGACTTCTGAACTATGTTGTGGTGCTATTGTCCACCATTATATTTCTTATGGCAGTTACATTTCAGAATTTTGTCGGTAGCAAGGCGACGCAGGCGCAACAGCGCGACCGACGCGTGCTGGAGTCGTTAGCACGGTAACTAGAGCACCGAATGGCACCACGAGGATAATGCACAAACTAGATCTGCGTGCTAGAAGGTACTTAGTATACCTACTAACTACCCAAGAGACTTTTGTGCTCTGTTTCACCTCAACAATTAACTACCGGCGGACGCTCAGTACAATATGTATTTTAGGTACGAGTATGTAAGGCATACGACACCTTCCACGTTCAAATTTCATTGTAGTTAGAATACAACGAATATGAAACCTCGCAGGGTATACCTACATACCTAACCGGTATAAACACACTTGTGGTCACTTGAGTTTGGCAGACAGTGAACTCATTTTGTTAAACCTGTAAGATACTGAATACATAGTCATCATGTCATGACAGTTCTACCCTGAAATTGTACGTATATCACAAATAACATTGACAGAAATTTTCTTTAACAGAACCTTACATGATTATTTCTAGGACAAAGGTACTAAGTTTCCTAGGTACGCCAAGAGGTTCAATAATAAACGAAAAGTTTATAAATTTTCAATTCAGTCGGTGTATGCATGCATGATACCATGCGATCTTTAGACTGAACATGTAATTCGCAACTCGTAACGACCGTTTGGAATCCTGCCCACCTTAGAAGTTGTTCTTGTATAGAGAACAACTGCATGCATTATTTCATAATCATTTACTACTGTAAATAATTAGGACTTACAATTAGACAGTGTACATACCTATTCTTCATTAATTACTATGCATAAACAACACAGCCTTTGGTTCTATAAATTTTCCAAGGCAATTTTCTTTAAGAAAATGAACGGCAAAATATACTAATTTGCGCTAGTAGTAGCAACACATAAAATACTTCGATCAACAATCTGCACACCTCTGCCGGGTATAATTGATCGACATGCCAACATTCCACAGATTCCTCTCGTGGTGATCATACCAATATTCACAAGCGACTTTGAAAAGGGCAATGTCCAGCTGTGGATGTGACAATAAATAACAACAACAAAATTCATCAGTGACGCACAAAAGAAGACGTCATAGTCTTCCGGGTAACCTTAGTTGAGAAATGAAGATATCCAATGGTTTTACAGGAAACTGGAGAGTCAGAAATTCAAAAAACTATATTCTTAAAATTGTGCTAGTTGCCTACTACAGCTACCTATTCCAATATAATGTAAGATGAACAGCTATGTAGACCGCCCATTCCAAAGTTTAAATTTGAACTCAAACCCTCATAAATCTCCTAAAAGTTTAGAAAACTCGCACACGACGGTTGTAATTTTTTTATAAGAGACACAGGAATATAATTTAATTGAACTTACGAGTACAATATAACAAACAAAAGTAATTGTCTCTTAGTGTAATCTCAATCATTGTCTTTTCACTTCTCTGTTGATAAATTTAACAATTGTTGTACATTTGTACGTGCCTAAATCTTTGCCAAGTACCGTTTCTTCGTATTTTATTATGCACTATAGCTGCCATCTCAATCGATATGAGTGCAATACTGAATCTCTGGTGTCCTTACAGAATACTGATCAATGTCTGAGCATGTGTTTTGATGCGCAAACACGTCTCTAACTTTCCCTGATATTTAAAGTTTCGTTTTCATTTCATTTGATAAGACCTATACCTACTTAACAATAGTGTATTGCTTAAAAACAATGATAAACTGTTAAATCCAGGTTTGACGAGATTTTATACTCATTTATCAAAAAAAATATATCGTTCGTATTCTTCTTATAGGCGTGAGACCCCACAGATATACCATTGGATCCAAATCGTAGGTCTCGAGTTCGAATCCAGGGCACGTACCTTTGACTTTTCGTTATCACGTGTGTATTAATAATTAAATATCACTCCCTAAAAGGGTGAAGGAAACTATCGTGAGCAAAACCTACATGCCTGAGAAATTTTCTTGACGGCGCGGGCGTGTAAAGTCCGCCAACCCGCAGTAAGCTACCGTGGTGGACTATTACAGCCTAACCGCTCTCACACTGAGAGGAGACCGGTGCCCAACAAGACAGTAAATGGATTGATGATGATAATGATACTAATAGTGAATGGGATTTTTTTTTGCCAAAGCCGTAGCCAGAAATTTATTTTAGGCTATAGACAATCAAAGTGGTTTGACTAAGGGTCCTGGTCGAACTTTTCGAGGGACCAGCCTGCGGCCATATTTTTGATGTTCCTAATATCGTGAACATTATCGTGTATTTCGTTAACATGTATCTCGGTCAACAAGTAGGCAGTATTCGCATTATCATTCATATTCCAGCTATTACACGTCAAGTCTGAGTCAGCCCAGTAATTTGCGACTTCCTGCAGTAGGCACCTTATAGTTGTATAACTTAATGCACTCAAATCTAGTACCTAGTAACTAAGTTGTTATGTACCTAAAAGAAATACCGACATCAAGCAACACTTGAATGTTTAAACAAACAACATAACTTCACTCTTTAAATATTACATCAGATAGATATAGAAACAACGTATATATCGCTCTTTTAAAAAAAAACTTACTAGAAATGTGGGTCTTACATGACTAGTATTCTTATCTCCTCGTACTGAGCTAAAATGCTTGTATTAGTTAGTCCCCGTTGGTAGCACAATGTACCTATAGGTTTCGAACTGGCAACCACATGATCGCAAGTCGGACGCCCTAGCCATTAGGTTACCGGACTTGTATCGCCAGTGGTGTCGTGTGTTTTATTTTTAGGGACTATGTAATAGAGGGAGAAAAGTCCAAAGTCTTACAGAGTGTTACTAAGATTTTCGTAGATAAACCCAATAACACTTTTCTAGACCTGGATATTGAAAAGGTAGTCAATCAAAAGTCAGTTCAACTTATTACTTTTAAAATGATGAACTTTATTTGATGGTGATTACGCATACTGTCATTTGAAAAGACAAGATATCTGTTATTGCAAGAAATGAATCAGAACTGTAACAATATCGAAAGTTTATCAGGACGTTGCATTGTAAGTCAACAAAAAAATAGGGACATTGCACTGTTGATCAATGATTAGATAATACGAAAAGGTTCAGTCCCATCCATAAGATTTCTATTGATTACTTAAATAAGGACAGTTTTCCAAGACGTGTGACGTAAACGAAGGTGGTCTACTTGCAATGAAACTCCGGTGAAATGTAGACAGTTTTTGGGGTATCTATAATGAGCGTCTGACTTTCCGATGAAGCGGCAAAGAATGCAATGCTTAAAAATAAATTAATAAATTAGTCTGTGAAACTTAACGGTTTTAGTATTTATGAATACGCTTATATTACATTTTTGTGTAAAATATTAAAACATATCATTTGATCAAGTCGTATTAATGTAATGAGGTAGATAAAATGAACTCGAAAGTTGATTTAATTTATAGGACAGTTTTTTTTAGATACTATTGATATATTTACTTTTTTTAGAAAGTGGTAGATCAGATATTTTTTCTGCAGCTCAAAATCAACTAGTATTAAATTTAAATGTTAAGGAACTTCTTGAGAATTTTTAATTTGCAGTACATAAATAAGTTCCAAATTCAGAAATAATATTCATGGAAAACTTGAAATACAATATGATATCTGGGCCGTTATCCTGCTGGGTCACGACTGGTTCGATTACCCTTGGCCCATTTTCCGCGCCCATAGAATTAGGTCGAGGTGGAAATACCTGCATTCACATAATACTTATCGACGATAATGGTATCAATAATTACCAAGTCATTTTGTCCTTGATCCATATTTTTTATATAGGTAGGTACCCACTTTACCGCAAATTAATATACGTACAAAATTATGTATGAGATACGTTTAATTATGACATCATCATGACAGTCATTATCATTATAATTATTAAGTATTATTAATTGTAGTTCGCAAAACAAAATTTTGTTTATCATCCTGAATCTGGCATATTCTCCATGACTAATATTTTTTTTTATATAGCCCCCTTTTGTGTCCCACTGCTAGGCAAAGGCCTTCCCTAACTCAGTCCAAGATTTTTGATCCTGGGCTTCTTCATACACGGTAAAATGCGATCGGTAGACGGTAAAATGCGATCGAGATTATCTCGCCAACGTCTCCTCGGCCAACATCCTCCACAAAGGTATTGCATGGTAATCTTAATTTACCGTTAAACTAATAACTTAATAAGACACGACCTTATTGGTGAGATCCTTCAGAAAGGTCAGGTGCGTAGTACCCGCAACCGGCGCATGTGTATGACAAGATGTATGAATGTGGACGAAGCAAAAGAAGTAGATATGCAAGAATCGTAGCAGATGGCGTTCTGTAGTTTCTGCCAACCCCTATGGGAAAAAGGCGTGAGTGTATGTATGTATGTAATAAGACATTATTTTTAAAGATACGCACGAGACAAAAGGAATGTGAACAACAACTTCATCAGTTTTACTTACAGTGTTGGTTATAAGGAAAGACATTATTTTAAACATGCACAATTTCCACGCCATCCGTCATGGACTGGCAGATACGAAAGAGCTTTCGATATATGTACATATTCGTCAAGAAAGAAACGCATAAAAAAACAGTTTTCGCCCATATTGCCAATCGTAAATTACGAAGAACATTTTTATAGCGGACAAGAAAATAGTCATATGAAATACAGCCACACGGACGAACTATAAAACATGGTTTTAGTTAATCGCTTAATGCACAAGTGATCTTAATGTAGAGGGTACAAAGAATGATTTTGGTTGTATTGTTCTCAAGAAATAAAATATATAAAACTGTCCGCTAAAGAAAAAACTTGCAGACTAGCCAATATTGATAACATTCTATCGTTATGTAATTCGGCAATACTTACGATAAGAAAGACACGACTTTTGACTTTCGTTTCATCATCTATGCAGAACAGAAAGATTAAACTTGTTCGACAAAGACTAAGTTCGTAAGCGTGCTAAAATAAAAATAATCATTCAGTTTCAATACATATAATAAAATTGTACAGGCCGATGTCTGTACATTATACATATTGAAGAAAAACTAATATGAGTAGTCGTAGTAGTAGTAGTTTTATCTGTTTGTGTACTACTGCAAGAAATTGGATGAGATTTCTTTCAGTTGTATTGCTGGAAGTTTAACTCTCAGATCAAAAAAAAAGTAAAAGACAAGATAAGGCGTAGTTTCGGTATACGTATGTGCCTGTAATTGTTTTTGTAAACGGCATGGCGTAGTTTTATCCGGCCTCACTTCTTTGTTCGTAAAGTTCCATCTTAACTTTTTATTTGATCTGAGGTCTAACTTAAATATCTGTTGTAAGTTGCATGTTAATACACTGCCTAGAAGCCGAGTCATAGTAATTACCTAAATCCTATTGGGACGTAGGTGAATCCGCGGGTACTCAATACTCAATAGTTTATTGCATTCCATAATGTGAATATAAACGGTAGCGGTAACGGGTAGACTCCTTAAAAAAACAATATTTCCACAGGGTAGCGATATTTGAATTTAACAGGAAATACAAAAAAAAAGATGATTGCTTCGTTCTGCCCCCAAATCAGTGCGATAAGGAGAACTACAGCTAACCTAAGTAAAAAAGTTATAATTCAAGGTTGTGATTAGCTATCGCCTATTTCCTCCTTCGAAACATAGCCAATTTAAAAATACTAAGATAAACATAAGGATATCCATATAGTTGATAATTATTTTACTGTAAAACAACATCGCAATCGTTAAACCAGAAAGAAAACACGCAAGAGCTATGGAGAAGAGACTTTCCGCATGTCGCAGCAAAATAACTTTATTCGTGAACGCAACCCCCGCGGCAAATGGATTGATTCCTGGAGTGGATCCGATACCTGATCATTCAATGTTATTGGATTATTCTGTTGGATTTTTTCAGCAACAATCATTAGATTGGATTAGTACCCAGTTAATATATCTACAGTCTCGATCAATATGCAAGATCAATACCAGAATTATGAGCTTTAGAACCAATTATTTAACTTACTTATTAGCTTACTGTGCCTACTAATAATAGCATCTGTGATTTGATTTCAATATCTACTAGAATTGAAAATATTTTATGGATGAACTACATATTTCGGTATAAATTATTGACGCTGAAAACAGTAACAACGGTGTAAATATAATAACTTAACTATTATTAAACACAACACTATCATCATCTCTCAGAGTATCCGCATTTATCTACAAATAATTACGGATGATAGACAACTATGAATTGCAGTAGACGACAGCACAACAGACATCGCAGCGATAGAAATATAGTGATAGATGTTATGAAAACACCGAGTGTAATTTATTAAGAGACAATAGAATACAAATAACCAGTAATAAGTTACGCCGGTAATGTGGTCCACACAAAACAGAAAAATACATTTTCCTAGAGAAACGACACATTCATATTAATCTTAGTCCGTGGGCAGAGACGGGCCATGATTCATATAACTTTTACTATATCGGAAGGTTTTCAATGACGATGACAATCTTGTAAAATTAGCAAAATATGAGTCTCAACTATTAATAGAAGTCTGGAGTCATGGAGAATACAGAAGTGTTATTTTACTTCTCAGGCAACTGGGATAACTTGGCTGGATAATTTATATTTAAAACTGCAGCCACATGCCATAAATATTCAATTATATTAAACTAGGACCTAATTTTATCCTAGAGGACCGAGGGTATTATACAACGGTACAGTTTTCTGCCTGCCCTTCAGATACTAATCGTGTGATAGTAAAATATGTATTTTGTCACATACCAATAGTTTTCAATATCTGGAGGTCTTCGAGTTCATACTCCTTCTCCTCCTCCGTGTACTCCGACTCCGTGGTGGTGGATTCCTGTTCCTCCGTGGAGGATGCCACGGATAGGGACCGCACATCGGAACTCAGGTCTGAGCTGCAGTCCCTCACAAGTTTCGCACTAGCCATCATCATTTTTCAAAAGTTCTCACGTTCGAAATATCAAATCCAAGTTCTCTAAGAGTTCCTTAGTTCATATTTTTGTTTTCCAAAAAACATAAACATCGCAGTTGATTTAAGATATTAAATTATTGGATGAATTTTTAATTTATATTAGTATTGGTTGTTAAATTATTTTGTCTAAAAATGTGTAAGTAGTTGAGTTTACGTTATTGTGAATATACGCGCGACAGTCGTGAACAAGCGGCAAGGCGTTCCGTACGCGCAGAGGTTTGTGTCTCACTGGCTGGTTTGGCAGTTGCCGTTGCAGTTGGCTGGCCGACCTCGCTCGCTTCACTGCCGAGCCGATCGAGACGCGAGACGAGACGGCTGCGATAAAATAAACTCTGACCAACTCTTGTTTCTGCAATGTTACCGACAAAAGTCCACGATATTTCTTGTATACAATAACATTTTAAATTATTGGGCACCACTTGGCCAGCAAATAGTAGCCTTGAATGTAAATAAAATTAACTTGTCTAATGTATATTCCTTCTAAATAAATAACTCGACATTTCCCATTTCTTTGTTAATACTTGACTATTTCAGCAGCCTCTTTGTTTTAATTTAATTTTCAGTCTAACAATGAATCTTAAAAAATGAATGTATTATATGTATGATATTGTTTGCCGAGCACATTGATCCACACAAAGTTTGTCCAATAACAGCTAACGATTGCCCGCGGTTTTACTCCCGCCCCAGGAGGGCTATTACGAAGTTTTACATAAGTATATTAACTAAGGCCTTCATTGCTTATCCCCCAAAGGTGTAACGTAATAATTTATACCCTATGTAATAACCTGCCCTTTAACCGAAAATTTTACAAAATTTTGTGACGTTGCGTTCACAGAGAAAGGACTCCGGCAGGCGGCAAGGGCACTTAACACTACTAAACATTTAATCAATTATTTACCTAGAAATGCGACATGGGTGTATTATATTTTTAGGGGCAACTCTGTTCCTAAACAACTAGGAACATTATAAACAACCATATTCATTAAAAATTTATTTGCAACAAGCATATCACAATCAAACAAGATATACAAGGAAGTTAAATAATAATATCACTGTAGAATCCGATATAATGTTTCTGACATTACCTAAGAATAAATAAAGTACAGCTAATAGTTTTCCACATTTTGATAAATATTACAGAATAAACGCAATATCTGAAATAGCAGCGGTATAGTACAAATGAGTTCAACAGGGAAGATGTTTTTTTAATACATCCAAAACTTCTAATGCAAACGTTGATATTATTATGGATACACCCTTCAGATATTGTGTTCACTATGTGACACCCAGATATAATAATTATATTGATATACTATGCTTAACCACAGAGCAGAGTAAACTTTTACATAATATACGACACTTTGTAAAAATGAAGTAGGTTTTACCCATACAATGTTAACACTAATTCATACGTCGCAATTCTTAGTTAATATATCCTTCAATATCGTAGTAGTTAGTTAGTAGTAGTACTTAGAGGGGCAGCATATATAATAATTAGCTCTCCTATATTAAGTTTTAAAATGAAATATATTTTTTTTAATATAAAACGTATTATTTTAATTACTGACATCAGTGTGGAAAGTGGGTCCTGTGAATGATACATAAACGGCTGTAAATTGTGCAGCATTCGTAACCGCTTCACTGATGACACATTTATTTACATTATTCACTTATCATATTGCAAAAGAAACTACGTGCCGACGTCTAGGTTCAACATGTGGCCAACCCTTGGTTAAATATATATGAAAGAAAAGTTTTATATTTTATTTAAATATATACCTAAAAGGGTTTCCCAAGAACGAATTTGCAACGAAAGTGTAAAACACGTTAAGAAACTCATCCATTTACAAACTTCTACTTTTTAAACTTGAACAAAAAACTCTAAAATAAATATGTTTACTTTTCTAATATTAATTCTATTTTGTGATTATCGTAATAAATAAGTAATATGACATGAAATAAAACCTATTTTAATAAAATAAAGTTTATCCATAAAATATTCCAAGTTGCTTAAATATTTTTATACAGAGAAAGCTTATATACATAACAAAAATTAAATTTATATATTTATGTGTTTACACATAACATTAAAATCCTTATACAATAAATGTAAAGTTATATTTATAATAGTTATGACACAGGATACATACATTTTGTGACTATAAAATAATGGATGTTTTATCAAACACAGAAACAGATTAATAAAAAAAACTTTAACTGGCAATTAATGAATGATAATGACAAAAAAATAACTTTTCTTAACAAAACTATATACATAGCTATAAAAAAATACTACATATATATGATACAGAGAATATATATATAAAATATTTATTTGTAAATTTACTGAATTCAGGGAAACAAATCAAGCTTTTTATGTCCTTAAATCAAGTATAGCTAGCAAGTGGTTTTGCTTGTAGACCGCATCTTCCAGCCTATAAAATACACACTTCCCTTTCTTATTCATAAAGATCATTCACTCAACCATCCATACACTCGTGTATGTCTCCCTGTCTCCATCATTATTTAACACATCCCCAAACAAATAAAACACGGTCCCATTCTTAGCCATACAGCTATCAAATTATATGATCTCCACAAGTCAAGGTTTTGTAGACTTTTCAGTCAATATAACGTAGAAAATATTTCTGATTTTGTAGTTTTATCTAAAGTAATTTAGTGATCTTTTGTATTTTTTAGGCATTTTCCATGCAAAGATTATTAAGTTATTTTCAGTGACGTCGCCTCAAAGACGTAAATAAAAAATGTGAAGGCAAATTTCGACATGGCGAGTGGGAGTCGCGGTGGCTGGTGTACTTAATCAGAAGACGCAGGTTCGAATCCTGCCCGCGGTCGTATTTTTCCTTCACTAAAAATAACTTAATTTAGTGATTTTTGAGAAATAAAATAGAAATGTATAGGAGAAAAGCTGTTTAGTCTTCTAAGGTCAAATTGCTTATTTTGAATTTATTCGCCATCGTCATTACCTAAGGTACTGACGATGACGGCACAATACTTCGTAAATAACAAACGCATAAACAATTTGAGAGTCTTAAGTAGATAGTATTATATTCCAATTATGCTTTGTAAATTTATGATGAATATGTAATGTGAATATGGCAATTTACTATTTTGCCGTTCATTCTTGCGGCCATCTGGCGGCCCATGTTTTCAAGCCAATATCTTATCTATGTAATCTAACTTTTTGGTAGGACTGAGTGAAGAAATATTTGTCCCTTCACACACTTTCATTATTCTTTTCGTGTATCGGTCAAAAACAAAGCAATCGTTCATAGAGATAACGTCTATCGAATGATAAGACCGGCTTAAGGATTCTTGCAGATAATGTAATACATGGCGCCGTCGTTTATCAATTAAATTTGTACTGACAGCAGCTTTCTTGACAATTTTATTTCGTTAGAAATATGCCTAACCCTTCGGGGAATACAGGTGTGATGGTATGTTATGTTATGTTTTAAATTACATATGATAGTAAGTTAGCTTTTCTAAATAACCGCAAATCGCATGAGTTACTTATTGCCATGTTAATCGCATACGTTATTAATAATATCTACCTAATACATAAATCATTTCTTCCACGACCCATTTACTTTTGCGAAGACTTACAGAGTCAATTATGTTTAATATAAAATAAATACAATTCGACAGCAACACCAATCTTTCTAGACAAAAGCTTTCCGGAACTTAATCTGTCAAATAAAATCGCGCCGCGAAAAGCACGTGGGATTTTTTCTTAGGTAACTTGATTAATTTTAGAAACAAACAAATATTGAATTATTTAGCCCTATTTTTTATTGGGTTTTGTATATAATTAAACAAACTGACTGAGTAAGAATTCTGTATATTGCACCGCACAAAATTACAACGACCGACGATGACAAAGAATAGACAAGCATGTAAGGAGTTGCTACTCTTACAAAGGAACTATTACAAAACTATTATCGATGGTTACACCTTTAATATTTATTTATTCAATACTCCCACTTAAATTCAAAGGTGTAAAAAAGATTTAGAACAAACCTATTTATTAAGTTTTCAATATAATTTACTTGGTTTATAATAATACTATTACCTGATTTACTTATCTCCATCCCGACGAATGTATTCAAAGTTAATCTTTTTATTTCAAAATTATTTCCTAAATCATTCAAAATAATAGATATAACCTCCTTACTTTTTGACAACAATAATCCATCATCTACATAGAGAACTAAAATAACTTTGATATTCTGAAAATATCCTATAAAAACACAATTATCTGCATTACATACTTTAAAACCATATGAAGTAAGAAACAAACTAAACTTTTTATACGAGCAACGTGAAGACTGTTTGAGACCATTTATCGACTTATTCAACTTACATACGTTTAAAGTTTCTACTTCAATACCGTCTGGTATCTCCATATAGATTTCTTTGTTATTTTTCTATTTCTCCTTACTCGAGGAGGTGTTACTGGCGTTCCCATTATTACTAACGTGTTTTGGTTTTTTCTTGGTGATCACTAAGGCAGTCTGACTTTCTACATCTTTATCTAAGCTAGCTTCTTCATCAATTAAGCGTGATGTTAAGTTCTGGATAGTCTGACTTGCTGGATCAAGTGATAACCATGCTTGTCGCAATGAACGATATGCCGGCGGCAGGGTACTTAATATTTTAGTAATAATAGCCGTATCACTTATCTTTTCATCACATTCTCTGAGTTGCTTTGCTAGACTTTCCACTTTTGAGACATGTTGCGCCATCTTGTCACTTGAACAATAGGTATACTGATAGAATTTTTCATGGATCATCATCTTATTGAATTCCGATTTATGCTCATATATTGCTTCTAATTTATTCATTACATCCTTAGCAGTATCACAATTTTCAATCAGAGCAATTTGATTGAGATCCATTGACGATGTTAAAATGAACATCGCCATTCCGTCATCCTTATTCCATTGTATTTGTGCTGAAGTTTCTGTTGGTTTCGGATCATATATGTTCAAACCTTTAGCCCTTAATGCACATTTTATCTGGAACTTCCACTGTTTGAAGTTATTTCCATCAAATTTTTCAAGTTTCATTGCATTTGTAACTTCCATGTTGCTAAGGGGTTGTTATTTTTTCCGTCGTTTGACATATATAATTTTCAACTTTTATTTATTTTTATTTAATGGAGGACCTGTCACTTGGGCCAGTCGGAAACAAAATACAACAGCTTTGTCAACAACAGAATCGGAATATATGGCTGCTAGTGATGCTACAAAAGAAATATTGTGGCTAAAACAATTTTTGATAGACATAGGTGAGCCACAAAACTCAGTTATATTGAATATTGACAATCAGAGCGCTATTAAGTTAATTAATAACCCAGTTTTTCATAAAAGAACTAAGCATATCGACGTGAGATACAACTTCATTAGAGAAAAAGTTGAGCAGAAAGTAATTCAAATTAAATATGTTGAAAGTTCATGTCAATTAGCTGATTTTCTTACCAAGGCCTTGCCGGTTATTAAGTTTAATTTTATTAGAGATAGTGTTCTCAAAAATATTAATAACATAACCATAACCTATTGGGTTTTGTATATAATTAAACAAACTGACTGAGTAAGAATTCTGTATATTGCACCGCACAAAATTACAACGACCGACGATGACAAAGAATAGACAAGCATGTAAGGAGTTGCTACTCTTACAAAGGAACTATTACAAAACTATTATCGATGGTTACACCTTTAATATTTATTTATTCAATACTCCCACTTAAATTTAAAGGTGTAAAAACTTTAGAACAAACCTTTTATCAAACTAACAACACAATTCCGTTTAACAGGTTTTTTTTTTGAATTATTTACGTATCTAGGTAGTAACTAAATTAACATCAAAACTTATACGTATCTGATCACGACACAGAAGCTAAAAATAATAAAGCTCCCACTGCTCCCACAGAAAATCAATAATAAACTCATTCTCGCTTTTAGACAATAGTACATTTACATCTGCTAGCATATTATAGCCTCTTGCCTTTTTATACGAGCAACGTGAAGACTGTTTGAGACCATTTATCGACTTATTCAACTTACATACGTTTAAAGTTTCTACTTCAATACCGTCTGGTATCTCCATATAGATTTCTTCTTCGAGGAAAGCCAATACAGGAAAGCCGTCTTCACATCGAACTGTTCTATTCGATAATTTTCTCTTGCGGCTATACTCAATAACATTCTAATTAAGTCATACCTTGTTGCAGGGGAGAATGTCTCCTTGTAATCCAGATCCTTTACTTGTGAGAAACTACGGGCACATAGACGAGCTTTGTACCTTTCTTTTTCTTTCTTAGTTTTCTTAATGCAGAATACCCATTCACTTGTGATAGGCTTCTTTTCTGTTCTCTCTGTAATAGTCCATGTTTTGTTGTCCTCGTGGGATTGTAACTCGCTGTCAATTGCTTTCTTCCAATTATGTTGATCAGAACCAGTAACAGCTTCTCTATAAGTACTTGGAATATCTACTTCTGTCAGGTTTACTTCCATATTCCTCTGTACTCTAGGCCTTAAAGTAATATTTCTAGTTTCTTCTATATTTATGCCTCTTGGTGGACAGTATGACACATCATTGTCATCTAAACTCACCATACTTTCTTCAGATGAAGTTTCTGTAGACTCGCGCCTTTGTGTCTCACTTTCTTGTGGCAATGTCACAGGCTGATTTGCCACCTCTATTTCGTTTATCTTCACTTCACCATAGTTTTGCCTTGGTCCTATATTACTATTACGTTCATCAAAGTTAATATCCCTCGATATAACTATTTTACTTGTATTTTGGTCATACATTCTGTAGTTCTCATTCTCATATCCTACTAATATTAGTTTGGCACTTTTCTTATCCAACTTCTTTCTTCTTTCTTTTGGAATATGTACATACCCAACTGAGCCAAATATTCTGATATGATTCAGCCTTGGTCTTTGATTAAACCAAAGTTCAAATGGAGATACATTGACAGTCTGGCTTGATGAACTTCTGTTTAATATATACACAGCACAGCTGACAGCTTCAGCCCATAAATTCTTAGGGCAGTCTCTTGCATAAAGCATTGACCTTGCACTTTCCATTATTGTTCTCAATTCTCTTTCAGCTCTACCATTCTGCTGTGGGGTATATGGAGCAGTACACTCATGAGTAATTCCTTTACTTTCCAGGAAATTCTTAAACTCATGATTCACATATTCTCCACCATTGTCTGTGTGTAGAGTACGTACATCATGTTGAAATTGATTGTTTACAATGGCATTATATTTCATGAAATGTTCAAGGACCTCACTTTTGTGTGTCATAAAGTAGATATGGCGATAACTAGTGGCGCCATCCTTAAACAAAACAAAATAACGCTTTCCTGATACTGATGGCTCTTCCATGGGCCCGCAAACATCACTGTAAACAATGTCTCCAGCTTGACATATACCTCGCTCTGATTTCCTAAATGGCAATCTAGCTTGCTTGCCATATTGACATGCTTCGCAAATGAACTTATCCTCACCTGTCAATGTTACAGGAAAAGCTCCAGTCTTGCTCATTTTCTGAAGTTCTTTGACATTAATGTGCCCCAGACGTTCATGCCATATTTTAATATCTGAGTGGACAATATTACAGCTTCCTTGTACAACTGTTTTAATTTCTAACTCATAGAGGTTGTTCTCTTTGAGGTGCGCAGACATAACCACTTTATTGTTTTTCGTTATAAAAGCAGTTTTGTTATCTTTTATTATGACATAACCTCTTCTGGTTGCCACTCCCTCAGAGAATAAGTTTCTCCGTAATTCTGGCACATAAATTACATCTTCTAATTTACTTTCCACCCATTGCTCATGCACCTTCCTCCTTATTAATATGGTTCCTTTACGACAAACTTGCACATTTTGCTTGTTTCCAAGTTTAACAATTCTATTCGGATCATTACTAGGATATTCTTGATATTCATAGAAAAAATCCTTTTTGTATGTCATGTGAGCTGATGCTCCACTATCCATCAACCATACTTCATTTTCATGAATATACGACGAGCCCTTCTCCGCATTGAAAACTAACATATTTTGTTGCTCTTGGTTCCTACGACCGGATTTCTTTGGTGCTCTACAATCCTTTGCAAAGTGACCCCTTTTGTTACAATTATAACATATGAATCTATGACTCAAATTCATTGTGTTAAATTTAAGTGGGAGTATTGAATAAATAAATGTTAAAGGTGTAACCATCGATAATAGTTTTGTAATAGTTCCTTTGTAAGAGTAGCAACTCCTTACATGCTTGTCTATTCTTTGTCATCGTCGGTCGTTGTAATTTTGTGCGGTGCAATATACAGAATTCTTACTCAGTCAGTTTGTTTAATTATATACATTATTTACGTTCTGGGCCCATAACCTATTGGGTTTTGTATATAATTAAACAAACTGACTGAGTAAGAATTCTGTATATTGCACCGCACAAAATTACAACGACCGACGATGACAAAGAATAGACAAGCATGTAAGGAGTTGCTACTCTTACAAAGGAACTATTACAAAACTATTATCGATGGTTACACCTTTAACATTTATTTATTCAATATTTTTTGCCCTAGTATAGGCTTTTATAGTATCATTGTGTATCTAGGTATCGTTTGTTACATGATGGCATTGATTGTGTGACATGTTATTGAATTTGAAAGTCCCGACACAGATCCATTTTTAAATTAAACAACTTAAAACTAGTGTATATTAAATAACTTACGTTCTTTTCGATAACATTTGCATTACACTATAATCTTAATGTCGAGTAAGTCTATCATGTTTGCTTAATATAAATATTTTATAAAGCAAAAGCAGGCATCATACGTTGATTATGATCACTAGGCCGGCGTGCATGGCCAAGGCCAATTTGTGGTGGTGTTTGAAGGTGGGGCAGAACTGCATAGACGCCACGTCCGATAGCGGGTAGCGCTCTGGGAACGCTTCACGGGGCATAGAAGATAGTTTCTGCTGCGTTGTCTGTTGTCAAATACATTCGCATTATTTAGCGATCATAAAAATATATTACATTCTGAATGTAGATTTATGGATAAAAAAACACCAAAGTGAAAGACCCAATAATGACAAGCCAACTAACTAGTAATATTTTTAACAACAATTTCGTTAAATATTTATCAAGAAAAATAATAATTGATAGAGTTAGTTTATCGTTTACCATTTATTTTTACTTTGCTGATTGTAGTAGAGCGGGAGTTTTCTTAATTTAGCAGCAATACCTACATCAAACCACTATAAAACCACTTTGAAGTTGTATACCAATTGAATTATTAAGACTAGCTACCCGAAGGTTACACCCGCTTTGCCCTGCTCCTAAAGGTCGGAGCGTGAGGTTAAATATCCTATAGCCTTCCTCAAGAACTGGGATATAAACATATAAAGATTTTTTTAAATCCAATTTCAGTCTCATTCCATATAGAAGCGTGTTCAAAGAATCAAACTTTTTTTATGATATTAAAACTATTTATTAATGAATATGCATGTTAAGATATAAGGTATATTTTGCTGTCATTAATCATGATACGAATAGTCATAAAACTAAGTGACATGTGAGTGTTACGAGTTTTTTATTTATTTACAGCACAAAGTAAAAGCACGGTAAAACTTTAAGCATTTCTTTTTAAACTGACATTTGTGTCAAATATATTATTTGGCCAAAACCCAAATTGATTTTTTAATAACAACTTTCTGTCTGTATAAACTAACCGAATAAACTAGAACAAATCCTTTTAACATTCACTTTAAAAAATCCATGATATCTAAACTTGAAATTATTTAAAATTCAATGATTTTAGAATTAAGGTTGACATAGATACAATTTTCGATAATATTGTGCTACGGACAATACTATTCAGATTTCCACAAAATTCGACGATAGAATCATTGTCAAGTAAAGATTTTGTGGAAAAATCGAAAGATAATAATTTAACATAAACGTTCACAAGACTTACCCTATCCTTGGCAGTGATTTGTTTGAACTCAATGCCGTACTTCTTGACAGCTTCGCTGTAGGTAATGGGCTCGACAATCATAGCTAACTCGTCCGTCTGCCGCTTCCGTTTACTTCCCAGAGGAGCCATTTGTATTGTACCTATGACCTGTTATGAAAAAACCAAAAATATAGTCAAGCGGCCCAACGGACTTTTACGGGTTGAACTTGATCGCAGCGCCAAGTACTGAATACACACTGTTTGCCTGTTTTTTACCGAATTTCTATTTTATTAGCGGAGAGAGAAATGAGTAACATGAATATTAAAGAATGATGTATTTCTAACTAATTACAAAAAATATGTAGGTAGGAACAAAAAAAAAAGAATCACTAACACTCGCGATGACGTTAAATATCGAAGTTATGTGACCGGTGTCGCCATCTACTATTGAATGGCATGAACATTCCGCCCACCAAGAACCTTCTGTTCTTGAAGCCTCCCGCCGACTGTGCTAGAATTGGGTGTCTGGTAAGATTTAGCAACTTGTGGCAGTAAAATAAGCTTTGATAGTGGTCGTTTCAAAGTTGAGCCTTTGCATTTCAATACAGCCACTCGAGCTTCACCATCAGGCCCGAAATGTATGTGTATAATACGAGCTAATAACCATTTTGCTGGTGGTAAGTTTTCGTCTTTAATTACCACAACATCATCAATCTGCGGCGGGTTTGTTTTTGTTTGCCATTTGTGACGTTGTTGCATGGTATGTAAAAACTCCTTGGACCAACGTTTCCAAAAGTTTGTCATCATTTTTTGTATAAGTCGCCATCGGTCCAGTGGGCTTATCCATTCAGTCTCATCAAGAGTATCTGGAATTGTGATCAATGATTCTCCAATCAAAAAATGCGCCGGTGTAAGTGGGACTAAATCATCGGGATTGTCATTTAATTGCCCTATGGGACGCGAATTAAGGCATGCTTCGATTTGAGATAGTAAGGTTGACATTTCCTCAAATGTCAAAGTTGAAACACCAATAGTCTTAGTTAAATGTGTCTTGACCGATTTAATACTAGCCTCCCACAGACCACCAAAATTGGGAGCTCTTGGAGGAATGAAGTGCCACGTAGTGCTATCGTTAGCAAGAAGTTCTAAAATTTCATTGAGTACTCCGTTCATGCTTTGATTTAACATTAGCGTTAGCTCCTTAGCTGCACCAACAAAATTTAATCCATTGTCACTCCATATGTCCGAGCAATGTCCACGACGTGACACAAATCTGCGGAAGGCCGCCATGAAACCTTGTGCAGTTAAATCACTTACTACTTCTAGGTGCAATGCACGAGTGACCATACATATGAAGAGACAAATATAGCCCTTGTACGATTTTTGACCTCGACCTTTGCTGGTGCGTATTTGTATCGGTCCGGCAAAATCAACGCCGCTAATCTTAAACGGTCTTCCAGGATTAACTCGTTCCTTTGGGAGGTCACCCATTTGTGGCTGTATTGTAGTTGCCCTGTACTTAATACAAACAACACATTCCCGTAAACATTTTTTTACCAAGGGTTTCAAGCCAAGGATCCAGTACTTAGAGCGGAGAATGTTCATAGTTAGGGCTACTCCACCATGTAGTAATTTTATGTGAGCGTCTCTTACCAGTAGAATTGCAAGATGCGAATCTCCAGGAATTATGATTGGATGTTTGTAGTCATGAGCTAAGTTGGCTGCCCGTAATCGGCCTCCGACTCTCAGAATTCCACATTTATCAAGGTATGGATACAGAGATAAAAGTTTACTTCGTTTTTTTATCTTTCCCTTGTCCTTTAAATCTAATATTTCTTCTTCAAATTTATATGCTTGTGTGACCTTTAAACACATGTTTAAAGTTTCCGTCATTTCTGTGCAAGTAAGAAAAGACATCGGGTTTTTCCTAGCTTCGCTTTTTGTTTTCAGACGTAAAAACCTTCGACAGTAGGTAAGCACTCTAATCATCTTATTGAGAGTAGAAAACCCTTCCAAAATATTATTTTCTTTAAAACAAGCTAGCGTTGCCTTTACCAATGGTTTTTCTTCCAAGGTTGTGTCATCTATCTCTTTCTTTTCTCTATCAATCTTTAAATGGCTAAGCCAATGTGGCCCTTTCCACCATAATGCTTGATGTTGTAATTCGTTTGGGTTAATTCCCCGTGACGCAAGGTCAGCCGGGTTTTCTTCAGAGGAGACATGATTCCATCTGTCAGTATCCAGTCGATTTTGTATCTCCGTTACGCGATTGGCAACAAAGGTTTGCCATTTTATAGGTGGAGCCTGAATCCAGGCTAAAACTACCATCGAGTCAGTATAGGCATATATATTATCTTTTGGTATTTTAAGAACATATGCGGCTTCTGATAGTAGTTTAGCTAATAGCACTGCTGCACATAACTCTAATCGAGGTACAGATATTTGTTTTAAAGGTGCTACCTTCGTTTTACTTTCTAATAAAGACAAATATACGTTATTATCTTGTACTACTCTTGTGTAAAGTACCGCAGCATAGGCAGAAGTTGAAGCATCAGCAAATCCATGAATTTCAGCATAATCATTCTTAGGGTGAGTATAAATCCATCTGGGAAGTTCTATGTCATGAAGTGTTGAAAGTTGTTTGCGAAAACAAAGCCATTCTTCTTGAAGATTGGAGGGTAAGGCATCATCCCACTCAACTGTACTCAACCACAATTTTTGTATAAAAACCTTGGCTTTAACAATAACTGGCGCTAACCATCCGAAGGGATCAAATAATCGTGCCACCTCTGCTAATACCTTTCTTTTAGTAATCGGGTATGTAACGTGGGATTGGTTTATATAAAACTTGAATCTGTCGTTAACTCTATCCCAGGACAGGCCTAGTGTCTTTATAACTTGGTCAAACTTTATCTCAAATGGTTGGAGTTGTCGTTTGTGCTGAGTAATATTTTCTAAGAATTTATCAGAATTGCTGGACCATTTTTGTAATTCAAATCCTGCTTTATTTAAAATGTCTGTGATTTGTGTATAGATTTCTATAGCCTGTTTCTCATCAGGTGCACCTGTCATCAAATCGTCCATATAAAAAGCGTTTCTAATAATATCTGCTGCTAAAGGATATTTTTTACCTTCGTCTTCTGCTACTTGAACTAGAGTGCGAACTGCTAGAAAGGGAGCCGATGCAGTACCGAACGTGACCGTAAGTAATTTGTAGGATTTTAATTGTTCATCTGGGTGGCGCCGCCATATGATTCTTTGATAATCAGTGTGATGATCCACAATTAATATTTGTCGGTACATTTTTACAATATCGCTTATGATTGCTATCTTATGTTGACGCCATTCCATAATTAAATAACGTAAATCCTTTTGTAGTGTTGGACCAACTAACAGAGTATCGTTCAGCGCATAGCCCTTTGATCCACTAGCTGAAGCATCGAAGACTGTTCGTATTTTGGTAGTATCTTTATCAGTTCTAATAACGGCATGATGTGGTAAGTAGATTACATCTTCATTATTGTCATCAGCTAATGCCATATGTCCAAGGTCCAAATATTCTTGAATGACGTTATTATATTCCTGATGTAATTTTGGGTCTATTTTAAACCTTTTTTCTAGCTGTAAAAATCTGGATATAGCGATTTCTTTAGTTTTTCCTATAATGTCCACAGGGGATGTAAGGTTTTCTTTAAACGGCAAGTTGACCTTGTATCTTCCACTTTCTGTCCTTGTAGTAGTTTTTAAATATATCTGTTCACATCTTTGTTCTTCTTTCGTCAATTTTCTTTCAAAAGTAAGATATTCATTTTCAATTTCCCAAAATCTTCTTACTAAATCATTAATATTTACATTTAAATGCATGCTTATCAGCTGCCCTTTTGTTTTATGGCTTGTTTGTTTACTAGTTCCTCCTGATAATATCCAGCCCAATTGAGTATTTTGTGCAATAATTCCGAATGGACCCTTTAGTAAACCTGCGTCGATAATTTGAGTATAAACTTCAGCTCCTAGCAATATATGTACTTTATTACTAGTATTAAGTTCAGGATCAGCCAGGTCTATATTTTGCAGTTCAGGCCAAGAAAGAGTGTTTAAAGGTTGTGTCTGTACGGGTAAGTAGTTTGTAATTTTTTTCAAAACATATGCTTTAACAAGGACTGTGAAGTTTGAGTTGCATCTTGATCTCAAATGAACTTCAACCATGTACTGAATATGAAGTGTATTGCCTTCACTCAATCCTGTGACCTTCCCGTTTATTTTTTCACGTTTCAGGCCCATAGTCTGAACTAGATCTTCAGTCACGAATGATACTTGTGAGCCCTGGTCAATGAGAGCGCGATAAACGTGTGTTTTCTTGTTCTTGGATAAAACGTCTACCAACGCCGTGGCTAAAAGTATTTGACCAGGTTGAAATATAAAATGTGATGCTGATGAGACAGTGTCCAGTTGTGTGTCTTTATTCTCTTCTTCCTGTACCAAATCCTTTCTATCCTGATGTAATAGTGAGTGGTGTTTTCTATTACATATGCGGCAGGTTGTATCTCTTAAGCATTTTGCTGCCACATGATTCGGCGCTAAGCAGTTAAAGCACAAATTACTATTTTGAATAAAATCATATTTGCTTGCATATGGTTGTTTTGCAAATAGTTTACATTGGTATATATAATGATCTTCATTACAGTATGCGCATTCAACTGAAGAGCCAGGTGCCGAAGTGTGGAAGGATTTTGATTTAGTTGGTCTATTCGCGTTTTCCGTCATCTCGAGTGATCTAAATCTTGTTTCCATAAACAATTTCAGTTTGTTTAAAGTCGGGAAATCATTGCTACAATCAATTGAGATATGTTGTTCCCATAATTTTTGGCTTTCAGAGTCTAATTTTGTTACTGTCAGGTAGATTATGATAGCATCCCACGAGTCAGTCGGTAGACCAAGATTATTTAAGGAACTCAAACATTCTATAGTAATATCTAAAAGCTGTTTTATACTTATTGCGGATTCTATAGTTATAGCTTTTACACTAAATAATCTCTTAAATACACAGTTGGATATGTATCTTTTGTTGTTGTAGCGGTTATTTAGGGTTTCCCAGGCTAATTTATAGTTTTGACTTGTTACTGAAATGCTTCTTAATAATATTTCCGCTTCTCCAGCTAAACTTGATTTTAGGTAGTGTAATTTTTGTACGTCGTCTAACGTCTGATTGTTATGTATTATTGAAGTAAACATATCTAGAAATGATGGCCAATCGATGTATTTTCCAGAAAATGTCGGTATTTTTATCTTCGGTAACTTAATTTCGGCAATAGGGTTTTGTTTTGGCGTAGTGTTCACTTTTTCGTTAGGAGTTAATAACTGCAGTTTAGTTTTTAAATCGCTTTTGTACATAATATATATTTCTTCGCACTGATCGTACATATCTTCGGAGAAATAATTAAAGGTAATCCGCTGTTCTTTACCTACATGCGCCACGAGATGGTCGTGTGACGATTTAAAGATCTGCCAATCTTTTTCCAAATTTTCTAGTCGAGTATCTAAATAGTTTAATACTAGCCGATCTTTCGGCGCTTTTTTGTAATTTATTTGTGCCTTTTGAATTTGTTCAAATCGTTCTTCTTGCAAACGTAACAGCTGATTGACCTTTTCCATTATAAAATGTTGGTAGGTACTTACGCACTTGTTGTAGTATGAGTCCGAGTAACTAATATTCCGATAATCTAATAAACTTTTATAGGTACCTAGGTATGTCTTTAATTCAAAGTTCAAGTTCAGTCAAAACAGACGTTACGGTAAAAAAAGTTCACATAATAAGTTGTAATCAAAGAACAATCCGTTTTATACACTGTGTTGTTTTCTATAACTAGCACTGTGTCACTGGAGTTTATAACAATGTCACTGTTTTAACGAAATAATGTTTGTTTTTATAAACCACACACTACGCGTCGCGGTACTATTATCCGGTTCTCGAAGGACCAAATGTTTGCCTGTTTTTTACCGAATTTCTATTTTATTAGCGGAGAGAGAAATGAGTAACATGAATATTAAAGAATGATGTATTTCTAACTAATTACAAAAAATATGTAGGTAGGAACAAAAAAAAAAGAATCACTAACACTCGCGATGACGTTAAATATCGAAGTTATGTGACCGGTGTCGCCATCTACTATTGAATGGCATGAACACACACATAAAATTTCATCAAAGTCGGTTCAGCCGTTTACGAGTTAAGTGACATACACACGTACAGAACAATTATAGATATAATGAAAGCAGGTTATTGATTAAAATACCTGCTCCTTTGTCTGCATGGACTTGCATCCAATCTGGATAAAATTATCCAAGGTTTAGGATTAAAAACTAGAGATTAAAAACTGTCTGTGTACCAAACGCCCTAACAGTTCAGCCGTTTTTGTAAGTGATTAGGTAACATACAAATACACACATTTATAATATTAGTAGAAAGATTGTAACTCGGTTTTACCAAAATTCATCTCGTTTATATCGAAATCCCGTGGGATTATCCATAAATGATATCTGACAGTCAATGAGTCAGTCAGTTTCTTGTTTTGTAATATATAAGCTTTACAGGGCTTTACTCAAGGTATTACTCGCGTACCTGTGATTGGTGGTATTTCCCAATGCATATTAAATTTACCAAAATATCTTCTTAGTGGAAAACTCTAATAAGGAACGAACCTATATCCAAATTTCGAGTGACTGACATAATCGTGATTACTCACCGAGTGGTATTTCGCATGTACATATACTAGCTGTGGGCCGCAGTTTCGCTCTCGTTCCATAAGGATGTGCTTACTATAAAACTCTATTTCTAGGCGGTGTATCAAAAATAATCAGGATAAAATATGCAACAAATTTAAGATCCATTTCAGACAGACAACAAAAATAAATTACAAAGATAATTATTTTGGTTTTTATTGCTCCTATTCATAAACACCACACATGACTTTTTCTTAAATATCTCCTATTGGCCTATTACAATCTTATTAAATCGATATGTTGATGCAATTTAACTGCCTCATTAGTCTGGTGATCTTAAGCGATTGCTGCGCTGGATTTCCAGAGTTCGTTGGGTTTGATTTCCAGGTCGAACAAAGTTTTATCTTGTTTTCTATAGAATTCCCAGTAGCAACACACGAGTTTGGATTTATGCCTGATTTATGGCAATAGGGACACCCTCAATTACATGTGATCTTTACATACCACCGAACTGTGGATGCACACACCCTTCAGGGAACACAGGCGTGACAATTAAAGACTTTTATTTACTATACATTCATATTCCATCGTTGTATTGATACTTAACCAAACAAAGAATTACCGTAAAAGTTGGTAGTTGTTTGTTTGCATTTATAAATATGCTCTCCTTAAAATAAAGCGTACGTCCTAAAGCCCCAAAAACAAATCTAGGTCGTAAACATCCTTAGGTCATGTCTTTATTAAAAGTAGTTCGTCCATTTCATCTCATTTTTGACAGTTGTTTACATTCTCAGACGATGTTAAACAAATTTAGCGTAAGTAGATATTGTTTCAGCAATTGTAGAATTTAAGAGGGCATAGGCGGTCATCAACCTCCTCAACCTCTTTTTATATGAAAACATACTAAATTAAGTTAAGAAATGTTATTTATCTCATTATGCTATTTTTCCGTGCCATTCGTTACTGTTGTGCTAGTGCTATCGCTTAGTCGGTTGCTATTATTGGAATAAAAGATTTTAATTCAATTATGTAGAATGGCGCCAGACGGGATATCCCGAACTGGCCTACACTTTAAACCGAATTAAAATTCACATAAAGACTAAATGATTTGCTGTCTTTAAAATCTTAAAATATAGCCTCATTGTTTTGAGTCCAGGCTACGCGGCGAGTACTTTAATGGCAAATGTGAATTCTATTTGCTAGGCAATAATGTATGAATGCCTCGGGCCAGGTAGACTGTGAAGTTACATGATATCAATTACTTAAATGGTTGTCGTACGTATGCAGTACGCGCCCGGGCGTAAATGTAAAATGCGTTGAGTCGGCGCAAAAAAAAAATGCGTTTTATAAACAAAATTAGTGGGGAGAACAGAGCCCCGTAAAAACTTTGAACAAAAATAGGAAGAGATGACTAGCACAATGATCATAGTACGCAGCACTAGTCGTCCCAATAATTAATTGATCAATATAATAGGGTAGTTGACCGATGTTTTATTTAGTTAAACAAAATTCATAAAAAAAATAATCGGCTAAGTTCTCAAGTTCTTCAAGATGTAGAAAGAAAGCAAAAGATTTGGTTATTATTGAGAGCGGAGAGGGGATGCTCTGCCCCCTTGCCGCAAAGATTGATACTCAACAATCTATAGAGCGCATCGGTTTCTGAAGTCACTATAGTACGCTTTTTGCTTAGCATAAAATTCTGTTGAGCGACTCTTCTAATGGTTAACATTTTTATGAGGCCATCAAAATATATACCTTGACTGATGACTCGGACTGCCTCATTAGTCTAGTGGTCCTGGGTTCCCAGTTTGAGCAGTGTTATTGAGTTTTTCTATGAAATTTTCAGTAGCAGCTAAGAGTCTGGATTTATGTACGGTTAATGGCAATAGGCTCACCCTTTTACAGGACCTAAAC